>OY992540.1:47415247-47499247 GCA_963921195.1 Pegoplata infirma | reverse complement strand
TTTTTTTTTTATGATTTTTTTTTTGTTTTTGTTTAACAAATGCAACATTTTTATACTACGAGAAGCTCAAAGTCCTGCATTTGGACCCAAAAAATTAGAAAATGTCGTTTTATTCGGTCCGCCTCCCTTTTATGGGCGTGAATACATTTTTTTTTCAAATATTGGTTAACTTGTATTTTTTTAACGCAAAAACCATAAGAATTAATTTTTGAACACATATTCGAGAGGAAATTTGCCCCCCCAATTACCACTTCCGAACCCCCCCCCCCCAAAAAAAACGCCCCTGGAATTTTTTTTTATTTTTTGCATGTTGGAGGGGATAAAAGATTTGGCACAGCCTTACTTGTTATTAATAAAATTTAGTATAAAATTCATTAAACTTTGCTGCAAAATGTTTTTGTTCACCAAATTTTATACAACATAGTTTATACCAACCCGGGTATTTTCCAATTTTTACCCAATTTTCGTGATGTTTGATGGAAAAGGCGATATTGACTTGGTCAGAAAAAGTCCAATTGTAACTGGGGAAGAAATTTGCACAAATTTCTATCAAAAGTTTTTTAAAAACACATTTTAAGACCTTCATGTCACAGTGGTTTGGTAAACCCAACCTTTGTTGGGTAAGTTTTGTATATTTATCGTTTGATTATACAAATTCCAAAACCTTTCGTAAATGTATGTATATAATTTTAACAACAAACAGAATCTACACAAATAAACCAATAAATAGTTTATGAAATTGATTTTCATTAATACGCACCAGGTTGCCGATATAAAATTAAATTTTTGTTTATATTTAGTAGCTGCGTAAAGACGTCCATGGGTTTATTATATGTATTCGTACTCGTATATAAAAGATGAATTTTTATGTCATTTTATTGATGGCTATAGTCATTTATTTGTTTTCATTTATTTTACTTAATACTAAGTATATGGATATGAGAAAAACAGTATGTTTATTTGTTTTTATATCAATTTGATTTTTTTTTTTTGTTTTTTCGAAAATTATTTTATGGCAAAAACGAGTGGTTCATAAAATTTCATTTACTCTGTCTGTCCTTCAGAGTCAGAAGTTTTGTCTGCTTACCGCTCTGTTGCTTGGTAAAACAAAAAAAAAGGTAAAAATAATTTCAGACTATGATTTATTACACAAGCTATAAATTCTATGTAACCAAGGGTACCTGTATCAATATGTAGTTTTAAATATGTTTGTTTAAGCCTTTTTTCAATTTTATACACTTGAAAAAATATTTTTAATTCAAATGAATTTGAGGGCAAAACCGAATTTTTTAATTTAAAAACATCGACATGAAAATTTTTATTTTAATTAAAAACCTTTTTTTAACTTTTGTAAGAAAAAATTGAAATTTAAATTCTTTAAGTGTAAAAATCTTTGTTTTTAAAGTGTACATTTTTTTGATGTGACTTTTAGCTATATTTTAACTAATTTATTTTTAAGAGTGTATTTGTTCTGTAGCTGCTATTGCACTCAAAATAATTCCTCTGTTAAATACTCTGTAAAATGACTGTAATCTCAATTCGACAGATATTTGACAAGTTATCTGCCGAAATACAGATTTTAAGAAAATACTTTGTATTTCTTGTGACCGAAAAACAAAATTTTATCTGTAATTTTACTTCTTTCTTTTTACTATTGCTCTGTAATACGGTTTTTAAATTAAAATTTCTTGAAAAAAATTCAAAGTATTTCAACCCCTCTTTAAAAGCGTCTTAAATTATAATAAAAGATGCTAAATTTTACGAGGTGTAGTGCAAAATTGAAGGCACTCGTAATTTTCACAAAAATAAAAGTAAATTTACAATTTGGAAGCATTAAAGCGGGCAAATTTACACGATGGCATTTCCCAATTGTCAACACAACTTGCACATTACGGAAGGAGAAATTCATCAGGAATTAAATAGTGACCATTGTGTAAAAGCCAGAGTCTACGTGTGAGGTCCATTGTGATACCACGGGTATCAAGCGCATTAAAAAGATATATAAGAAAGTCAAGGCATTCTTCATCGATTTCCCTTTAATTTTAGAAAAGTGTTTACCGGAATGACCCCGCTCAAATGTGGAACTGAAAATAAAGTTAATGAAAAAAAAAAAAAAACCGTGAGATCATCCAGCGATTTTATAATTAATTTTTACAAAGTTAAGCATTCGCGTGCGAAACATTTAAGCGGGCGCATTTAAATGATAACATGCCTTTATTTTGTGTCAAGTTATTACTATCCATGCTTCTTGGTAAAATTCTGGTCGTTTTCATCAATATTTTACAGATAATTCTGTAATACTGCATTTTTTTTATCGAAATCATTATACAGAGTTTTCTTCGTAAAATAACAAAAAATCTTGCTGGTTGGAAATCTATGGTATTTTCTGCTGGCTTAGCAGAGTATCTCTGTATTTTAACAGAGTGATTATTTTGAGTGTGCATATTATATTATAATAACCAAATATTGGTTGCATCCTTTTGATTTCATTTCATAAAATTAAACTAATTTCAGTGGCCACCCGCTGATTTTATTAATCATTTGGGTTTGAGTCGACAAGTAGCATGTAATTGTGTGTTCTGTAGATTTTGTTAGTGTTTTTTTTACAACGTGTGTTTTGCAGGAAGGCTCTGTTGTAATCCATAGTTATTCTGGATTGTTGTTGGATGATTGTTTTTGTATTAACTTTAGGATTCGTACGCAATGTAGGTTGATATGAAATATGATCGGTATAAATTTGTTACATATGGATATATTTATGAAAATTAAATGAGTTTATGAGAGTTTGAAATAATTAAAAAATATTTTTTTTTTTCATTATAGATCCAACTAAAGAATGACCCTCTTAATTGGTAAAATTTTTCTGATACTTAATTTTCAAAAATTTCTCTGATTTTTTAAATTTTTTAGATTTTTTCTGTTTTTTTTTAGGTTTTCTATAATTTTTATGTATATGGGTGAAATCAAAAAATATCTGTGTTTTTGGCCCAAAATTGTACAAGCATTGTAATTTTTGGTAATTTTTTTTATTAGAATCGATATATTATATCACTACTAATGTAACTATAAAAACCTCTTCTACAAATTGTTTTAAACAACTTTTGTCGACAATTTTATGATTTTTTGGTGACGAAGTTTTCATTTACCTTAGAAAAATACATTAAATTTTTGTAATTTTGTTTGAAAACATTTTATTGTTATTTAAAAAAGTTATTAATGCCATTACTAACAATTTTTGTAATCAGGATTTTTTTCTTGTTTTTGTTATTAAAGATTTTACAATTTTTTTTTAAAATGATTTTTCTAAGGAAATGTCAAAAAAAATATTATTACACTGTAAGTATAATTTTAACTTTTAAAATGACACACGAAAATGCCGACACACGAAAATGCCGTAAACTTAATTTTGGGTCGGAGAATTCAGTGGCATTCTCCGTTTTGCTAGGTCAGGTCAAAATCTTAGCCGAAACTTTACTTTAACATTGATGGCCGATTAATTTGTGCAAGTAAAATAAAAATGTTTTCTTTAAATTTTTTTAACAATAAAAAATCGCTTGAAAATCACAAACTTAAAAATTAAATAACTCTTAATATTGACCTGATCTGTCAAAACGGAGAACGCCACTGTATTCTACTATCCAAAATTAAGTTTATGTGTCTCGGCGTTTCGGTGTGTCAATTTCATGTACTTACAATGTTGTAAGTGAGTTTTTTTTTACTTTTTTAAAGGCTACACACACAAAAAAAAAAATTTGTCAAATTACTAGAAAAAGTCTCGTAATCCCATTTTACCAATATTTGACAGTTTTCTTTGTTTTTTAACAAATAATTTTCGATCGAAATTTACATTAGTTTTTTTTTTGTAGTTTTACAGTTTTTCTTGTAGTTTTACAAATTTCCATGATTTTTTACAAAAAAAATCTAGTAAATTTAAGAGAATTCCTTGTCAGTTTTATTTCCCCAA
This sequence comes from Pegoplata infirma, assembly GCA_963921195.1. Lineage (NCBI taxonomy): Eukaryota > Metazoa > Arthropoda > Insecta > Diptera > Anthomyiidae > Pegoplata > Pegoplata infirma. The sequence goes on along the minus strand of OY992540.1, from coordinate 47,495,283 downwards.
AAACTTGTAAATTTACAATTTTATTGGTAAAAATTTCGTAATATTACAAAAAAAAATCGGAATTACCGAAAAATAGGAGGTAGCAAAAAATCTAGTAAAGTCACGAAACCTCCTTGTAAGTTTTACAAAGTCTAAGAAATTGTAAATTTACAATTTTATTGGTACACTCAAAATAAAACATTAGTAGATTTACTAATTTTTTTTTTTTGCTAATGCTAGTTAGCTAACTTTTAGCAAATTTTTAGTTGAGATTAGCATGTTATCAAAAATATCTTGTAAACTTCATTTAGCGCATTAGCAATTTTAAACAAAATTTTAACTAATTTTTTTTGCTAAATTTAAAATTGAGTTGACCAAATTTTTACAAGCGTTTTTGCTAATATTAGCAAAAATAATTTGTAATTTTTTTTTATTTTCAGAAAACTTAAAATGGCGCTATCTCGGAAACTAAGCCAGAAAGAGCAAAATTGAGCCCATTTTTGGTTCTCGGGCTCCCCATAGCATCGCCAGTCCTCTTCACATGTGTGAACCTTAATGGTCCCTAACTTTGGATCTAAAAAAGTTAGCATTCCCGAAAATTTTAAAATGCTCATATCTCGGTAAATATTGCCGACACAACAAAAAGTACGAAAGCATTTTTGTAGCTCTTAACACGTAGAACAAGACCGCAAAATAATCAAAAGCTCTCCGAGTAATATTTTTAAAGTTATCAAGTTTTGTAGTTCTGTGGTCCCCTAAAATCACGTATCTCAAAAACTAAGCAAGGTAGAGCGAAACGGACACAAATTTTGGATCAAAAACTACGACGATTTTTAAGGAACCCAACTAGGTCTAGGCCCATCGGGGTCTGGACCTATCGGGTCCGAACCCAATGGGGTCCTCAAATGTGTATTAACTAAGTTGAAATAAAAAAAAAATTGAGTTAACTAATTTTTTTCAAACATTTTTGCTAACTTTACCAAAGAAATTGTAGGTTTACAAGCTTTTTTTGGTAAAATTACGTTTTTTTTTTAGTGTAAAAAGCTTGTAAAATTACAAAATTATTGGTAAAAAGCTCGTAAAATAACAAGGAGTTCTTGTAAAATAGGAGGTAGCAAAAAAAAGTTACAAACTTTTCTTGTAATTTTACAGTTTTACAGTTTTTATTTCAAGTGTAATACAATTTTATCATTATTTAAATACATTTTTAATATCCACACCCAAAAAAGGGAGGCGGGTAAAAAAAACATTTTTTTTTTCCTGAGCCTAAGCACCTGAACTTTTTCTGACATCAAATTGTTTCATTTTCATACCAAAAATTCAAAAAAAACTTATGAAAATATAGCGTTTTTCAGAGGTTATTTAAATTCTTCAAGGGGGAACTTTTTTCCCCCTGGTCTGATTTTGCCCATTTACAAACTTAAACTGCCTAGGACCAAAAGACATATTCCTGAAAAACTTCATGAGTCTTTTATTTTGGACTGCATCGTGTCTTATACAGACGGACGCACAGTGGGATAAATCACCAATCTAGCATCCAAAAAATAAAAAAATAAATATGTCACAATAAAAACTGAACATAACACGATTAATTGTAGATAGTGGCTGCATATAAATCCATTTATAGTTCAAGGGTTGTTACACTATTAAAAAAATACAGGGCCTTAAACATTGGAAATAAAAAAAATGTGCAAACGCACCTTTATGAAGCTGCAAATTTGTTGTCACGTTATATGAATAGTATTGCCGGTAGGTTAAACTTATTAATTTTTTTTTGATGACGGGAGGCCCCAAGTTTGTAAAAAAAAACCATTCATTGATGTTAACTATGAATGAGGGGTCGCCCCTGCAGTTAGGTTGGATAAACCTCATTTTAGCACATACCTTTAAATATTCAAAGAGATTAGAAAAGTGCTCAGCAAATGTCACCATCAAAGCTAATTTTATTTAAAACTACAACTAATAAAGTACCCGCAAATAAAAAATTGGCTGCCTTAGTCTGCCCGTGCGGTTTACACAATTTTTTTTATAAAATATGCCGATGTCAAGTTGCTGTAATTGTACATGATTTTTAAATATTTTGGTACTTTTGAATTATCCTACTCATACATATGAGGCACCGTTGGAAAGGTATTTTTTGGTCCATTTTTTGGTTTTTATTTCTGGTACTATTTTGGTACTTTTTTGTACTTTTTTGGTACTTTTGTACTTTTTTTGGTACTTTTTTTTTTTTGAAAGGAACCAACAAATTAATAATTAAAAGCCCCTAGAAATAACATATTACGGTATAAAGTTTGCAAATATTGAATTACTTAACATGAAAGAAAAGAAAACATTGAAAGTATATGACTGAAAATAATGAGAGTTTCTACTGTGTAAATATTTTTTAGAGCTATAATAAACTATATAAGCCCTTCTCTGTTTAAATTCAAAGAAAATTTTGTTTTAGTTAAAGTACCAGCGCTTTTTCAAGAACAAACATTAAACAAATATATATACTCTCCTACGATTTAATTGCAAAGATAACATTTTTCTTGTCCATACCTTTAAAAATCCTAATATCTACGCCTAAAATCTTCTGTTCGGCAATTAAAAAAAATCAATAAACCAATTTTTTAAGATTGGTTGAAAAAATATATATTGTTTTGTTTTATTTTTTAAGTTAATGTTAGGTTCTGAGTTTGAATAAATTTGCATCATATACATTAATATTTCAAATAACTCCACCCTAGCGCCACCTATCGGGTCCATATATATATTTTTTTTGACGAAATATACATATAATCTGAACTGCAGTCCAATCGCACTATATATAAGAGTTTGTTTAAAAGCTTAATACCAGCGCCATCTACCGGTAGAAAATGCAAATAAAAAAGCATAAAAGCTTGAACCGTATCTATGGTGTAATTCTTAGTTGGATAGATCCCATAGTAACAATTGCACACACGATTTTATATATGACGATATGGCATTGCTTTATGGCACTCATTTGGGTAACCCTGTTGTGAAACAGGGTGTTTCAGGTTATAATTTTCTGAAAGCCTACATCCTCTACTATGTTTTCTCAATTGAACTTTTATTGATCAGACAAATAGATTAGGAGATATAATTTTTTAAACACCAGAATGGTACTTTGGCCCACTGTGGGACGGTCGGATATACCGAGATTCTAGAAATGTCTTAGAATCGATCATAGATCAGTAATATATATACTTTTCGTGGTCTCCTACAAATATTTTGATGCGTTAGAAACGGAATGACAAAATAAGTATTGAGGGTATAAAAATCTGTGAAGGCTATAAAAAATTGCTTCGCCCTAATATTCAACCCGTAAGTATTAAAAAATATGTGCCCTGCCCTTATACCTCTTTATCAAAATTTCTGTTCACATCAATAATTGTGTGAAAACAACATCACATTGTTTTTCAAACCAACCATATGTTTTTAATTTAAAAATAAATAACTCTTTATAACATGGAAACTCCCATCGTAAAAGTGATTTCAGCTGTATAGAAAATTAAAATGCAATCCTTATTAAACCAAAACTATGAAATTAAATTCAAAAGAGTCATGTAATACAAATCTAATTTTATATCAAGAGTTCACTTTATTTAATATTAATTTTCAAAAAAAAAAAATATACCAACAACGACACTCTTGCCTTTAAATGTTATATAAGGATAATATGTTACGCCTTCTTATTAAGATATCACAAGTGATAACCCAAGCAAACATTTAACCAAGCCACTCACTAACTCTACCACACCAAACGCGTGGAGACAATTATAAATTGAAAAAAATCTTTTAGAGACATAAGGGCGTAACTTTAAAAATTATAGCAACATGTTACGGTATTTGTGATCTTTTTTTTAATTTTCTGTTTTCCAAAAAAAAAAAAAACGAAACTCATAAATATTTAGATTAAATTTTAACTAAGAAAAGGTCACACATAATTCACCATATGATTTCTGGCAAAGTAAATTGTAGAAAACTAAAAATTTGAAAACAGTGATTAATTGGTGACTAATAGATGAACCAATTATAGCGTTTAGTCGAAACAAAAAATAATGGGTTTCGATTGAGAAATACCGAATCTATCTACTAATTGATATTTTAAAATGGACATTTACATTTATAAATTGTTTTAAATTAACTATTTGTAATATTTCAACAAAATGTATGTGAATTAAAAAGCACAAACAAGTTTTAGATATCAAATTGATTTATATTAATTTTATTTCAATATAGTATATCGGCGGTAGTAGTTTTGGTGGCTGACTGACTTACTGCCTGACTACATTATGGTACAATACATTAATTGAGTCAAACACCCAAACTGAAGTGTTAATTCATTTTATATTCTTTTTAAAAAAAAAAAAAATATTTATCAAATAATGCAATAATGAAAACTGCAACCAAACAAGTAAAATTTAATGGAGAAAAACAGTAAAAAAATGCCACACTGTCAATGGACTAAAATATGGATTTATAAATATTGTCACACTATGGCTTAACTTAAGCTGCCTGAATAAACTAAAATTTTGAAAAGCTATAATGTGAATGATCAGTGCCGACTATGTGAAACCATACAAATAACTTTTTTCATATGTATAGTCCGATTGTGTATAGGAATGAAGAACTTGCACAGAAAATAATATCGTGATTTTTTTTTTAATTAAAAATGGATTTGATATTAAATTTAACTTCAATTAAACATTTTAATTGATTCAATTAATGTTTTAATTGAATTCTTAACTTTACTGAAAATAAAAATAAAATAAACAAACGAAACCGGTTTTATATGCTTTAGTGTTAGTAGCAAATGAAAAAATAAAATGCAAAAAACAACAAAAAAAACTTTTGAACTATTGTTTTGTATATTTTGGTGGTAGCAGCCAATGAATACATGAAAGCAACAAACAAATTTAGTTTTATTGTTTTCTTTAAGGCGAGCGGTCGTTTCGGATAAATTGTTTTGATAATAAAATGTGTACAGTTGTGTTTTGCACATTGAAATATAATACAATTTTTTTTTGATTCAACTTTACTAAGGCGACAAAAATGCATGCAATAACAAGATTTAAAAATAAAAATGTAATTTTAAATAGTTATTGATATTTTAAAATACTACTATAATGTTTCTATGCAAAACTATACCAAGTGTTTATATTTAATAAAGAAAATAAATTTCTTAATAATGTAAAACAAAAACATTCTATGTTTATTTATTTTTAGGCATTTTTTGAAGTTCAACTTTTAAAATTAAATTGAGTTTTGGTCTTTTTTCAATTAAAAATTTTATGTGAATCAATAAATCTATATTATTGATTTTCAATTTTATATTAATTTTTTTTTATATATTTATTTAATTACAATTTTAATTGGTTTTCCATTTTATTTTCAATTAAAACTTTAATTGATTCAATTAACAATTTAATTAAGTTTTAAAACTGTTTTCAAACAAAATGAGTAATTAATATGCGCATTTTCGTGATACGTCCGAAATCAATTAATTTTTTAATTGAATCAACGAATTTCGTAATTGAAATTCATTTTTATTTTTTTCTGTGTGGTCTTATTTCAAGAATCCTGATGATTCTGAAACAATATTCAAAAACATCGTGTTTCCTTCTCTGCTGGGTACTGTTTTAAAACAAGTATTCGGCTTTTCACCGAATATTCAGCATTTTAAAATTTCCTAATATCCGTAATTTTTAGGAATAACGATTATTTGGTATTCTCACGTTAGTATTTCACCAAAGTTTGGCTATAATAGGTGATGCTGTAAAATCCGGCTGTGCTTGATCTTTTACACACTCCAAAATGTTTAAAAAATAAAATATAAAATAAACATTTTAAGGGGCACGTATCAAAGAGGATGTTCCTTTTTTATTTATTTATATTACTTCTAATATTCCAGATTAGAGATGGGTGCTGGTCACGTGATTTTCGTGAATCACGCGTTAATCACGCTTGAGTGTGAGTGATTTTCATTTTAATCGCGTGATTGTGAGTGACTGTGAATTGAAAAAAAATCTGAGTGATTGATTAGTGAGTGAGTCATTTATTTTTTGCGTGAGTTTGCGTGATTAGATTTTTTGATTTTTTTCTTTTTTTGGTAAGAAATTTTATTGCGTGAGTAGATTTTGCGTGACTTACGCGTGAGCGTGATTGAAAATGGCGTGGGTCACGCGTGAGCGTGACTAACTTTTTTATTACTCACGTGAATAGTGAGTGAGCGTGAGTAAAAAAATTGTTTGAGTGATTAGTGAGCGATTCGATTATTTTTTGCGTGAGTGAGTGTGAGTAAAAATCTACTCACGCGCCCATCTCTATTCCAGATACATTTCGTTTTCCCGTTGGTCCAAGGTGCAGGACTATGAACTCCTTCAGTCATAAAAATGTTTCATGTACTAAGCAAAATGAGAACGATTTAGAAAGGCGAAAAATGCATACGTACTGAATCAACACTTCTATCGTAAGACCAATCTAACAATACGGGATTATGATCTGGCACAAAGCGCAATATAGTGGAGACTCTTTGGAAATGTCAAAAAGCCAGTTGCTAACGCGTCTAACAAGGGAAGTATCTCAACCCTTATGAACCGATTTGCCTGAAACTTAAAATATATATAAAAGAGACGATTTTAAGGTTGGGGTGTCTCGGATTATTGGCCATATCAATGTTTAAAAATTTCGTTGTCCCCTTATGAAACAATGTGGACTTTCGGAATAATTTCGATGAATACGTGTCGATTTAAATTTAATAAAGATTTTTTTGTATTCAAATGGATATCGTAGGTCTATGTCTTCACATAAATACCCCCCAAAATTTTTCACATTTTCATGGAAAAAGTATTCAACGACGCCGAATTTTTACAAGGTTAAGTCACCATTTGATAGGCATTAAAAAAACCTTGTCAATGTTGTCAAGTGCCTCAAATAGAAATTTTTGAAAAGTCGATTTCCTGCCTCAAGAACTTTGGTCGAACAAACGCTAGGCTCCAAATATCTCCACAGACGGCTTCAAACAATCGACAGGAGTGGAAGTTGGATTTATTGCGGATTTATTCTTCTTCATCCATATTTTGGAGTCAGAACACGATACTTTTTTCTCGCTTCGTCTATTAAATTTTTTTATATTCAGAGTGGTTGTGCTTAATGAAAGAAAACTTTACAACAGAAGCCGAGCACACCAGAACTCATTACTAGATATGCGCACCATTCATGTGATTATCGTGAATCACGTGAGTAAATTTTTTTTTCTTTTCACTTGAGCGTGAGTAACAAAAAAAATCCGTGCGTAAGTAAAATTGTTGCATTAATTTTTCGTGATTTTGATTGTTTCCCGTTTTTTTTCTGTTCGGTTACGTTTTCTTGATTATTTTATTGTCTTTCAAAAAAATTTACAAAGAGGGTATTTATACACAGCCTTTTTTTGGTTGCAATAAAGTCTTGCAACTTTTTTTTTTGTAGGCAAACAGGGGTGAAAAGAAAACGGGGTAGAAAAAAAATCACGAATTCTGTTTTCCTTCTTCTATGCTTCTCACCCCCCGATTGCCTTCAAAAAAAACTCAGATAAAAAAGGCGTGCATGAAAAAACTCTGTGTGTAAATACTGTCAAATTTAATAATTTTTTTTTTTTTTTTTGATATTAATCAAAAACATTTTTTAGCATTAATGCTTAAAAAAATTACATACATTTTTTATACCCTCCACTCTAGTGATGGAGAGTTTTTAATTCCGTTTGTAACACCTCGAAATATTGGTCTGGCACCCCATAAGGAATATATACTTATGATCCTCTATCAATTTAAGACGATCAAGCAATGTCAGTCCGTCCGTCTGTCTGTTTGAAACACGCTAACTTTTAAAATAATTTGCTGAGGCAGCTGAAGTTTGGCATATATGTTGGCCATTGACCTGGTGAGGTTAGTATTGCAATTCAGCGAAATCGGTCCAATGGTTCAAAAGTTATAACCGAAAGAGTGAATTTCGGCAAGGGGTTTTAGCAAATTTACGTGGTAAAAAATACGATGACTTTAAAGACAGTCCTGGAATTGATTTTAGAAAAATCGGTCTTTGGGTTCAAAAGTTATTAGCAAAGCCGTGAATTTCAATTTTGTTTGACCTTAAATTCACGAGTTGAAAAATCGTTTTAAAAACATTGGTAAGTCACAATAATATGTTACAAAGTATTTGTGTCACTCAAAAATATTTTTACACTAAAAAAAATTACACTAAAAAAAAAAATAGAAATATTTTTTACAAAAATTACTAAAAATAATTATTTTATTCAAAATAAAATATTTTTAATAAAATTGTTAAATTTTTCACGTCAGAAAATTTACGATCACTCAAAAAGGACACTTGGAGGGTATTCATGAATTCGGCACAGTCGACTTCAACTTTTCTACTCGTTTTTTTACATATTTTAATTCGTGAGTATTTCGTAATTACATCGTGAGATTGATTAAAATATTTTCTACTCACGTGAGTGTGCGTTTGTGCGTTATTCATTATTTTTCTTAAGCATGCGTGATCGTGATTGAAAAGTCACTCATGATATCATCTCTAATGATTACCACGGTGTTTTCGAGGAAAGGTTCCATAAGGTGAGAAGAGTTTTTTCCAAGAGTGCACTCATGCCAGACGCTATTTCCATAAATAAGCAAATCAAAAAGACGGTGGATCAGTTCCAGGTTGTATGCGTTGTACAATTTTTTAAATCTAACAACTTCGCAATTTCAGATAGTGTAAATTTTTGGGTACTGTAAATTTTTGCTGTTAAACTGTCATTAGGGTATAAAATATGTCGCAGGAAAAGCAAACCAAATACTACAATATACACCACAGTACTGCAGACTTAATACTCCTTATCTCTTAAAGCTGTAAGTGCCTGGACTCTGAGGTCCGTTGTGACACCAAGGGACGGTAATGGGTTTCCCTAGTAGTTCCTGCTGTTAAACCGATTTGAGCTCCTTATGAAACTCACAAGATATTAAATTTTGATATTGATAAAGATTGAAAAGCTCCCTAGATGCCAGTGAAGACAGTCTCTGATCAGAAATTCGGGCAATGACAGAAAAAGTATACGATAGTCTCCAACTCCTCCTCATCCATGCAACTTCGGCAAATTTTGAAGGCACATTTGAACTCCCTGCGAGCTTTTATTTAAGACAGTGTCCTGTAATTATAGAAACCACCGTCGAAATCTCTTCTCTTGGAAGCGATATCAGCTGACTTCTGATAAGGAGCAGGCCAAATCTGTCTTCTAGTCTCACAAGTCCATCCGTGTTTTCATCTCTGATTAGTATCCTTCGCGGAACAAAGTTACTAATGCAACGGTGATGCTTCTTTCGGTAAGGGAATAGAAGAGAGATGAAAGATTTTAAAGATAGAAGGGCTTCATTATGGCAACACTTTAATTGCGCGTGTTGTTTATCTGGCGAATTATTTTGAAGCTGTGTTTGACAGCCATTACTTTATAATTTTACTTCGTTGACGTTTTTAGTGCTATTATAAACGAAGAAAGGTGCTGCAATAGATAAGAGTTATAAATAGAAACTAATAAATATCTTAAAAAATGTTATTCTGTCTAAGCTAAGAATCGAACACAGGCCTGTTGGCTAATAGTCCAACGCGCTAACCACTGAATCACAGCACCCATCAACACATTCCAATTCTGTTTGAACCTGTAAGGTAGTTCCCAGTCTTTCAAGCTCATCGGCTTTGCAGTTCCCTGGAATGTCTCTGTCTCAATTCCCAGGAATGTCGAATTTAAAGACTGCGGTTGTAGACAAGACATTGCAACTCAACTAGTCAGTCATTTTCTTCATTGCCAGCACATCTGCCTGATACACAGTGCAACGCTCTGGCAATCCAAGAGCCGGGCTAAACCCAATCTCTTTTGACTTGTTCGTGTAGCTTCGATCCATCTGTGTAAAAACTTATTTAGGCTCCATTACCCGGAATACCCCTCATCCATGACTTCATAGATGGTATCATAGTGGTAAAGTGTCGTTCAAAATGGCACATAGAGGGAGCACAATTCACATTTTGTGGTATTGTTATTTTCTTCCATTTCTGTATGCTATGCAGTCGAATTTCCGACGTAGCCGTATACTGCCTACCTCTAATGCAGCCTTATGTGTAGTACGAAGGGCACCAGCGATACATATTGTGTTATGATACTTTAAAGGTGTAAACGGCTTCACATAAAGCTGTTGGATGTATCGAGAATATCTTTCACTTCAACAAATATATCTCGGATTCTTTTCTTGAATGTGCCGAAATATGATTGCGAAGCATTAAGCTTCGTAATCAGTTAAATTCTGAAAAATTTTCAGAGCAGGGTCATTGGTTTAATCAAGTACCAGTCAATGACTAACCTACAATTTTCGTGCTTGATCCAACAATTTTCCTCATTAGCTGACTTTTAATTAAAATAATGCTCAACCTGGTGTATTTCGTGCTTGATCTAACAACTCATTTTTATCTGCGTATTTACGATCATGAAATTAGCACGGAGGAATCTCATAAAATAAGCATAGGGCAACCTGCAGAAATAATTGAAAAATTTAATGTTTAGAGACTGCCCAGACAGGAAACTCCGAGGATTCTAATTTAATATGAGGAATTTTATATTCTGTTTTCTCGAAGATGAGTGCAGGCGTCGTTCAGAGATGCATGAATATTACTTTGAAGAGGGATATGGATCCATCAAACGCCCGAGAATTGGGATCAATTGAGTACTCATTGTGTAATAGGAACCACGACAGCAAGGATAGTTGTCTTGAGAACTGTTTTCTGTTCATGCTGTATGAATGTAAATGATGCTTCTCTATAAAAATACAAAAGGCTGAACGAGCGGCGCCCTGTTACAAACCTCACCACTATCCCATAATATAAATGTATGGTACAAATTAAAAAAAAAAAAAATAAAAACAAAAACCAAGTGTTAACTTTTCGAATTGTGTTGGTGTCGCTCGATACCATATAGTTACATAGCTTTAGGCTCCAACGTCCATCGTTTTGTATTGGACTAGACCTTATTAAAATGATAAACATACAAACAGTCGTGGTCACATACTGAAGGCTCCAAATAAATGTTTTTTTTTGTTGTTTTTGTGCTGTGTGAGCTGTTTCGTTTGTCAAACTTGTGGCAGTTTATTTGCACATTATTATGTCGTTAATTATTATTTGCCTTGTTGGTTTTACGAGAATATTTATGTTTAAATGTTTATAAGTTCATATACTTTATGCAAATGTAGGAAGGCTGTAAGATAAATAACTGAAACAGTAGGCTAGAGGTGGTGGAGTCAAAGACTTCTCACATAGACCGAATGGTCCATAGCGAAACCACATTATAATCTCTGCTTTGCTAATAGAACGGGTTAGTCCTTATCTCGAATTGTATTATTTGCCTTAGGTCGACATTCAAAAGTGTTTCCAAGCTCTTGAAGACATATCTGGCGACTATGTGCAGGCCGATTCTAGCCAAAGCAGGACAGTGACAAAGAAAAAGTGGCCATTGCTGGCGATTTAGATATTCACAACTCCTCCTGGATCCTCCATTCCAACCTTTCGACACCCTTTGGCGATTACGTTGAGTTATACGCCGCGCACAACCACCTGTCGAAACTAGAGAACGCACCAACGCGCTTAACGGACAAATATGAAGTAAACACATTTGCATCTTTTGGTAATTCGGATCATTGTACCATTTCCGCATTCTTCTAGTACTCCGATCTTCGTAACGTTTCGACAAAAGCTACGAAGCATCTAGTTTTCATATATGAGAAGGCTCGTTAGGCAGAGTTTATCGACTTCTTCCGGCGTTTCAACTGGAAACTTTGGTTCCTCGACGGCAACGCTGACGCCGCGGCAAAAATGCTTGAAAACGTTATGGTAATTGAAATGTAGTCGTGCATTTAATTGAAGCTCATTTTGGCAAAACCAAATGGTAAACGTTGGTTTAACCAGATTGCAGGAATGCAGTCAGATGCAGGGAGGTCCTCCCTGGATCTGACCAATTTCTGAATTCTTCCTCCGGGAGGCGTAACAATAAAAACGCTTATACTGATCTGCTACGCAAACAGGCGAGATCCGAGTGTGCAAAAGTACTTACAATTAGTCATGAAAAGATTCTCAACGAACAACGACTTCGTGCTAAAGTTTTTTCTGATCCTCGGGGCAGTAAGAGCTTTTGGTAGTTTGTTAAAAGTGTCAAGAAAAATGATAGTTATTCTTTACCAACTCTTTTAAAAGACGACCAGTATTCACTGAACCGGATGATAAAGCTAACCTGGTGTTTGGTCTTTTTGAAAGAAATTATTTCTTGCCGGAAACCACTAACTGAACTTAAGAGTGTATCCCATACTATGCCCAGGATATTTTTCCGAGCACGTGCAGTTAAAGATGTTCTTGCGGATCTTAACGTAAATACGTCACCGGGGCCGGATGGTATACCAGCACTGGTGTTAAAACCGTGTTCTACGACATTAGCACGTTCAGTGGTCTTACCGTGCGGGAGTCTTTTCCTTATGTTGGAAGTTTGCCAATGTGCAGAAAATCCCGAAAAAGATTGCGGCTTATAACCCTGATAATTACCGCCCCATCGCAATATGCTGAGCGCTCTCGAAGGTGATAGAGGGCATGGTAAATTGCCATCTTGCTAGGTATCTTGAGGCTAACTTACTTTTAAACGATCGACTGTATGGTTTTCCTAGAACTCATTCTACTGGGGAACTGATGGAGTTCCTTGCGGAACGTTAGAGTCGTTCGATTTACCATTTTGATGGACGTAAGGTGGTTGCTCTCAATATTTCCAAGACGTTTGATTGTATGTGGCACGGTGCACTCATTACGGTGATACTTCTCAAACGACCCTCGCTCATATAAATACTTATACATCCGTACACAATCGTATTCATACAGTACATGGGTAAATAAAATACTGTAATTATTATTGTTATTGGCGATGTAGTTGTTATTTTTGTTGTTGTTTTTAACTCGTTTTTTTGTTGTTGTTGTTGGCGGTATATAATTTATGCAATTGCTTTAAATATATTTTGCATGCATGATCTGCCAGTGTGGTGAACACAAATAATCTTTATTAACTTTGCGCGTTTATTTGTTGTTTGTTTGCATGGATGTATGTGTGTGTGTGTTTGTGTTTTTACATATTTATTTGTTTACTTGCTTGCTTGGCTCTTTTTATTTTGGTCGTATTGTCGTATTTACCCAACGATCTGGGTCCCATAACCATAATGCGGTGACAGATTAATACACGAGGGGGTGGCTCATAATTCAAATATAATACATGTTTATGTCCATGGGTTTGTAAGAGTTCAGTCAGTTCGGTATAAGTCCGCTATATATGCGGTGTGTGTGCTTAGCTGTTTGTGTTGTAACAGGGAGGTGCAACAAAAAAATCAGCCTTGGTGTTATTTACAATGTACAGTAAATATTAATTTTCACTTTGCAGTTTTTTATTTGCAAAATATTTATGTATGTCTGTAAGTGTGTGTGTAAACACGTACACTTACACTTCCATACATAACTATATAAAAAATTTTCATTCATTTAGTTTTACAGTAACTGTTGAAAGAGTGAATTCATTTGCTCATATGAATTGATTTTGAAAATATAAAAAAATAAAATTTTTCCTAATAGCACATTCAGACTGACCTTGAAACCTCCTTGAAAATACGTATTTTCATTTTGAAAACTTAACCGTTCACACCCGAAAAATTTGACACTTATCACGTTTTCAAAATTTACCGAACAAAATTCGCGATTATATCGGCTTTAAAAACACACAATTAATTAATTTACGCTATATTTTAAAAGAATTTATCGAAATATTTTGTTAATAGTTGGTTTTTATGTAAATATTTAAATATTTATATTCTTTTTTATTTTTGACACTTTCTTTAATTTATTTTCTTCTATTATAACAGTTGTAAAAGAGAGTTGAACTATGGAATTTAAAAGGCTTCAATTGTACATTCGTTGAAACCTCAATACAAAAAGGTTTCAATTTGTGTGGGAAAATACGTATTTTCAAATGAGGTTTGACTCGAAACCTCATTAAATGGGGTTTCGACGCCAATGTGAATGCACTATAAGTTTGAGTTTTTTCGAACAACTATTTGTTTGGAAATAAAGTTGTATAAAAAAGGACATAAACGAAAAAATTGGAAAATTTACTGATTCCCCCTTATTTAATACACTAACAGCATTGTCTGGAGGTTATCGTATTTGAAACCGAACTCTGAAGACCCTAAAGTCAAAATATCTTTTGCAGAAGAGGTTTTCTTTGAAACTGGAATGTTTTGATACGCCTCTAGAAACAAAAGAACGACATTGTTTGTTGAAATATAAACTGTTCAACAATTTGTCTGAATGAATAAAAAGGGATCATGGTCAAATATCTCTGCCAAAGCTTCGTGAAGCCAAAGAGGAGTTTCTCGCCAATCTACTTCAATATCTTGCGATCCATGCAGTTGCATGATTTATCTGATTTTTTAGGTGTGAGAATACATTCGAGTATACACAATTGGTTACACGATACTTACTAACAGAAGTTTATGCACACCATGACAAAAGAATTTACAGTCCACACGAAGGCTAACGAATAAATGATCCAACATATATTTCGTGTGTTGAAGCGCAGTTTCATAATGTTTTCAACCTTTTCCTCGCTTCGCACACTGACAAGTACGAAGTCGAGTTACTTGTGCCTCTTGGAAACTCGGATCATCTGGGAATTTCGGCATCATTTTAATATGCAGCAATTCGTAGTGCTTCTCAGCAAGCGCCGAAGCGTTCTGTACCTTGGAGGTTGGCAATCAACCACTGCCTGAACTTTAAGGAGTACTATATATACTATGCCCAACATATTTTTTCGGGCTCGTGCAGTAAATAAGGGTTCTTGATGCTAACATAATTGTTGGAAATTGGATAAAACTACTGCACTGGTTCTGAAACAGGGTTCTTTGACGCTCGTATGTCTATTGGATTAACTTTTTAACCTTTTCTACCACAAGGGTCTTTCCATCCTTAAAAAGGGTAAGGCTACAAACCATCGTGCTTTTTAGAATATCGGTTTCCAGTACATCGGGTTATTTTTCGGATCAGTACTGATCTATTTTTCGGATCAGAACTGATCCTTCACATTTTTACTCGGGCGCTTATATTCGACCAAAGTTGCAATACAATTACCATATCTTGGAGGGGGCTTTAGAGTCCATTTTGAAGTTTTGGAACCGGGATCAAAAGAGAACGTTCAATGACAGTAGTGTATTTAACTCTATTGACTCATTGGAGCATCATCGAAATGTGCGTTGTGCATCACTTTTCCATCGATATTACAATGGTAAATGTTCTGCTAAGATAAATGAACTTATTCCAGAGCCTCGGGTGTATGTTTGATATACTTGCCAATATAGATCACATCCGTTTGTTGTCGACAGTCCAATGAATCGCACAACGCATTTCACAATCGATCTAGTTATATGTGGACATCACCGCAGAAGTCTTCCCAATCAGCTATGATCTGGAAAGGTTCAAACTAAATGTCCATAAGTCCCTCTTTCCTTCTCCTTATAACCTATTTTCCTAATACCAACACAATACACTTCATTATCCATTCTTCAATAGGAATTAGGGAAAACTTGGATATGCCATCGGCTAGGATAAACTCTATGCTTTGCTTTGGACGGAAATTTGAGATCGTGATACCGAGTAGAGCAGATTGGAATGAAGGTGGGCAACCTGCAGACACTAGAAACCTAAGCTAGTATACCGACAGATCAAAAGTGACCTCTGACGTGGGAACTGGTGTTTGCCGTCCAAAAACACGCGGATATCCGAGCAAATGATTAGGTTGCCTACAATTTTGTTAAGGCTGAAATTCAGCCTAAATGTTTCGACGGTAATAAGATAGTTGAAAAGTTTGCTAGCATTGCGAATTGCTTTAAGCTTTTTGGTATATTTTTATAATTTCCTCCAAAGTCTTGGAATGTGAACTCTCTACTATTGATAGTCGAGTCCATGCACCCGGCAGCGCCACAGGATGTGTTCAATGGTCAGCTTACGAACTGGTGTCTCCCACATTTTGCAGCTCACGTCCCACAGTGGACCAAATGCTTATTCTAGCGTGCAAGAGAGTATAATTCGACTTTGAGAGCACCTAGAAACATGAAATTTGTAATGCACAAGGAAAATGAGATGAGCTTCTATATAGTCCAAATGGGGGCGGTATTTGAAGGGGCGTGGCACTTATTGAAACATTGTCATAATAAAATATAGGTAAAGTAGAGCCAATAATAAGCAGAGAAAGTAATTTTTTTTAACGTAATAAAGATTTTTAAACAGTTTAGAAAAAAAGTATTTTATTTTGAGTAAAAAAAAAATTTTTTTTACTCATTTCTGTAAAAAAAAATTTTTTGAGTGAAAATTTTTTTTTGAGTTTAAATTTTTTTTTGCTTGTAAAATTTTTACATTGGGTTATAAAATGTTTTAGAATGTCTAAAATACTCAGCAAAATATTTTTGTGGCTCATCAATGTCATTTAAAGCGTTTAGGTGTTTTTCTTTTTTAACGTAAATTCAAGGTACACCAATCTGAAATTCATGGTTTTTGCTTACAACTTCTGAACCACTTGACCGATTTGGCTGATATTCAATACCAACCTGACTAGAAAAATTGAAAATATATATGCCAAGCGTCAGCAGCAACAGAGTTGCCGTTTGAAAGTTATCGTGTTTTAAACCGACAGACGGACGGACATCGCTAGATCGACTGAAAAACAAAAACCAGCAAAAACCAGCAGCCAATTTTTTTATAATTTTGGAGCTCAATATCTATTCTTTTGAAATCATGTAAAAACCCTATAGAAGTAAGCGGGATTTGTACCTAAATTTATTAACAAAATTCAAGTTTGCTTGAAAAATAATTCCATTATGGACTCTTTTTTTAATTTACGTTTTTTTACGAACAACAACACAAATTAGCTTCAAATATACATTCCTTGAGGTTAAAATATAACAAATAATTTGATAAATTGCCTTAATACGGTCGTAAAACAGCAGTTTAAACAATCAACACGTCTACACAGAACTTGAAGAAATTTTTTTATAAAAACTAATTACCCATGTTTGGCTGCCTACTACGATGGTGTTTTTGCAATAAACAAAGAAATTTTATTAGCGTTAAGTAAGGTAGGAATAGTGCAATCATATATGCGATACTAATTCAATATTGTAAAAACTTCATTTTTCGACCAACTGCGCACCAGATTCAACATTTGGTCCATTGTGCGTCCGTGATAGGTGGTAAAAATTATAGGGAGAAATTGGCAAAATATAAAGCACGTGTTAGAGCGTCCAAATTTGTTTGGAATTCCTTAGGTTGTTTGGAATTCCTCAGGCTAAAAAAAATATAGGGATCATTAGTTTTCTCCACATGGTTTTTGATTGTGAAAACCTTTAATTAGTCAAGACAAATACAAATTTGGGTTTAACAACTACAAACTGATTTTATCAGGCATTGATAGTATTAAGCAGATCATGCAGAGAAATTTTAAAATGCAATCTACTTTAAAATTTTTGAAGTCATATTTCAGGATTCGATATTCTTTCAAGGGTCTGGGTTTATAGTGTGAGAATTTTTATTTTACTTTTTATGCCTTCGTTTGTGTTTTTTTGTCAACATTTCTCCTCCCTCTGGCCTTTTTGGTGTTTGGGCTCCTACACTCTAGTTATATTGACTGTGTTTTTAATATCAACACTTCTACCTCGGGTTACAAGTGCTATCAGAAAAAGCAATAGATAACCGTAAAAGAAAATATCGATTTAAAATAAAATTTCATTGATTTTTAAATCACTTGATTCTATATTTCCTGAAGGAACTTTTTTTATAAGGTGACAATGAAATTTTTAAACACTTATTTGGCAGATAAGTCGAAACACTCCATCCTTAAAATTGTCTGATTTACATATGTATATTTAAAGTTTATAACGGTTGGTGTACTTCCTGATGTAAAATGTTGACGAGAATATCATAAAAAGGAATATTTTTGGGCCTCGAGCTAGAATAGTATTCTAATCGCATATTGTAAAACTAAAAACGATTGTGAAAAATTTTCACTGAAAATCGAGTCCTATGTGTTTAGTGTTTTTATACCCTCCACTCTAGTGATAGAGGGTATATATAAGTTTGTCATTCCGTTTGTAACTCATCGAAATATCGGTCTGGGACCCCATAAAGTATATATATTCATGATCCCCGATCGATTTTAAGACATTCTAGCGATGTCCGTCTGTCCGTCTGTCCGTCTGTCTGTGGAAATGGTGATCACGGCCAAAATATTACACGGAGATGACTGAAACTTAACATTTTTATTCGAAGTTCTTCCGAGAAGTTTGGTATTGCATTTGAGCGATATCGGTTCAGCGGTTCAAAAGTTATGAACGAGAATGTAAGGAGACCTCAAAAATTTTAGTACATTCAACATAACCTAAAAACACAAAATACTTTAATTCGGCTGCTGGTTGACTTATGTGGACATAATTGAATACCGAATGGTATTTAAACAAGTACAAACATATTTTTTGACAAAAAAAAAAATCGCGGATTTTTTTTCACCAAATTTTTTTTTTCGCGGAAATTTTTTTTCAAAAATTTTTTTTTTTTCAAAATTAATTTCCTTTTAAATAAAGTTTTTGCAATAATCTTTTAGAAATTGTGGAGGGTATCACTACATTCGGCAAGGCCGAATTTAACTTTTTTACTTGTTTTTACATCTATCTCCCATTCCATATTCAGACAAGAGTTTAAAATACGTTTGCGACGTAATTCATGAAAATTAATGTCATTTAACTTTTTTTTTTTTTTTATTTTTTATTATTATTTTGTTCAGTTCTGTTGTTTTATTTGTGAATTATTTTCGCTTTTATTGCTGTTGAATGTATTTTTATGGGTTTGCATGTTGATTTTTTGTCATTTATTTGAATTGTATATTTACTGTGGAGTATTGTTTGTTGCTGCTGCCACGGTTGCTGCCATAATGCTGCTGCCTCTGCATAGTGACATTTATTGTTGAAAAATTAACAATAAAAAATATTTTAATCCTTATTGTTTTATTTATTTTTTTGTTTATTTCCAATTATCAGCAGTTACAAAATAAATTCAATATGTTGACATTATGACCTTAGTATGTCACATTATGGATTTTTGTATGACATAATTTTGAAATTGATTTACTTTTTAAAGCTTATCTGTCAATTTATTTTTGGTGTTTCGTTACAGTTATTTTTGGGGATTGAGGGAATAAAAAAGTGTTAATAACACCGCTCAACAAATCGAAGGTTTTTGACTCCGGTTTGAAGTTTGATACAAAATTTTTAAAGATTTTGACTCGCTGATTCCAAATCTGTGCTCCAAATTTTTCCATCACGTCTAGAATTTTAATTATTCGCGGTTGAAAATGCGAAAAAACGAGATTTTTGCCTTTTTTGAAAGCCTGCACAACAGCCACTGGGTAGAATAAAAATCTGGTATAAAGCGTTAGAGTTGAATTGAACTATGATCTCAAAAATATGATCAAAAAAATTTGAAGTTGTTGCACTATTATTGGCCAAACACGTATTTTAAAAAAACACTGTGAAAAAAATTAGAAAAAGCACCATTTTTAAAAGGCTCAAAAACAAAAACCAGATGATCAATCTTTAGTGTGATGAGCTCAAAATTTAGACAAAATCTCATTCTTTCTTATAGACTTTTAAACCCATTAAAGATATCTTCCGGTTTATACGAAAAATAACACAGAAAACTTAAATTTGTAAAATATTTATTTTTTTTAGTATTTCTTTGAAAAATATCAAAAAAAAACTAAGGTAGGTACCTTATCTTTTTTACAAAAATGATAATTTTAACAGAGTCATTTTAAAACGCAATTGTAACCCAACTAAACGCAATAATAAAAAAAAAATTGTTTTCTATGTTGGAGACCATAGACAAATTATACTTTTGCGCTTTATACCAGATTTGTATTCCACTCAATGGCTGCTGTGCAGGCTTTCAAATAATGCAAAAATCGTAATTTTTCGCATTTTTAACCGTGAATAACTAAAAATCTGGACGTGATGGAAAAATTTGGAGTACAGATTTGGAATCAGGAGATCAAAGTCTACTTAAATTGATCACCAGAATTCAAACCGGAAAATGACTGTTGAGCGGTGTAATTGTGTAGAAATCGGTCTTAAAAACAAAAATTTGTTCTTGGGAATATAAAAAGTAGATACGATCAGATATTGCGCAAACCCTTGAAATGAAATATATCTGATGAAAAACAATAAATTTCTAAATATGTGTCCGAAAATTGGAAAGCAGCGGCCTGTTAGTTTCGTCTGCGGGAAGGTTTCTCTGAAGTAAATCCCGATAGGTGTCACTGTAGAGATATTTACATTTTTTTTATCAACATGCATCCCGAGTTACGCCTGGTGCAAAAGCCTCGTAACAAAATGAAAATTGATCTCCTCTATCTTAAACGAAGATTTTCTTTTGTAATTTTTTTAGTCCCACTAAATACAATTGATCATTAAACCTATAAAAAATTTTAGTTTTTGCAAGAAAAATTATTTTATTATTTTTTTTATCACTAAAAACACTGTTCGAAAATTTTATAACCATATTTTACTATGCATCATATATTTTTTGTTCCGTTCAGAAAAGCCTACAAATGCTCTTATGCAAATTAATATATATTTTAATTGCAATTACATAGTTATATGAGGCATTTCGTATTAAATGTCATAACTCAAATAATGTACTTTTAATTAGAGTTTGCAAATAATCGAGATATCTCAAAATCGCGATTACGATTAAAAAAATTGCCGTTAATCGCGATTATCGATTAATAAAATTTTTAAATAAATTTAATTGCAATAGATTTATTAAAAAAGATTTTAAAATTTAAATTTCCAAACGTATGAAAATACAAAAAATTATAATTTTTAACATATAAAATGCTCAATTTGGGAGTACTTTTTCATCATTCACCTAATTTTTAAAAAAATTTTATTCCTTCGAATTTCAATATTTTCAATAATTACACGATAAAAATTTAAAAATCTTAAAATTCGAAAAGATTTAACATTTTTAAAATTTAGGTGAATGGTGAAAAAGTACTCCCAAATCGAGCACAATATATTTATGTATGTGGTACAAATTTGAGGTCACTCGAATTAAGTTAACCCGCAGCGGCGATCAAAGTTTTAGATTTTTGAAAATTAAAAAATACGTCTTGCTATGCTTATAAGAAAAAAATATGAATATAAAAAAAAACCAATTTGGTCAAGCGGGTTTCGAGATATTATTCGCAATTTGCAAAATTTTTATTTTAAATCTCAAATTTGTTTTCCCTTAAGCTTGAGCCGAACTTCCATTTTAATTTAAGTCGAATCCAATCATTTGAACCTGTGAGTTCTTTCCATCAAAACTTTGGATTTTTGGAAAACTGTCATAAAATTAAAAAAATCGATCGAAAAGACGATTTGGCTCAAATCACGTTTAAATAACATTTTTTTTTTAAGTTTTATAAAGGATCAATGAAAAAAAAATTAAATTTCTTGAATGTCACTTTTGGATATTTTTTTGACAAGTTTTAAAAAGCGATATCTCGAAAACCGCGCGATTGATTTCAGAAAATTTTTGATATTCGTATTTAGCATGCCAAAATCAATAAAATATATCGCAAGTTGTTTATATTTTTAAACTTTTTTCATAATTCCAAATTTTTTTGGAGGAAATTTTCCGTATTAAATTCGTTATCAAAACAATAAATTTGGTAGAAAATTATTAATCGTAATCGCATGATTTTTTTGCCGATTACGATTACGATTAATTGGCGCGATTAATCGCGATTACGATTACGATTTTAATCGTTTTGCAAACTCTACTTTTAATTAATAATTTTCCTTAAATAAAATTCCCTAATACATGGAAGAAATTCTTAGCGCCAAAGAAAAGTTCCTTAAATATATGAAAAAAATTTTAATTTTTAAGATATATTTCTCTTCTTCGGTTTAAGGACGTAATTTTCTTCCAATTAGTTCATCATATTTATATTCATTAATTTGAGGAAGTTTTTTCATCACACAGAAAATAAAATCGTCAAATTTGAATAAAAAAACGTCAATTGTAAATCAACCAAACATGATATCTACCAAACATTTAGTAAAAACGTCAGCCTGTTAGTCCATAATATAAAACTTCGATTTTGTTTTCAACAAACTCAATCAAGTAATTTTATTTAAAAATTCTTTTATCATGTCAACAAATAGTGTTTATGTTTGTTAAATTTTTTTTGTTGAAAAAAAAAAATATTTTTCAGATCAACAAATTGTGTTTGTTGAATTTTTTTGTTGAAAAAAATTAAGATTTTTTGCTTTTGTCATATCAACAATTTGTGTTTGTATTTGTTGAATTTCTTTGTTGAAACAACAAAATTCTTTTTTCAATAATCAAAATCTACACGTTTGTTGATACTACAAATTTTCGAATAGGAGCACTTTCAGTGGAAAAATTTATTATATTCACGAATATGTCAATATAACAATTCGTTTTTTTCTGTGCATATTTATCTTCTTTAATTTGAGGAAGTTTTTCCACAATTTTAGTAAATTTTTCATAACTTGGAGAATATTTTTTGTTTAAATTTTAAATGGCGGTATCTCGAAAACTAACCCATATAGAGCAAAATCTTAAAATCTTCACAGTATCGCTGGTCCTACATGTGGACCCTTATGGGTCCTAACTTTGGATCTAAAAAAGTTGGTATTCCCGAAAACAATGCAATAACAAGTACAACAATACCGAAAAATATGCAAAAGCTATCCGAGTAATAGTTTTTAAGTTAACAAGTCTTTAAAATTCTTAAGAACCCATTGGGTCCCTTTCTGAAAAAACAAAGCAAGGTGCAGCGAAAAGGACAAACAAAATTCAAAAACTGTGACGATCCTTAATGGATCCAACAGGGTCGGGGCACATCGCGGTCTGGACCCACCGAACCCAAAGGGGTCTTCACAAAATCAGGTCCACAAATGTGTATGAACTAAATTATAATAATATTTGTTTCCATTAGTTCAAGTTGGCATAATATTAAAAATTTGTTTGCTTTCTTTATTTTTAAGGAAAATATGAACTTAAAAGAAGGAAAACATGGCAATGGAGCAAAATTATTGTGCTCGATTCGGGAGTACTCTTTCACCATTCACCAAATTTTTAAAAATTTGATATTTTCTTTAATTTTAAGATTTTCTTTTTTTTTTTTCAAAATTTAAGTTCTAGTTAATATCTTCAATAATTACAAGAAAAAAATTTAAAAATCTTAAAATTTGAAAGGATATTAAATTTTAAGAAAATAGGTAAATGGTGAAAGAGTACTCTCGAATCGAGCACATTATCAATTATCCTTGAATTTTGTTCGTTTCCATTAAAAAAAAAAAAAAAGGAAATGGAAATGGACCTGTAAAATTCAAATCTGTCAGCTAAAAAGATGTAGATTGTTTCGTTTTTGTGGTATTCATGCTTAAAAATGTATCCAATTTTGCAATATACAAAAAATATTTTCGTTTATTTTTACCCTACACCACTCTGTGGTAAAGGGTATAATGAGTTTGTGCTGATGTTTGTAACTACCCGAAATATTGGTCCTAGACCTACCTTCAAGCGATGTCCGTCTGTATGTTCATCTAACGGTTTAAGCACGATACAGGTCGCAATTTTTAATAAATTGACTTAAAATCAGAAACTTAAGCATCTTGACGAAGCCTATTGAAATTGGAAAAAACTCGGTCCATGTTAAGACCTAGCCCCATACAAACGCCCCCCGTGAATTTGGCTTTAATGACTCTAAAAACCGTACTATAATAGATATCGTTTTCAAATTTAGTAGACAATGAAATTTTTTATGCACAAACCATTATTCGAAATTTCAAAGAAATCGGGTCAGTCCTTTTTGTTATACAAACCACCCTCCCGACATTTACATAATTCCCTCAAATTTCATAAAAATGCCAAATATTTTATTAAAATTTTGTTTGTAGGTATTAAACGTGTAACCTTATCAAATCTGAATATAATTGGACTATTTTTGGACTTAGTCCCCAATACAAAGATTTCGACCGATAATCAGTTAAATCAGTCTAATAGCAACAAAAATAAACCAATTGTTCCAAAATTTGGTATGTGTGTGTTTTCTACACTAATTAAAGATATAACAAAAGATAAATCAAATCGGTCCATGTTTGGACTTGGGACCCATTTTCCGGGAAACATTGGTGTAGGGTATCATATGGTATGTCTTGACCGACTATAATTTTCTTACTTGTTTTAAGACTGTTTTAATACGGCAATGCAAGTGCTAAATTTTTTCCGAGGAATAATTTTGGTCTTATATAATTTTTTCATATCTCTCATAGTTTTTAAGAAAATTTGAAAATTGTATTTTTTTTGTTATTCAAACCCGATTTTTGCAAAAATTGCTTAATCATTAATTTTGGTTTTTGTTGCTAGACAAATTTTTTTAGACATCCCAAATACATATTAAATAAAAAAAAATTATGGGGAACGCACGTTTATGATACAGTTGATTTATACATATTCGGGGCGTTTATGAAACCAATGCGGATTTTTTTGACAACACTTTTTCACGGAACTCAGCTGTGTGTGTTTATGAATCCAATCCAATTCCAATCAAAAAGAAAATGAGAAAATTTCCGTTCGAAAACGAAAATGTGCGTTCATGAATTCCATTCAGTTGGTTTGACAGTTGGAAAATTTTCGTCAACGTTTGGCTTCGGGGATTTGTAACAAAAGTTTAAAATAATTAATTTAAAAAAAAAATTAACAACAAAAGTTAAATGAAAAAATGTGAGTAAGATGTTCTTTTTTGTTTTCAA
The DNA here is from genome assembly GCA_963921195.1 of Pegoplata infirma. Classification (NCBI taxonomy): domain Eukaryota; kingdom Metazoa; phylum Arthropoda; class Insecta; order Diptera; family Anthomyiidae; genus Pegoplata; species Pegoplata infirma. The sequence continues at coordinate 47,470,333 of OY992540.1, read as the reverse complement.
CTTTTTTAAAAAATATTTTCCCTCTTTTTTTATAAGGGGAAGGTAAAAAATTAATGAGCAAAATGCAGTTAGTTGAAATAAATCCCGATATATCGAAGGGATTTGTGTTTTAAGGCCATAAATATAAACAAAAGTAATTCACATTAAAAAATGTGAAAATAAAATTTCCAAATTTTTTTGTGTCCTAGTCTAGGGCTCCTAGATTTAATTTCCGTGAAAGTAAAACGAATAAACTTTTTTTCTATAATTTTAAAATATAATATATAATTTTATAATTTTAACTTTGAGTGAAAACGCAAACAACAGAACACCAAATTGGATTTCATGTGATTCGGAAAATATAAATTGAAAGCCCTTAATAAAATTCTTGAAAAAAGTATTATACACACTTTAGCTTATTAACGAAAAATCTTTAGTCGGACAAGTATTTCGATTTCGAAATTGGGCGCAAAAAATAATAAGAGTCCAAATGGGCAAAAAGTTACCGATGTTTTTAAAAAAAATCAAAAAAATACCTGTTTTGCTTGGATCACAAGGGGTATATGAGCACTTAAACCCCTTGTGCTCCAAGCAATTATTAAAATTTAATTTTTTACGTGGAGAAAGTGGTTGAAGTCCCAGAAGTTCGTGTATTAATGGTAATAAAATTTAGCAAGAACATCTTAGGTCGGTAACCAGCGGTCAAAATTTGAAAAAAAAATGCGTTTTTCCTCCAAAAAATTGCATAATGCACAAAAAATTACAGAAAGTGGTCATGCTGATACACATTCAACTTGCAATGTATATATAAATTTTCACTTAAATCGGAGCAAGGACTCAAGGTCCTGCCATATATCCTTAAAAAAATTAAGAAATTCGCAAATTTAAGAGCTTAAGATGAAAAGCTTTAAACCAAATTTGCATAGGAAATATTGCTACAAGTCATATCTTTGTTTTCCATGCCATAAAATTTATAAATCATTAACTTTGCAATTTTTTTTTGTTAAAAAACTGGATCGAAATCAGCAAATATTTAAGGACATTTTGCAAGACAACTGTACCATACATCAAAAAAAAGGAACAAATAAGCTAAAACTTTATACAAAATATGACCCAAAAATATGCATTTATAGCTTTTTTTTTAAAAGCAAATTATTTGATGTGCAAAGACATTTATCCTGAGCCAATTAAATATGTGAAGCAACTGCTATTTTTCTATACAAAATGCCAGATCTTAAGTATATATTAGACTTAAGGAAAACAAAAGATGGATTTGTATAAAATCCCTTCCTTAATGGATCAATAATTAATTTAATTCAAAACAAATGCTTGACAGTTTATTTGTTAACAAATTATTTTTTTTTTCAAACTGCATTATTATAACAACTCTGACTTTGAATTTCTAACAGAGTTGCTATAAAATACGACTCTGTGTTTGCAAAAACAGAGTCGTATTTTGTAAATACTTGTGTCTCCGCTAAGTTCGAACGCAATAGATTTTTTTTTTTCGAACAAAGCAATTCGTCACGGTTTCATGAACGCTTCGAAAATTGGAAACGGATTTGAATTTCGTTTCCAATCCAATTTCGTTGTGGATTCATGAACGGCCTGATTATATTTTTTGTAAAATTATAGTTTTTTTTTTAGCAAAATTACCTTAAAAATTTGTAGAATACATTAACAAGATAAATTTGTAAAACTTCAAATAAAACTTTTAAGTTCGATCTATCAAATAACAATTTTTTGTTAAAAGACGACGAATATTTTTAAATTATTTCCTGGTATTTTGAGTATATGCAGGATTTTTTTGTCGGACCATCAATAATTTTTTTTTGATTTTCTTTTCGTGAGTTTTGTGTTTTCAGATTTAAAAATTTTGAATTCCCCATATTTTCTATAATACATGTATTTTTTGTTAAAGTATTTGTGTAATTTAAATTGATTAATAATTATGACAATGTTGATGCACATAATTCTTCAACGATTAAAAATTTTGCATTGCCAAACAATGGCAGCTCTAACAACTTGAATAATAGTTTTAAGTTGTAGGTTTTTTTCATTGTGTTTTTTTGTTCCATTTAATCATTATTTAAGTAAAACAAATAAATTAAGTATTTTACTTAATGATTTATAGTAAAAAACTTCATTATTTTTATACCCTCCACTTATTGTTGGTGGTAAGTTCGTCATGCCGTTTGTAACTCATCAAAATATTGGTCAGTTATCGATTTTAAATCAGTATAGCGATGTGATTCTGTCTGTATATCTGTTAAAATGGCGTTCAAGGCTAAAGATTGGCATAATTGATTGATATTTAACGTTTTTACTGTGTGTGGCTCGGACAAATTTGGTATGAATTGCATTTGAACGATATCAGTTCAGCGGTACAAAAGTTAGGGACGAAAATGTTAAGATACCTAGAAAATTTTGTACATTCCAAATAACCTAAAAATACAAAATGCTGCAATTTGGCTGCTGGTAAAAATATTTTTTTTTTAATTTTTTTTCTCTCAAAATTAATTTTTTTTACCAATTTTTTTTTTTCATTGTGAACGGAATCAATACATTCGGGAATGCCGAATTAAATTTTTTTTACTTGTTTTATTTTTTTTTATTTTTTAATATTCATACCAAATCAACTTTCACAAAATTTATATAATTTTCATAATGAATTCAGAGTCAGCGTAAATAATCAAACTACCAACAACAACACAACCACTTCCCAGCAACATCTATCTCATTTTATATATTGATGCAAATTAATTGGAAAATATCAATCTTTTTTAATTTAGTGTGTTAATCATACTCTAAATCAGCGACAGGCAAAAGCACTACGCGGCGTTTTTACTCTCACACCTACATGCTCTCACTCATTAAACAAAATCAAAAAAACACAATTTTCTCCTCTCTTCTTGTTTAAAATATACTTAGAGAAATAATCAATAAAGAATTTTAATGTCAAATTTTTGTTTAAGGAACATTTTTTGGTAAACCAGAATGCTTAGTTTGTCACTATTCACTAAATATTACATTGCTAGACATTTTAACCAATGTCATTTATTATCTTCTTTATTTTTTAAATGGTTAAATGTGTTATTATTTTTACTATAAATTTCTTTTAGTGCATTGAGTATGAGAGTGCTACATGTTACACACACAAAGAAAAAATATGATAGTATGTGTTTGCCTGTCGCTGCTCTAAATTAATATTTAAATAGTGGAAAAACGAGGGTTTCTCTGGGTGTGTTTCAATTTTATCCATTTTATTCTTAATTGAGCAGAGAATATCCGAATATCTAATGGTAATTAATCAAAATTTATGTTAGTTAAGTTGATTATAAATGAAAAAGACCATTATCATCATCATCAAGCTGTGTGTGAGTAAAGGAATTTTTTTTTGGAATATTCACAGGGTGCCTTTCAAAAGATTTCTGAATTACTAACTTCATTACTACAGATTGCTTACTATGGCGATGGGTTGTTTGGCTTATGAAGTAATTGATTTTAATGTTTGCATTTAGTATAAACTATATGTAAATGAATAATGGGATTTAAAGATTTTAAAGACAATTTAAATGTATTAAACTAAAAAAATATAATGAAATTTTTAAGTTTTACAAAGAAATTATGGAATAAAAAAGCTTGTATATGGGGCATTCCATGTCAAATCGGACACTTTGAATTTTTTTTTTTTTTAGATTTTCCCAATTTGTTAACAGTTTTTAGTACTAGAGATGGGCACCAATCACGTGATTAACGTGAATCACGTGAATCACGCATGAATCACGTGATTCGTGAGTAATTAGTTTTTCTACTCACGTGAGCGTGAGTGAGCGTGAGTAACACAAAAAAGTCCGTGCGTGATCGTGCGTGAGTAAAATTCTTGCGTGAATTTTTCGTGATTTTGATTGTTTCCCAGTTTTTTTTTTGTTCGGTAACATTTTCTTGATTTTTTCATGTTCTTTAAAAAAAAAATAAATTTAATAAGTTTTTTAAATGTGTTATTGGGGAATTTGCACAGTGCTTCCATGAGGAAATGCCTTCAGATTCTGACATATAATAGGTAGTTCTTGAGGACATGTCATAACATTGTCATCAATGAATGTTTGTTTTAAGAGCGTGAACAAATTCTATAAGGAAATGTCTTCACAATAGCTGAACTTTTACATCTGGGCAGTATCGTTTTAACCATTAGGGCACACTAGGCACGTGCACAGGGCCCTCGACCTAACGGGCCTGAAATGCTAAAAAATTATACGGTTAATTTCTTTTAAAAGAAAATTTCTTATTTTATAAAGGAAATTGGATGGAAGTAAAAACTAATGGAAATACGAAGATTTTTGGCATTTTCATATGACCTATATCAGACATTTCCACAGAGACGACTTAGGGGAAATATCATGGGAACGTCAGCACCCCTGACAACTGCTGAATATGATTGAGGAAATTTTGTAATTTTTTATGAAACTGTTCTCAACTCGGTATATAGAGATGTCATGGGGATGTCAGGTGCGTTAGCGAGCCGTCACCACGGATGGCTCAAGGACTTTCCCAACTGGGTAATGCATAAAAAAATATGACATACATTTTTTTTACATATTTTAATTCGTGAGTATTTCGTGATCGTGATTACATCGTGAGCGTGATTACATTTTTTTCTACTCACGTGAGCGTGCATGAGCGTGAGCAGAAAAAAAAATTTCGTGCGTGATCGTGCGTGATTACATTTTTTTTTTCGTGAGCGTGCGTGATCGTGATTGAAAAGTCACTCACGATCCCATCTCTATTTAGTACCCTTCGAAAACTCCTTCGTGGTAAATTTTCAGATTTTTTTTATGACCCGTTTAAAAGATATCGATTTTTTAAAAATTGGTAGTTTGTTCCTTTACTCAAACTTCTTTTACTCATAACTTCTTCAATAATGGTCCAAATTTAAAAAAAAAATAATAATTTTTGTTTTTTTACGTACGTTTTAAAAAAAAATCCAAAAAAAATTCTTAAAAGCGCTCTAGTATGCGATTTTTAAGTTTTAAAATTTAAATCTCATTTTTGAAAATGTTTGTACTCTTCGATTTTTTTTTGAAATTTTTTTGTGTAAATCAATCGATTCTACAAATTTTTTGCCCAGGAGGATCGTGGGATAACGATTGTTACTATTTTTTTAAAATTTTTTGAAAAAATTTTATTGCAATTTTCCAATCATAAAATCATTTCTACTGCTCCAATGGTGCGTCATAGAGGGGTCATTTATTAGAACGACCCCCATTAATTTTTACATCTTAACATTTCTTTGGAACAAACTAATACCCTATCTCCAATTTCTAAGTGGGCTCCCACACAAAACGACATTTTTTAAAATTTGCTCCAACCGCTCTAACTGCCCCAATAGTGCACTTAGAGCAACAAAATGTATGACCGACCCACAATATTTTTTTAGTTCAAACATTTTCTCTGAACACAGCTACCCTCCATCTCTAATTTTTAAGGTAGTCCCCATACAATTTTTTTTATTTTTTGTAAATTTGATTTATTTAATCAGCTTCTACCGGTCCAATGGTGTGTCCGAGAGGGGTCATTAGTAAGACCGACCCCCATTTATTTTTACCCTACATCATTTTTTTAAACATACTTACGCCCTATCTCTACTCCCTAAGAAGGCTCCAATACAAAATTACATTTTTATAAAATTTGCTCCAACTGTTATTTGTATGGGAGCCTACTTAGGGAGTGGAGATAGGGCGTAGGTATGTTTTAAAAAATGTTGTAGGGTAAAAATAAATGGGGGTGATTCTCACTAATGACCCCTCTCGGACGCACCATTGGACCGGTAGAAGCTGATTAAATAAAACAAGTTTACAAAAAATAAAAAAAATTGTATGGGACCGCCTTAACAGTTAAAGATAGAGGGTAGGTGTGTTCAGAGAAAATGTTTGGACTAAAAAAATATTGTGGTGTGTCATACATTTTGTTGCTCTAAGGGCACTATTAGGCAGACATGGGCGATACCAATTACATTTTTTTCAATTACAATTACATGTAATTAGTAATTGAGTTTTTTCAATTACAATTACATGTAATTAGTAATTGAATTTTTCAATTACATTTACATGTAATTAGTAATTGAGTTTTTTCAATTACTAATTACATGTAATTGTAATTGAAAAAACTCAATTACTAATTACATGTAAATGTAATTGAAAAATTCAATTACTAATTACATGTAATTGTAATTGAAAAAACTCAATTACTAATTACATGTAATCGTAATTAAAACGTTCAAATTACAGTGTTTTCCATTACATGAAAAAAAAAAATCTGACAACTGACAAAGTTTTATTTTTAACAAATTAATAGTGACTGGCGAAATTCAACATCAGAAGCATTTTGGACAAGTTAAGTGATTGCGGTCGATTCTAAATATGATATTTAAAAGTGTAAAAAAATATAAGTCAAAAATATAACATAAAATTTGTGACATAAATATATAATTTGTGTGTATAGTTATGGTGGCAGATTCTAAACTTGAAACTAAACTAAACTTTTCTTTTTCCTACTACGTTACCATGGCTTTTACTGGTGACATGTCACATGATTTAAAACTAACACCGAAATTATATAATATATATTTTAATAAAATAATTATATGTATTAATATTAATTAAATAATTTTAATAAAATATAATAAATAAGTGATACCAACTACATACAAAAACAAGTAAGACAATTATAGTCGGTCAAGACCGACCGATATAATACCCTACACCAGTGTTTTCCGGAAAATGTGTCCCAAGTCCAAACATGGACGGATTTGGTTTATCTTAGGTCAAACCTTTAATAAGTGTAGAAAACACTCACAAAACCAAATCTGAGTGAAATAGTCTTCTATTTGTTTTTAAATTAACCGATTTAAGTGAATAGCGGGCGAAATTTTCATATGGGACCTAAGTCCAAAAATGGTGTGATTATAATCAAATTTTGATTGGGTAATTAAAGTACGTATTAAAAATAAACAAAATTTTAATAAATCATTTTCTATTTTCATGAAATTTTAGCGATTTATGTGAATATCGGAGGGTGGTTTGTATGGGGGCTACAAGAAGAACTGGTCCGATTGCTTTTTTCGAAAGGATACCTATTGTTATTGTTAGAGTCATTTGACTCATATTTTAAGGGGACGTTTGTATGGGGGCTAGGTCAAAACATGGACCGATTTTTGCAAATTTCAATAGCGTCCGTCGTTGTGTCAAAAGAAGCTTAAGTCTCAAATTTCAGATAAATCGGTTAAAAATTGCGACCTGTATCGTGCGCACAACGTTTACATGGATGAACATCGCTAAATCGACTCAAAAAGTTATTCTGAGTCAATCTTGAAGGTGGGTCTAGGACCATTATTTCGGGAAGTTACAAACATCAGCAGAATCTCATTATAGTTACAGCAAGGGGTACTAATAGAAAATAATATATTAATATAATAAATAAATTTGAAAAAATTTTGTAATTTGGTGTTTTTTTACTAAATTTAGCGTTTTTTATTTGCATCTAGCGGTCAAAAAACTATTTTATTTGTTAGCAGGAAATCTAACGTCTTTATATTATCTTAAAAATAATTAATATTTCGCAGGTACAGAGAAATCAGAAAATTCACACGCATTTGTTGGATTTTTTTAAATCATGCCAGCAGCAAGCAAAATTCTACATGCATAAGTGATCGCTTGCAAAATTTAACATATAACAAAAAGGAAACAGCTACAAAGTCATAAAGACATAAAAAATCGGGATTTCCAAAAGGAATTTAAAAGACACTATTATTTTTTTACAACGCAAAATATGTGAAGACATTGCATTGAAATTCAATGGAGTGGCTGTACATCGCAATAAATATTTGAAAAATTGAAAATTTTGGCACGAAAAGGTCTACATTTTATAGGATCTTCTTTTATATGTGTGGTCATAAAAATCAAGTTGGGTTAAAAATATCGGGATTTCCAAAAAGACATTAGTATTTTATTTTTTTTTTTGCAACGCCAAATATGTAAAGAAACTACCTTTTAAAGACATTGCATTATCATTTAATGGAGCGGCTGCATATCGCAATAAATATTTCCAAAAGTGAAATTATTATTACAGAAAAGGTCTAATTTTTTTTATTATCTGCTTTTATATGTGCCATAAAAGCAGATCCTAAAAAATGTTGACCTTTTTTTTGATAAAATTTTCCCTTTTGCAAATATTTATTACCTGAATTATTTTATTTTATCTTTTAAAGCAAATTTGTGGTTTTCAGCCAAATTTATATTCTTTCAAAGGTTTTTTGTTGTGCTTGATAAGTAACACTGGTTTACAAATAAAAAAAAATTTCTGCGCACGAAACGTGACTATATTTTTTTTATATATTACAGACTACTAACTCAAAAAAAATATCAAAAATTTTTTTTCACGGATTCAGTAATATTAAAAATTTGTTTAGCGTTGTTTAAATCCGATCTACTCGCGTAAAATCCATGTTAAAGAGAATCATGCAACAAATCAATTAAACATCATTTTCCAATCAAATGATAAGATAACGTTTAATTAGCATACATAATATGTCATATTATGACAAAAATATGTTATTTGAGCAATTAAATCAAAATTTGGATGGTCGACAAAAATAGAAATCGTAACAAATAAATTTATTATGATTTCTCTTCAGAGACCAAATATAACAGTTGTTTGTGACTTTTTGTTTTAAAAAAAAAATATTCTAATGTATTAACACCTGTTGAATTTACACTTTTTTTGGGACGCTAAAAAACGACAAAATTATTTTTTTTTAATCTGTGTAAATATGTTACAGATGGACGGACATATTATTGACAATATGTTGGTTTAGCTTTGAAAAATACTTAGGTAAAATTATATTAAAACTCACAGGAAAAAAAATTTTGATAAAATAATTTTTTCGTCCCAAATTGTAAAAAAACGGTTAATAATGTAAAAAATCATTATAAATAACTACTTATAATATTTTTAAAGACAAAAAAAACATACAACTATTCTTTTTCATGGTATTCGGATGCATAATAATAAAAATTAATTTGATTCATGTTTCAGTTGAAAATGAATACTTTAAACTTTATTTCAAAACTAAAAATTTAATGAATAAATTCATTGTATAAAAGATCTGAGTTTATTTAAACCCTATCAGTTTTAGATTTTTTGTCTATTTCAGTTATGAATTCAAATTTAGTTAAACGATTTTTTACCTAAATATTTGTTAAATTTAATTTGTTTAACTAAAATGTTTGCATTCCAATTAATGTGGTGATTATTACTCGCATTGTACGGTCTATTTTGTGTATTTCTTTTGTGTCGTCTGTAGTCATTGTTAAGTTTTTTTTAAAGACTACCACAAAAACTCTCGTTATCTTCGTTTGACTTGGAGTTTTTGCTTCCAGTTTGTTGCGAATTACTACAGTATTGTGTGTTATTTTCAACTGCTGGCTTTTTTCAAAAACTATCAACTGAGGAGTTTAACAATTTCAGTGGCAGTTTAGTTATTTTAACTCTGTTTTGAACTGCTGTCAAATGGCACCCACAATTCTGTTTACAACTTGAGGCCAGCGCCACCTGCAGGGTCGAAAAAATCAAATCTTTAAAACCTTGATCAGCATCTAATATGTATGTCTTAGGTTGGTAGCTCTTATGATTCCAGAGATCATGCGTTACAAACAATTGCACTAACGATTTTATGCATAAAGATTTTTGAATAAATATATATGTGTAATTGACAATATTAGTAATTAACTACTAAATGTAATTATAAACATGTTTCTTACAATAACATTAAAATCAATTACATTTTTCAATTAGATGTAATTAGTAATTGAGTTTTTTCAATTACAATTACATGTAATTTGTAATTGAGTTTTTTCAATTACAATTACATGTAATTTGTAATTGAGTTTTTTCAATTACAATTACATGTAATTTGTAATTGAGTTTTTTCAATTACAATTACATGTAATTAGTAATTGAAAATTTTCAATTACTAATTACATGTAATTGTAATTGAAACTGTAATCAATTACACAATGTAATCATTAACCCCCATGTCTGCTATTAGGGCAGTTAGAGCGGTTGGAGAAAATTTTAAAAAATGCCGTTTTGTGTGGGAGCCCCCTTAGAAATTGGCGATAGGGTATTAGTTTGTTTCAAAGAAATGTTAAGACGAAAAAATTAGTGGGGGTCGGTCTTAGAAAGGACCCCTCTATGACGCACCAATCGAGCAGTAGAAATGATTTTAAGATTGGAAATTTACAATAAAATTTTTTCAAAAAATTTAAAAAAATAGTAATAATCGTTATCCCACGATCCTCCTGGGCAAAAAATTTGTAGAATCGATGGAAGTTTTACACAAAAAAATTTCAAAAAAATCGAAGAGTACAAACAGTTTCAAAAATGAGATTTAAATTTTAAAACTTAAAAATCGCATACTAGTGCGCTTTTAAGAATTTTTTAGGATTTTTTTTTTTAAAAGCACATAAAAAACAAAAATTTTGAAAAAAAAAATTTTGAAATTTGGACCATTACTGAAGAAGTTATGAGTAATAGAAGTTTGAGTAAAGGAACAAACTACCAATTTTTAAAAATTCGATATCTTTTGAACGGGTCATCAAAAAAATCTGAAAATTTACCACGAATGAGTTTTCGAAGGGTACTAAAAACTGTAAACAAATTGGGAAAATCTAAAAAAAAATTTTTTTCAAAGTGTTCGATTTGACATGGAATGCCCCATATACACTCAAAAAATTACTAAAACAAGGTAAAAATTTACTTCAGAATATATGAGACATTTTCTTTAATTAATTTGAAAAAAAAGCTTTGTAAATTTTTTAAAAAAATATGAAAATAGTTTTTAATTACAAAATTTACATCTTTTTACTTTGTAGACACTTTAGAGCGGTTAGAGCAAATTTTGATTCTCGCCCCACTAGGGGCCAATTTGAGGGTTTCAGGGAGGCAACGAGCGAATTTACAAGATTTTTGTTTAGTCAAATTAACTAAAGAAACTATTTTTTTTTAGCAAAATTAACAAAAATTTTGGTAATGACTTGAAATTTTTACTAAGAACTTAGTTTATTAAATGCTTATTTTACAAAAACTTTGCTAAACCAGTAGTAATTTTTCACTAGAAACAAAAATTAGAACAATTAACATTTTTTTTGGGTGTATGGGAGAAAAATTTTTTTTCCTCAAAGTTTTTTTTCATTTATTTTTTTTTTTCATCAAATTTTTTTTCACCCTCAAATCTTTTTTTATCTAAATTTTTTTTTTGTCATCAATTTTTTTTTTATCAAATTTTTTTTTTATAAAATTTTTTCTTCCGTCAAATTTTTTTTTTTTATAAATTTTTTCACTCATTTTTTTTTCAAGAAATTTTTTTTATATCAATTTTTTTCATCAAATTTTTTTATCAAATTTTTTATTACATAAAATTTTTTTTATCAATTTTTTTTTCTCATCAAAAAAAAATTTTTTTTTCATAAATTTTTGTTTTCATCAAAATTTCTTTTTATAAAAATTTTTTTTCTTCACCAAAAACTTTTTTTCTTAAAAAACTTTTTTTCATCAAACATTTTTTTTCACCAAACAGAATTTTTTCCCTTTTTTTACCAAAACTACTTTTTCAACAAGTCTAAACTTTTCACATATAAATGTTCCATTTCTTTATCAAATGTAAATAAATCAAGTGACAGTGTTAAATTCTTCGGTGTCGAATCTTTTATACTCTCCAAAATGTAAAAACACTTTTTGGCACTTATTTTTGCATTCGTTTACCAACTGATTGATATTTCAATTCGTTTTGCATGGAATACCAAAGTTATGTAACATTATTTTTTCTGAAAAAAAACTTTGGCTTGTCAAGTACACCCAAATCTTCCGCAAAACATTATCATGATTTAATGTTTTGGGCAAGAGTACAAACAAAATTCCCAGATATATTTTTTTTTTTAGTTTTGACTTATAGAGGTTTTAGCTGAGATGTTTCTTTTAATGATACATATTCACAAAAAAATATTTTTCCTATCCGTGACATATTTATCGTGTTCTGAAATGACAAAAAATTTCTTTTGTCGATTGGCTGGCAAAATACCTAGAGTATAATCTCTGGGGTTTTTTTCGACGAAATTAAAAAAAAGTCATTATTCGTGCCACCCTAATGTTTATACACTCAAAATATTTTGTAGGCAAAAACAAATGAAAAACATTTTTAAAACATATCATAAACAAAATAACCTACGAAAACTTTAAAAATTAATGATTGTTGTGTTATTTACCAACAAATTTAAAATTTCGTTATTTTTATAATTTTTCTATTGAATTTTATTTTAAAAAAATTTTTAATAAATTTTTTGGGAAATCGATCCCGCAATCAACTACATTCTAGCGAGACACTTTACCCATCGTGCCAAAGTCACTTGATACAAACATCTTTTTATATTTTTATAAATATTTTTTTGCATTTTCTGTCTAAAAAAAAATAACCCACACAAGTAGGTAAAAACTAATGACTTTTCTTTAAAAAATGCCAACAAGTTACTGAACAAATATATATGACTTTAAAAATTGAATGCTAATGAAAGTCTTTATTTTTTATGTTGTTATTTTTGAAACAAAGATCAGAAATAGTCATTTAAAAAAAACTGAATATTGAACAAATGTTTTTTCTTTTAAAAACGACAAAACGTAATACTTTTTATATAAACTACAAACAGTTAATGACATAATTTTTAAGTGTAGTAATTTTACAAGCTTTTTACCAATAATTTTGTATTTTACAAGGTTTTTACTAATAAAATTGTAAATTTACAAATTTTTGGAAACGATAAAATTTACAAGGAAGTTTCGTAACTTTACTAAATATTTTGCTACCTTCTATTTTATGAGAATTCCTAGTAATTTTACAAGATTTTAACCAATAATTTTGTAATTTTACAAGCTTTTTACCAATTAAATTTTAAATTTACAGTTTTTTTGGCGCAATAAAAATTACTAGGAATTCTCGTGAATTTACTAATGGTTTTTTGTAAAATTTTCTTGGAAATATGTAAAATTACAAAAAAAAATTTAAATTTCGATCCAAATTTGTTTGTTTAAAAACAAGGAAAACTGACAAATATTGGTAAATTTGGATTACGAGACTTTTCCTAGTAATTTGACAAGGTTTTTTTGTATGTACAATTAGAGTAAAATACACAAAACCAAATTTGAGTGGAATTATATTATTTTTGCTGCCAAGAGGCCGATTATCTAATTACCAAAAAAAATGTACTTTTGTAAAAATAGGACATAACAAAATTTTCTAAGCCCCGAAATTTTTTCCTTAAAAATTTTTTGGCTGATGAAAATTTTAGGAGATTTTTTTCGCCCCTCGATATGTACAACCGCCAAAATCATATAAAATAATTATAAAAATTAGCGGATACAGAAAATTTAAATGCAAGTGTCACGAAAAATGTAAACCTGATTACTTTCTGTAGATTTAAAAGGCATCGCAAAATCTGATAAATAATTAAATAATGTTCCCCTTACAATATTCTGGTGGTAATCGCTTGATATAAATGTTCAGATGTTAAAAAACTATGGTAGGTTTGACTATACAAACAATTTACACCTTCTAAAATTACTTGTTGAGTTCATGTAATATGTTAAATTTGAAAATAAATTCTTTACTTATAAGTTGTAATTAGTTTTTGGGGCCAAATAAAACTAAATTAAGCAAACTAGTACATGTTTGTTTTTTTGAAAACCCAGAAACCATCATCATCTCCTTTAGCAGCAGCACTGGTGGTAGAACTTTTGTAGTAGGAATAGTAGTAGTAACACATGAGTACTGACATATCAAATTAACTTAATGACATAATGTTACACAAGTTATTCAAGTGTCATTCATATAGTACACCATACATGCATACATGCTACCACACATGCTAGTACATATACATGTACAAATATGTTTCATATACTACATACTTACAGCATGCATAGTATGCAATTACAACATATAACTAAATTGAACATGTTCCTTTTTCTTGTTTAATTTTTTTTATTCTCTTTGAGTCAAATGACACCCTTTTGTGTCAACGTTTTTAATGTTGTTTCTTTACTATTTTAACTTGACTTGGCAGCTTTTTTTTTTCTCCCAACGACAACAAAAATTCAGTATTTCAACGATAGATATACATATTTTTGTTGATTTTTGTATATCAGTGATAAAAGTTGGTCCAGAAAAAAGTTATTAATAGCTGATAATCTTGGTTAGATATGCAATAATTCTTAATAAAAAACCTGAATTAAGTGAAATGGGTGTTAAATCGTTTTAGCCCTTTAGCGCTTTGTTATTCAGAATCGGCCCCTGCTTGGGCGCCATTTTGCAATTTTTGAAAAACGTCAGTTTTTGAATTTTTTGACTACTACTATCACACTTTACCACGCGAACCTATACATATCCCAAAGCCTTATCCAGATACCAGTTTCATCTTGTGATTTTAGTAATATCCGCATTTTTTCCTATTATGTTGGTCCGTCTTTGTCGTTATCCGAAGTCTTTCACTCTCGCTTCTGATAACGTGTTGAATCGTTTCAGTTCAACTCTCAATAGTTGGCGATGGTTTATGTTTTTTCGCTTTGTAATTCAGAGTCGGGCCCTGCTCGGGCGCCATTTGCTATAATATTCTGTCAGTCAATTTACGTAAATTTCATTGTTGTCTGTAGCAAGTTTCTTAAGTTGTTAAAACTAAAACCGATCGCAATTTTTGAAAATTGAAACTGCGGTGTTCGAATTTGTCGATTACTGAACAAATCTTGTTGCAGTGGTATGCTTCCCTAGAGTTACAAAGTAACTCAGAGTCTTTGTGTGCTCACATGGAGCGTTAACAAGCACTTCTAACATAACCTTATAGTATAAGAAGGGCTTTAGGGGTTCTATTGTATTCCCACGTTCGACTCTGATATTGCCTGTCTTCTCTGATATTGGCATAAGTACATCACACGAGGCAATTAGTTTTAGCCTAGATCTGTCTGAATGTAAAAACAATTTCCTGGCCATAAATTTCAAACTATGAAAATTTTCCTGTCAACTATGTAAGGTCTAAAGTTCATTTTTCGTAAAGAGACAAATTTTAGTCATGTTCTTAACACACATACACAACATCTCTACTACATATTAACAACACTGTGTAGTATCAACTATGCTACATAACTATGTATTACACAGTTTTCAAAATTTAACCAAACTTACAAACATACAGACTCTTATATGGTGAAGCTTTGTTGTTGCTTGCTTAAGCCTCAGTGAGTAGACTGTAAACATAACCAAAAATTTTCCTAAATTCAAATTAAACTCACATGTACCTACACTAGACCACCCAAAAAATGTATGGGATTTGCAAAAGTATTTTTTTGTTCGCTCCACCGGCAGTTTCTGATAGATTGGCCATAAAAAATAATATCTGTGCAAAAACTGCATCTCTCGGTTGTATACAGGCCAGTCGATTTGAACTTTTGACCCCAAAAGTGACCTAAAAGCACTACAAAGCTTTTAAGTGCCATAACTCTTAAAATATGCGTTTTTCCAAAAAATACTACATAAGTTTTAATTTGCAGAAAAAGAAAGCAAACATTTTCTTCATACAAATTTTTAGCCTAAGTCTAAGACATCGTGGTGTTTTTGGCGGTTAAAATAAAAATTTAAGTGAAGACTTCATTTAAAACGACCCTCGTTAAAATTTGGACGGAGACTCAAATAGTCGGTATCCATAATTTTGTAGAGTAAGATATGTAATTTTCATAAACCAATTACATTTGGAATTTATATGGGTAATTTCATTACAGAAGAGCCCAAAGCTGACTTTGAAGTTTAGATTTTTGAAATGCTGTATACAAATTTGTGAAATTACTTTATTTTAAAGGACCCTCGTTAAAATTTTAATGGATTACAATCGGTTTCCATGATTTTGAAGAGTTAAAAATGCATTTCATTTTAACCGCGAAAAACACCACGATGTCTTAGACTTAGGCTAAAAATTTGTATGAAGGAAATGTTTGCTTTCTTATTCTGCAAAATAAAACTTATATAGTATTTTTTGGAAACACGCATATTTTAAAAATTATGGCTCTTAAAAGCTTTGTAGTGCTTTTAGGTCACTTTTGGGGTCAAAAGTTCAAATCGACTGGCCTGTATGCAACCGAGAGATCCAGTTCTTACACAGATATTATTTTTTATGGCCAATCTATCAGAAACTGCCGGTGGAGCGAACAAAAATATACTTTTGCAAATTTGGGTGGTCTAACCTACACTTATCTAAGAAACTTACATTCATTCATTCATTCATTGAAACTATTTTACTATGTCAGTGTATGTTGCATGTTGTGCAATGTACATTCACTCACGCTTCTGTTGGTACTACCACTTGCTGCTGCTCTTATTGTTGCTGCTTTTTGTTGTTGGACTTACTCTATTCAATACTTATAATATGAGAATTTTCTAATACTCGAACTAGAAAAGATTTAACTTTTTCTTTTTTTAGAAAGAAAATAACATAAAGTAGTATAAGAATATTTGATAGTTTTAAACAAGATTTTTTTTTTGGAAACACACTTGTAAAAATTTATATAGCAGTTGAAAAAGGATCTCATGTCGGCCATAGCCAGGGCAAGAATTTTAAATGAAATGTCTTCGGAAAACCTAACTAGCGAACTTACTATTTCTTTCTGCTGAAATTATGAAAATTTCAAAAGTGTTACAATTATTTTGGTTATTTTCCTATCTGTTGAAAACACCTCGTTCTAAAAACTTGAAATTTGGAATTGGGATCATGCGGCAGAAAAATATTCTGACGAAAGAATGAAGGAATAATTTGGAGCACAATGTTACTTTTTTATTTACTGAGAGAAAGAACTTTTTTATTCCTTTAACGCATAATTTATTTATTTTTATTTTATTAAGAATTACCATATAATTACAAATTATATACTAATTTTACCTAACCGAGAACTGGTAACAATGACCTTCGTCTCGTTGTAGCGAATCAGCCCAAGGCCTCTGATGGGAATCGAACCCACGACCCCCAGGCTCATAGGATAGCACGCTACCAACTAGCCTACTGGGGCGCCTATTAACGCATAATATTTTAAAAGAATTGGAAATTTCATTATGAAAGAAATAGAATAGAATTGGGATGAAACAGGAAACAAAATGGAATGACATTTTTTTATTCACATTTTTTTGAAACATTTTAATCAAACTATTTTTCGGTGACATAACATAATCTTCACGGATATATTCCCCATTTCTGTTTTTGGTATTATGACCAAACTAATTTCGGTCAAAATCCCCATAGGGGGACTATGACCAAAAAACATTTCTACATAATCCCAATAGAAAATGGAAATAATTCCCAAATTTATAGGGATAATAACCACGAAACAAATGCCCACTATACTAGTTGTTCATAATACCAAAAATTTTATAGTTTTTTTTTTTGTCTGAAAAGTTTTTCTGCAACTCCATGGATTGCAAACTTAATGCCCACCCTCTCCGCAAAAAACAGGGATTATGACCGAAATTGCTTTGAACTTAGTCCCCACAATATAAATAGGGGTTATGACCGAAAAAATTTCGGCCGTAATCCCATAGGGAATGGACATAATCCCCATTGGGATTTTGACCGTTTTTGAAATGGTCATAGTCCCCACAACTAATATGGGGCTTATGACCGTGATTTATTTTCGTAATGGGGATAACTTCAGTGGGAATTATGTCCGGTCTCCCAATTCGGCGACATGACATAATCCCAACGGACATAATCCCCATTTCCGAAATAGGGACTATGACCAAAATTATTTCGGTCATTATCCCCATAATGGTACTATGAACTATGACCGAAAATAATTTGGACATAATCTCAATATAAAAAAGACATAATTCCCAGATTTATGGGAATAATGACCACGTAACAAATGACCGTAATTCCCATTACGGGGCTTATGTCTATTACACTAGTTGGCTATAACACCAAAAATTTTATAGTTTTTCTTTTGTCTGAAAAGTTTATCTGCGGTGCCTTCATTCGGCCGGTCTTAGGGATTAAAAACTCAATGCATTAAACCTACCCTCTCCGCAAAAACTGAGATTATCACCAAAATTGCTTTGGACTTAGTGCCCATAACAAGAATGGGGGTTTTGACCGAACAAAATTAGGCCGTAATACCAACAGAGAACGGACATAATCCTCATTGGGATTATGACTGTTTTGGAAGAGGTCATAGTCCCCACAACTAATATGGGGATAATAGCCGTAGGGATTATGTCCTGTCACCATACACTCAAAAAAAAAGTGAACTAAAATCTGGGAAAATTAACTAAATTTTGAGAAAAAGAGGGAATGATTTGGCTCCAATGATTTTTTCTTGATTTTAGTTCATAATTTTCCCAAAAATAAGGAAAACAAAGTTATTTAACATGTTATAACTAAATTGGGCCTAGACCCTGGACCCATGGGTTAGGACACCATGGGTCCAGCCCCTGTTAACTCGAGACCCTGTTTGGTCCTTTAAGGGTCCCCATAGATTTTGACCCAAAACTTGTGTCCGTTTCGCTCTACCTTGCTTAGTTTTTGAGGTACGGTAATAAGGGGTCTAATAGTGTCTTGAGAATCTTAAAAACTGGATAACTCAAAAACTATAAATCGTAGGGCTTTCGGGTATTTTGCGGAAGTGTTCTTCGAGTCAAGAGCTACAAAAACCTTCACCTTTTCTCGTATAGGCAGTATTCACTGAGATATATGAAATCTTGGAAATTTCGAATTTTTCTTTGTAGTCTTTCTTTTGAAAACTTCATCCGTTTCGCTCTATCTCGCTTAGTTTTCGAGATATGGCCATTTTGAATTTTTAACTAAATTCTAACAAGGGAAGTGTCTCAACCCTTATGAACCGATTTGCCTGAAACTTAAAATATATATAAAAAAGACGATTTTAAGTTAGGGGTGTCTCGGCTTATCGACCATAACAGTGTTTAAAAATTTTGTCGTCCCCTTATGAAACAATGTGGACCTTCGGGAAAATTTTGATAACTCCGCAACTAACAGGAATATCGTCTAGAAAAAAAAAAGTGTCGACTTAAATTTAATAAGGATTATTTCGTATTCATATGTACATCGTCGGTCTATGTCTTCACATTAATACCTCCCAAAATTTTCACATTTTCATGAAAAAAATATTTACCGAAGCCAAACCTTTCTTCTCATATGTTAACTTCATATAGTTTCTTAAAAAGAAATGGCTGAAAAGTCCAAAAAACTTTTTTCGCCATTATTTACACATTTTTTGAACCCCTAAATCCCCGATATGGCTGATTGCCGAGACGCCCCAACCTTAGAATTGTCTCTTTTATATATGGGGGGTTTCGTGTCAACTGACACAACTTTTGAAACCGATATCTTCCGATCAGGATAAAATTGGCACCAAGGTTAGTCCTATTGGATAGTAGTTCAGACACAATTTTCAACGACATCGGTCAAGGACTCTCTGAGTTAGAGGGGGTCGAAATTTTACATTTTGGCCAAAGAGGTGTTTATTCTCATCCATGTAACTTCTTACCTATTGTTTTTAGCAAAATGTGTCCCAAATAGTATAGATAGCTATTTCTTCAGTCTTTTGAAAAAAAAAATTGTAAAAAATTAAATCCAAAACTTTTTTGACTTTTTCCTCAAATTGGGCTTTTTTTTTTTTGATTCAAAACAAAGCTTATTTCATTTTCTTTAAGAGCTATGGGGTCGCTTAGTGGGATGAGAGTGGGATATCTTTGAAAAATTTTTTTTTTAACTTTGGAACACAAAAAACGGTTCTTAAATTTGCACTATTAGGCGTGGGATAGCTAACCAGTTTTCGATTTTCATTCGCGATACCCTCTAATTTTTATAGGTTCGAAAAAGAAAGCATGAGCCAAAAAATGAGGGCGGCGAGGTGGGGCCATATGGCCCCTCATCGGGGTCAAAGTTGGGCGTTAAGTGGTAAAAAACCTCACAAAGCCCCACAACTGCCCTAGACACGCCCCTGGAGGGGTGCAATGTGAGACGAACCCCCAATAATTTTCAGCCCCCAACATTTTTCTTGAACATACCTAACCCCTATTTCTAATTCCTAAGGGGGCTCCCATACAAAACATTTTAAAAAAATTTGTTCCTACCATTCTAACTTACCCTAAAAAAAATTTCATAGATATCCCACTCGCATCCCACTGAGCGACCCCATAGCTCTTAAAAGAAATGAAATAAGCTTTTTTTGAATCAAAAAAAGGACCCAATTTGAGGAAAAAGTCAAAAAAGTTTTGGATTTAAAAAAAAAAAAAAAATCAAAAATTTTTTTTTTAATTTTTTATAATTTTTTTTTTCAAAAGACTGAAGAAATATCTATCTATACTATTTGGGACACATTTTGCTAAAAACAAAAGGTAAGAAGTTACATACATGGATGAGAAAAAAACACCTCCTTGGCCAAAATGTAAAATTTGTAAAAATGTAACTCAGAGAGTCCTTGACCGATGTCGTTGAAAAATTGTGTCTGAACTACTATCCAATAGGACTAACCTTGGTGCAAATTTCATCCCGATCGGAAGACATCGGTTTCAAAAGTTGCGTCAGTTGACACGAAAACCCCCATATATATCACGTTTCATGCAAATCGGTTTTAATGGGTTGAGATTATTCCCTTGTAAGAAGTTATTTACTAAATTCTCACGATAGTATTCAAAATGAAAAACGAGTGCCTAACATCTTGTGCCTGTCTTTTTTACGTCAAGTTTTTTACTAGATAAAGCTTTTCAATCGATGTTATTATTCTTTAATATTCATCACAATGATAAAATGATTGATTTCCATCGATAGCCTTACTTCCCCTGATTGAAAATAGAGAATAAAAAAAGTAAGGCACTCGATGTTAGGCACTCGTTTTTCATTTTGAATACGGCCGTCAGAAGTTATTGAATAAATTTTAAGAAGTACACTTCCGCAATTCAAATAAGTGAAATACGATGTTTTTTTTTGTAAATTTTAACTAAATTTTAACTAAACTTGAACTAAATTGTTTTTTAAGAAATATGTCTTAAAAATAATGATACGTTTCTTAGATTTGAGGAAAATTTCTTTGGCAGTAAGAATTTTTTTCCTAATATTAAAAAATTCCATTCAAATAAAACTATGAACTAATTATAAGTAAATAAACTAAACTTTTTCCTCATAGTTAAGAAAATTTCTCATTTTTTAGTTAAATTTAACTAAATTTTATAAAAATTCATGATAAAATTTCAAAGAAATTTTTTCGTTAATTTTAGTTATGTTTCTTTTTTTAGTGCAAAATAATGTTGGTCAAACAAAAAATAGATAAAAAAAAAGTTTTTTTATAAAAAAAAAAATATTTTAGAAAAAAATCGACAGAAAAAGTGTTTGAAAAAAATATGAAAAACCAAATTTTTGATGAAAAAAAATTTAAGTAAAAAAAAAATTTAATGAACAAAATATTTTGAAGAAAAATAATTCATTAAACATAATTATTTTATTTTTTATTTACCAGGGGTGAATTTTTTTATTCAGCAGGATGTGAATAGTTATCAAAACTTTAATTTAAAGAAAAAAATTTTTTTAAAAGAAAATGAAAACAGTAGTTTTTATTTTCGCTTTTTTAGTCGTTACTGAGGTTCCTGCAAACAATGATCGAATTACTCACGGATCACTCACGCAAACTATTTTACCTACGCTCACTCAGTATTTACCTGGATAAAAAACTCTTGAGTGACTCACGCGTGAGTTACGAAAGCTCTACTCAAAAAAGTAAGTAAATTAAAAATTAAATCACGAAAACTGACGCAAAAAATTACCGAATCTTTCACACAAAAACTCGACTCACACACTAATTACGTACGCATTTTTTCACTCACCATTACGTGATTAAAGTGAAAATCACTCACAATTACGCGTGATTCATGCTAATTAAGTGACTCCATCGATGGGTCACTTTTATAATTAGACACCAACTTAAAAATATTATACTGTTAAATATTGGGCTGCATAAGTCGTTGCGAAAATTTAAAAGCTACAAGCAGCAAAACAAAAAAAAAAATTAAATTGGTAAGAATTGAAGGCTGCAGAGTAATTCTGAAAAAAAATGCAGTCGACCTACCATGCGCAGATTCGATTCGAATTAAATTTTTAATTGTATTTACATTTTAATTAATTAAATTAACAAATTTTTGTTCTGTGTACTTTTCGTTAAAGTATTATAAAATATATTTCTCATATTGCTCATTTACTACAATTGTGTAATAACTCAAAATATTTGATTTTATAGAAAATGAGTTTAAAGACTACAATTGAAATTGTTTTTTGAAAATGGCCGTTAAAAAATAAAAAATAAATAAAATAAAATGCAATAATAACGAGTCCTCTTTTCAAACGACAAGTTTTAAAGATAATAATACGAATTTTTGACACATTATAAGGCATGATTTAAAATAATTCTGTATTATTAACTGAAAAATCAAATTTTTTGAGTTATGACGCTATAGCAGTAAATGAGCAATATGTATTATTGTTAACCTTTTTAACATCAACAAAAGTGCCAACTTTTCTTTTACTACTTTTTTTTGAAAAAAAACAGTAGCCTTGCCGTACTATATTACTGGCAGAATAGTAAATATCTACATACAGAGTACATAGATTTTAACAATGTAACCAAAGTACTACAAGTACATTATGCATACGAATAGAGTTTACCTATGCAACTGCTCCATGAACTTTACAAATGTGTCTCTTTAACCATGTAAAAACCAAATGCAAACAAAACAACATAACACAACAACATGTAACTTTTCTTTTTTGTTGTTCCATCATTTTTGTTTTCTTTTTGTAAAAGTATACTTTTTACAACTACGAGTACCAAAGTATTTTCATTGAAAATTTCCCATTCAAAAAATTAAAATAGAAAAACTATCATCTACTGGAAAAATTCAATATGTAGTTTTGCTTATTTTTAATAGTGTTTAACTTAAAATTTATAAATTAAACTATTGTTTACAGGTATTTAACTATTTTCCTATGCAATTATTAAATTATTCTAATGAATTTTACCATAATCTGTTTGTGATTTTTATTTTTTCTTCCAAAAATTATAAACAAAAATTTCCATAAAAAAATAAGTTCAATTAAATTTGTCACATGTGCTAAAATAGATTTAATTATCTTTATGTTTACGAGCATATAAATCTATCAGAAACATTTATATATAATTATGGTTTAAATAATTGAATTTCAAAATATAAACTAAATTAAATTTATTCAATAATACAACAATTTAAAAAAACTAATTTTAAATTTTTTAAAAAATTATTATTTTTTTTTAAATAAATATATAAGCACCCAGGCAGAAACTGCCAACCGTTCCAAAGAAAAAGTCTCGGCAAAGCACTTTATTTTTTGTGTAGAAGGTAGTATGAATTCGAAAAAGTGCTTTCCAAGCGCTTTGCCAATGTTTTTCTATTTAAATCCGTTCAAAGTATAAATTTTTTATTAAAATTTATTAATTTTCATAACAATTGGATTTTTATTTCCCTGCAGGATAAGTGGCCGGTCCTTGATAGTTCTCATGATATGTCACTTATAGACAATGACCTACATATTACAAACTTGTTTCTTTCGTGAGGAAGTGTCTTAAACTCCGGATACACCACCCTTAAACTCCGGATACATACCGGTTTTGGTTCAATACACCACTTTTTTTCGGAACTTTTCCAAATTTTTTCCTAAAAGCATTTTTAATAAATTTTTTATTCCAAAACGCAAAGAAAACTGCAAACAAATTTTTTCCGAGACTTAGAAAATTGTTCAAAGTTTGTTCAAAATTTATTTATCCTAATAAATGAGTCAATAAATTTTTTATTCTAATTTAATAAATTTCTTTATTCAAATAAACACTAAAAAAAGTTGTGTCTTATGGACTTATGTATACAATTTAGATACGTCCTATTTCTTGTTCTAAAAGTGCTATTGTACCATATTTTTTGTTTTTAAAGCGCTTTCAAAGCGCTTTAAAATAGCAACGGCATACCGTTTACCGTGGTTATCATTTTGGACGCTGGGAGAGTACTAAACTGTGATGCTTTCCCAGCACACAAGCGACCATAAAAGGTACTTTGCCAGCGCTCTCCCGTTCGTATTTTTCTGCCTGGGTAGTTTTAAATCAATTTTTTTCAAATTCGTTAAGATACAGGGTAATTCCAAAAAAAATAGAGCCGATTTTAGTAATTTTTAGGAATGTTGTCTTCAGATTTAATTGAACATTGGAATATAGATAACATTTCCATGATATGTGATGCATATTTGGATATTCAAAATTCGGTTTAGTTTTCGAATTATTGCTAGTAAAGATGGGCACACGAGCAGATTAGAGCGTGATTCACGTGATTCACGCGTGATCACGTGATTGTGGGTGAATGTGAGTAGAGAAAAAAATTGCGTGAGTGGGTGTGCGTGAGTAAGATTTTTGCGTTAGTGAATGTGCGTGAGCCGATTTGTTTGCGTGAGTTTGCATGATTTATTCCCTCTTCATATTTTCTTTTGTACCAAAAAAGCAACAAAAAAATTTTAAAATTTGGTTTAACTTAAGAGTTCGTACAGAAAAAAGCAAAAAGCAAAAAAAATAAAATTTCGCTGAACTTTAAATTTTGCTGAAAATTTGGAAAGATTTTTGAAATTTTCGTTTTTGAATTTTTTTTTGTATAAATATGAGTTTCGTGAGTGTGAGTAGCCGTGAGTGTGAGTGAAGCTTGCGTGAGTGCACGTGAGTGTGAGTTGTATTAAATTTACTCACGTGATTGTGAGTGAGTGTGAGTAGAAAAAATATGCTCGTGAGTGAGTGTGCGTGATTCAAAAATTCCTGTCGTGAGCGTGAGTGAGTGTGAGTCAAAAATCACTCACGCGCCCATCTATATATTTTTTGTTTTGGTCGCGATTGGTGTCAAAATTTGTAGAATGTGGAGTACATTAAGAGAAAAATATTTGCATGATGAAGTTTATTTCACTTAATCAATTTTTGTTGCAAAAACTAGTAAAATAAATATTTTTTCGATTTTTTTTTTAATTGGCTTAAAATGGTTCTAAAAGAACATGGACAATTAAAGAACCCTTTTGAACTTAATTGAGTAACATCCACGTCAACATGAATATTTAAAGTTCAATATTGCCAAAAACTTTGATTTTTGTATCCTAAACTGCTCTGGTGACCAAAATTATTCCATGAAAACTTTTTAAATATTTTCCCTTTATGTACTAAACATTCCGCAAAATTTGACACCAATAGCGGTAAAAACAAAAAATTTTTTTTTGACAGAATACACTGCGATTGCGAACTTTAACCGGTTGTATTGAGGCAAAGAGAGACTGCAATTTTTGTTTGGATTATTTTTTCTTTGTGAATATTTAAAAGATTTAATTTTAAGCGCTAAATAACACAGTGAGTGTCTGCTCCATCGATTATGTTACACTCACAATCAGTCATTGTCAGTGTAACTTTTTATCGAAACTTTTTTTCTAGAGTCAAGAGAGTGTTACACTCAAAAAATTATGTCATTAACTGTTTGTAGTTTATTTAAAAAGTTTTCCGCTTAGTCGTTTTTAAAAGAAAAAACATTTGTTTGATGTACAGTTTTTATTAATGACTACTTCAGTCCTTTGTTTCAAAAATAACACACTAAAAAATAAAGACTTTCATTAACATTTAATTTTTAAAGTCATTTATTTTTGTTCTGTAAGTAAAAACTACTGATTATTCTTTTGATTTTTAATGATTTGTGTAAGTAATTTTTTTTTAAATTGTTGGTAGTTTTTAATGAAATATCATTAGTTTTTACCTACACAAGTCAGTTATTTTTTTGTAGAGAAAAAAAAAATCAAAAAAATATTTATAGAAATATAAAAACATGTTTGTATCAAGTGACTTGGGCACGATGGGTAGAGTGCCTGGCCAGAATGTAGTTGATTGCAGGATCGATTCCCCAAAAATTTTATTTAAAGTTTTTAAAAAAATATTTCAATAAAAAATTGTAAAAAATTACCTACGAAATCATTAATTTTTATTGTTTTCGTAGGTTATTTTTTTGAAATTTGCTGGTAAAAATAACAGAACTATCATTAATTTTTAATGTTTTCGTTGGTTATTTTGTTCGAATTTCTTGGTAAAAAATAGTGAAAAAAACGTAACTTTTTAATGCTTAATGTTATTTATTTTAGAAAATTTTGTCAACAGTAAAAAATAAATGTTGATGTTTGTTAAAACAAATGAATAATTACTGGGATGGTTTTCAATTGTTTGTTCACTGGTTTTAAGTGTGTTTTTCATTTGTTTTTGCCTACAAAATATTTTGAGTGTAAGAAATAAAATGTTTGAGCTCGAGGTCAAGTGTTTATAAAATTCTTTATTGCCGATATTTCGCGCACACTTCGTGTGGCATCATCAGATCCAATTTTCGAAAAAGTTTACATTAAAAAACGAAAATAATAGATTTAATTTTAAGCGCTAAATATGCTCCATCGTTTATGTTACACTCACAATTAGTCATTGTCAGTGTAACTTTTTATCGAAACTTTTTATCTAGAGTCAAGAGAGTGTTATTACTTTTTACGAAAAAAATCGTATTTTATATTTTTTTTGTTAAATTTTTATTTGTTAAATTTTATTAAATTAAAATAAAAAACTTTTTTTTAAATCTTTATTTGATATTATATTCTGAATTAACAGAGTAAGAGCAAAATAGACGAAATCTGGAGATCACCATAAAAAATTTAAAAAAGACGGTTGTAAGAAATTTTTCTTAAAACCTCTATATATGCAATTATCTCTTTAAAAAGGAGAGGCAGAGTAAAAAAGACGAAACCGGGAAATCATCATAATGGTTGATATAATTTTATAAAATTAGATCAAAATATATAATTTTTTTTCAATATTTAGCTGAGTTTTAGAGTTTGTCAAATTTTATTATAAAAAACGTACTCGTTATTTTTTTTTTCTATAAAATAAGATGAAGGAGTTATTAGATTCTTTACTGCCGATTATAACACACTAAATTGCTTTGTTTTGAATGTTCACTTGATTATAATTTAATTTTACTACAAAAACTTAAGTTTTTGAGGTTATAAATGTTTATTATTTAAATCTTGTTAAAATGCATGTTTATAAGTTTTGCGTATAATAAACTGTCAGATTCATATAAAAACATGCAAATTTTTCACACACACACACAAGAGAAAAACCTTAAAAAAATTCGATTAAAAATATTTCAATACCTTATGTCATTTAACAATACATATGCAGAAATAAAACAACATTATTTACTTCAAATAAAATGAGGCATAACCGCCAAAATAATGTAAGTGTCACAATTTTTGATTTGCGTTTTTTAACGGAAACCGATTATTTAGTAGACTTAAAATAACTATTCTGTTAAATTACTGAAAAATCTACTAATTTAAGATAACATTAATCATATTTATATAAATTGGTCAATGCTTCCACATATTTGCAAAATGCATTTGAAAACAAGGGCTGCAAAATCTATGTTCTGTAAAATATCGTCCAAATTGATAATTATCAGTAACACTTATAATATTTTGGAGGTTATGACTGGCAATGTAGATTGTGGTGCAGGTAATAATGAGTTTGTCTTGGGGTTTGTAACATGAAGAAATAATAAGATTCACCTAAATCGACTGAGTCTGAGTATATATGACGATTGTCCAAAAACTAGCATATGGGATAAAGGAAAAGAAAATCATAGTTACCTGTTGTTTCTACACTGAAAACAATTTATATTTTATATATTTTTGTATACAACTATACTTCTACAGCAGAAATTTTGTTGAACTGGAAGAATCTTTTGGAAAGGAATAGCGAATCAAAGAGCACTTCTAACTCTACTGAATTCATGCGTGATTTTTGTGAGAAATGCCACAGTGTGGAGCACTCTTTGGTAGCTCTGATGAAGCGCTATCAAGATTTAATGAAATTATGTGTCTTTTCAGCGCTGACTTAAATACCTTTGTAGAATTGATTCATTCATTCGCAAGGGTACAAATCTTGCAATTTCTAAAACATACATTATTTTTTATTAAAAATTGTTAAAGATGTTAAAAAGGGGTATTATATAGTCGCTTTTGATCGAACATAATTTTATTACTTGTTTTCTTCAATAAAAGTATAAAACTCCCCAAAATATACAACGACATTTCAATTTCTTATTTTAATCTGTTGAGTTGATTGTGTTTAAGTTCACCTGTCGTTCTTTGGCAGTTACTAAAGCTCACACATTCCAACATGTTTGCAAAGACACATACACACAGATATTAGCACATTTGTATTAACAAATACAGACATATTCCGATCTACCAACTAATACATTCCAAATTTACCAAAAAACGTATGAATGTACATTAGAGCTACTCATATATTTAAAGTTTAAAAGAACTCAGCTTATTTAATTCAAATACAAATTTCAAGATTTAATTAAAGTGCAGTTTATCTTTCGGTTTGGGATTGGATAAGACGGACATCATGGGAACTACGAAATTTAAAACCGGCCTAACATGCGACAAATGGCTAAATCATTTCCAAAAACGTTTGCTCAAGTTTTTTTACTTTTCGCCCTAATGTACTTTTCAAATCATATTGAATTAAACGAACGATTGAATTCATTGCCATTGTGTTATCTTCATTCAATATTGGTATTTTCTTAACCCCAAGTAACTACCACACAGACAATACACATACAAATACATATTTACATGCAGACCCACATACCATATATGGATGGGATGTATGTATATTGAGTTATTGTCACATTCAATTTCTGTGCTCATCCTTTTTCCTTTTTGGCACAAAAGGAAAAATTCAATTTTACTATGAATTAAAATCAATTCTCAGTTCACTAAAGAAAATTTGCTGACAAATGTCAAGAAAATTTTTTACCAATATCCGATTTTCCATTGTGTTTGTTGTTCAATATACAAAAGTATTTTACAACTCATTCGTTTTTAAAATTTATATTAGTTTAAATAGAAATACATACAATCCTTATTAGGAGTTAGAAGAGATTAAACTACGAAGCTGAGGTAAACATTTTATAATTCTTTTATTGTCAGTTAAGTGCATAAAAAGGAAATCTAGCTTACGGTGTTGTAAATTAATATACAAGAACTGCAAAAATTTCGAAAATGGGTTAAGCATCAGAATTTCAAAAAGGTCCCGAGCAAATCGTTGGTCACGATTAGGGTGTTCAGTCGATTATTTCTTTTTCGATTAATCGAACAATTTTAGACGAATATTATTTTTTTTAAATTTTTTTAAACAAAATTGCAGAAAACTTCAATTTTGATAAATTTTGTAATGCTTTTGCGTTTGTTTATGAAATGTAAAATTACTTTTAATTAATATTGTTAATTTCCCAAGTAAAAATGTGAAGGATCAGTACTGATCCGAAAAATGGATCGCTAAGATTAGATCAGTTTTAATCGGACGGATACAATTTCATCCGAAAAATGGGTTTATCTAATTATATTTCGGATAACATTGTATCCGTCCGATTAAAACTGATCTAATCTTAGCGATCCATTTTTCGGATCAGTACTGATCTTTCAAATTTCGGATCAGTACTGATCCGAGTAAGATCTTTTAAATCTCGGATAAGACGTGATATATAAAAATATATCTAAACATTTTTACTCGGGTTATTTAAGTACAAATTTTTTCTGAGCTTGTTGAAAAAAATCTAGTAATTAACCAAATTTCTGTATTTGGAATTATTCCATGAATCGATCAATTTTAAAATTTTATTCGTTTAATCGAATAAGTCAAAAAAGCCAAATGTCAATTAATCGTTTAATCGAAAAATAAAAAAAAACCGATTAATTGAACCCTAGGGTGGCACGAATTATGACTTTTTTCGAATTTCGTCGAGTTTTTATTCCAAGTGTTTATGTCAAGTGTTTATTCCACCAAAATTAAATTTTTAGCCGTTGAAAAGCTTATAAAGAAAAATAATAATTAAAACTAGAAATGGGCACATGAGCAGATAAGAGCGTGATTCACGTGATTCACGCGTGAGTGTGACTGAATACAATTTTACTCATGTGATTGTGAGTGAGTGTGAGTGGAGAAAAAATTTGCGTGAGTGAGTGTGCATGAGTAAGACTCTTGCGTGAGTGAGTGAGCGTGAGTCGATTTTCTTGCGTGAGTTTGCGTGATTTATTTTCTCTTCATATTTCCTTTCATACCAAAAAAAGCAACAAAAAAATTGTAAAATTTGGCTTGACTTAAGATTTCGTCCCGAAAAAAAAAAAAAAATTTCGCTGAACTTTGAATTTTGCTGACAATTTTGAAAGATTTTTGAAATTTTAGTTTTTGAATTTTTTTTTATATAAATAAGAGTTTCGAGAGTGTGAGTCAAAGTGAGTGTGAGTGAAGCTTGCGTGAGTGCAAGTGAGCGTGAGTTGTATTTTATTTACTCACGTGATTGTGAGTGAGTGTGAGTAGAAAAAATATGCTCGTGAGTGAGTGTGCGTGATTCAAAAATTCCTTTCGTGAGCGTAAGTGAGTGTGAGTCAAAAATCACTCACGCGCCCATCTCTAATTAAAATAAAAAAATTAAAAAATCTAAAAAATTTTTGGTTTGAATGGGAATTTTTTTTTTTGGCTAAACTTTAGCTCCCCATGGGCCCAAAGGCACGGGTTAATTTTGTCCGATTTGGCTAAAAATTTAAACATAGGGTTTTTAGACCAACACGAACCATAATTTGCCCGGCGATCGACGAAATTCGGAAAAAGTCATTATTTGTGCCAATACAATTACAATTACAATTACAATCACAATTACAATTACAATTACAATTACAATTACAATTACAATTACAATTACAATTACAATTACAATTACAATTACAATTACAATTACAATTACAATTACAATTACAATTACAATTACAATTACAATTACAATTACAATTACAATTACAATTACAATTACAATTACAATTACAATTACAATTACAATTACAATTACAATTACAATTACAATTACAATTACAATTACAATTACAATTACAATTACAATTACAATTACAATTACAATTACAATTACAATTACAATTACAATTACAATTACAATTACAATTACAATTACAATTACAATTACAATTACAATTACAATTACAATTACAATTACAATTACAATTACAATTACAATTACAATTACAATTACAATTACAATTACAATTACAATTACAATTACAATTACAATTACAATTACAATTACAATTACAATTACAATTACAATTACAATTACAATTACAATTACAATTACAATTACAATTACAATTACAATTACAATTACAATTACAATTACAATTACAATTACAATTACAATTACAATTACAATTACAATTACAATTACAATTACAATTACAATTACAATTACAATTACAATTACAATTACAATTACAATTACAATTACAATTACAATTACAATTACAATTACAATTACAATTACAATTACAATTACAATTACAATTACAATTACAATTACAATTACAATTACAATTACAATTACAATTACAATTACAATTACAATTACAATTACAATTACAATTACAATTACAATTACAATTACAATTACAATTACAATTACAATTACAATTACAATTACAATTACAATTACAATTACAATTACAATTACAATTACAATTACAATTACAATTACAATTACAATTACAATTACAATTACAATTACAATTACAATTACAATTACAATTACAATTACAATTACAATTACAATTACAATTACAATTACAATTACAATTACAATTACAATTACAATTACAATTACAATTACAATTACAATTACAATTACAATTACAATTACAATTACAATTACAATTACAATTACAATTACAATTACAATTACAATTACAATTACAATTACAATTACAATTACAATTACAATTACAATTACAATTACAATTACAATTACAATTACAATTACAATTACAATTACAATTACAATTACAATTACAATTACAATTACAATTACAATTACAATTACAATTACAATTACAATTACAATTACAATTACAATTACAATTACAATTACAATTACAATTACAATTACAATTACAATTACAATTACAATTACAATTACAATTACAATTACAATTACAATTACAATTACAATTACAATTACAATTACAATTACAATTACAATTACAATTACAATTACAATTACAATTACAATTACAATTACAATTACAATTACAATTACAATTACAATTACAATTACAATTACAATTACAATTACAATTACAATTACAATTACAATTACAATTACAATTACAATTACAATTACAATTACAATTACAATTACAATTACAATTACAATTACAATTACAATTACAATTACAATTACAATTACAATTACAATTACAATTACAATTACAATTACAATTACAATTACAATTACAATTACAATTACAATTACAATTACAATTACAATTACAATTACAATTACAATTACAATTACAATTACAATTACAATTACAATTACAATTACAATTACAATTACAATTACAATTACAATTACAATTACAATTACAATTACAATTACAATTACAATTACAATTACAATTACAATTACAATTACAATTACAATTACAATTACAATTACAATTACAATTACAATTACAATTACAATTACAATTACAATTACAATTACAATTACAATTACAATTACAATTACAATTACAATTACAATTACAATTACAATTACAATTACAATTACAATTACAATTACAATTACAATTACAATTACAATTACAATTACAATTACAATTACAATTACAATTACAATTACAATTACAATTACAATTACAATTACAATTACAATTACAATTACAATTACAATTACAATTACAATTACAATTACAATTACAATTACAATTACAATTACAATTACAATTACAATTACAATTACAATTACAATTACAATTACAATTACAATTACAATTACAATTACAATTACAATTACAATTACAATTACAATTACAATTACAATTACAATTACAATTACAATTACAATTACAATTACAATTACAATTACAATTACAATTACAATTACAATTACAATTACAATTACAATTACAATTACAATTACAATTACAATTACAATTACAATTACAATTACAATTACAATTACAATTACAATTACAATTACAATTACAATTACAATTACAATTACAATTACAATTACAATTACAATTACAATTACAATTACAATTACAATTACAATTACAATTACAATTACAATTACAATTACAATTACAATTACAATTACAATTACAATTACAATTACAATTACAATTACAATTACAATTACAATTACAATTACAATTACAATTACAATTACAATTACAATTACAATTACAATTACAATTACAATTACAATTACAATTACAATTACAATTACAATTACAATTACAATTACAATTACAATTACAATTACAATTACAATTACAATTACAATTACAATTACAATTACAATTACAATTACAATTACAATTACAATTACAATTACAATTACAATTACAATTACAATTACAATTACAATTACAATTACAATTACAATTACAATTACAATTACAATTACAATTACAATTACAATTACAATTACAATTACAATTACAATTACAATTACAATTACAATTACAATTACAATTACAATTACAATTACAATTACAATTACAATTACAATTACAATTACAATTACAATTACAATTACAATTACAATTACAATTACAATTACAATTACAATTACAATTACAATTACAATTACAATTACAATTACAATTACAATTACAATTACAATTACAATTACAATTACAATTACAATTACAATTACAATTACAATTACAATTACAATTACAATTACAATTACAATTACAATTACAATTACAATTACAATTACAATTACAATTACAATTACAATTACAATTACAATTACAATTACAATTACAATTACAATTACAATTACAATTACAATTACAATTACAATTACAATTACAATTACAATTACAATTACAATTACAATTACAATTACAATTACAATTACAATTACAATTACAATTACAATTACAATTACAATTACAATTACAATTACAATTACAATTACAATTACAATTACAATTACAATTACAATTACAATTAAAATTATAATTATAATTTAAGAAATTTGTTAAAAAAATTTCCCCAACATTTTTTTCATTGACGAAACTTTCGTATAAACTTAATTTAAGCCAAATCAGACCATTTTAATTAATGACGCCCTTCTATAAAGTAAGAGATTTTAGTAAAATTTTCTTAAAAACCAACTATTTGAAATTTTTTAATTTCAAAACAAAAAATTCTCACACATGCTCACGTGAGTTAAAAGTATTTACGATCACACTTAATTCTCGACTACCACGTTTGTAGTGCGCATTTCTTGTTATAATATCAATATTGATTAATTCAAAAATGTTCTATTTTTTCTATTTAATTTAGCACTATATGTCCATATTTTTTAGAAAAAAAAAATCTAATAAAATAAGCACAAACACATATACAATATAACCACAAATTCATTTTTAGAAAACCAAAATAAAATACAAAACTGATTTTTACTTGGAACTCATTTGTATGAGTGACTAAATGAATTAATGGAATGGAATAGTAACTGTGAGTTGTGTGTTGTGGTCAGTGGCATGTAAAAACAACATAATTTTCAACGAACAAATCTGTAAAACGTGCCAACTTTGAATTGCTTTTAACTGGATTTATTCTTATACATACACTCGTATACAAATATTTTTGGTTGCATGCATAATATGCATTGCATATGGATATTAGAGTGTCATTCTTCTTTAAGTTTAAATGAAAGCTAATCTCAAGCTATATGAAAGCTTCAAGGAAATAAACTTTGATATTTTATTTATTTTTTTTTTTTAATTTCTTGAAAGTAGCAAACCTACCCATTTTTGTATATATTTTAAATAGCGATATCAAGTTTAAATGAAAGCTCACCTCAAGCTCTATGAAAACGTCAAGGGAAAGAAACTTTGATACTTAATTTTTTTTTTTAAGTTTCTTGAACGCGTCAAAATTGAAATATACTATTTATGACGTATCGCAAGAATATTTTTATTTTGTTTTTTATTCACCAGCTGGTGAATAAAACGTAACATAATTATTTTTCATTAATATTTTTTTTCCCAAAATATTTTTTTTTGCATCAACATTTTTTTTTATCAATATTTTTTTTTGTCACAATTTTTTGTTTAGTAATATTTTTTTTTGATAACTTTTTTTTTTTCATCAATATTTTTTTTTCATCAAATTTTTTTTCATCATATTTTTTTATCAATATTTTTTTTTTCATCAATATTTTTTTTTCTTAAATTTTTTTTTTTATCAATATTTTTTTTTCAAAATTTGTTTTTTATCAATATTTTTTTTTTTTAATCAATATTTTTTTGTATCAATATTTTTTTTTCATCAATATTTTTTCTTCTCAATATTTTTTTTCGTCAATATTTTTTTTTTCATCAATATTTTTTTTTCAATATTTTTTTTTTTGTAAATTTTTTTTTTTTTCATCAATATTTTTTTTTTTTTTTGATTAATAGTTTTTTTTCATCAAATTTTTTTTCATCATATTTTTTTATCAATATTTTTTTTTCATTAATATTTTTATTTTTCTCAATATTTTTTTTTTCATCAATACATATTATTTTTCATCAATATTTGTTTTTCATCAATATTTTTTTATACCCTCCAAAAAAAGTATGGCGGTATACTCACTTCGTCATTCCGTGTGTAACGCATCGAAATATCGGTCGGGGACCCCATAATGTATATGAGTCATTCCACACCAACTGGTCCACTACAGAAAAACCATGGTGGTTTCAATAGGATATCATTTGCAAAGTATTCGCCCTTAGGGCACTATTAAATAACAAAAATAAAATTTAAGATTTTTCAAAAAGTGGGCCTTGGAGGCATGGTCAAAAATTGAAAATTTTAGCATTTTTTGCCTAAGTATCTTTATTTCAATATTTATGCCAATAAAATGAAACACAGTGATGTCTTTAAAATAAATGTTTTTTAAGGATTTTTGTATCGATTAAAAAAATAAAAATTTGAAAATTTTCAGAAGAAGTTCTGAATATTTTAAATTTAAATTTAAACTTTTTATATCAAAAAACATGCCACAATTTTATTTTTTTTTTTACATGTTTAAAAAATAGTTAAGGTGTATATCTATCTGTTCTGAAATTTTCAGAGATGTTTTTTTCCTTGTTTTCGAGAAAAAAAAAATTGAACATTGCACTATAGAGATGAGCGATATTTTCATACCGGTGATTTAATCACCGTGATTCAAAAATCACCGGTAACTGCAGTTATCAAATATCTTAAATCACTGCTACTTGCAATATCGTTCTTTTCTGTTATACACACATTAACTAACATTTTAACAGTTGCTGTGCGTTCGTTCAATCATATTTTTTTTTATTTTGTTATGGAATGTAAAAAAAAACAAACACACAAAGCAAACGCAATGTTTTTAATACGCACACAAGCCACGGTTGGGAAATGTGGCACAATAGTGCCATTTTTGGCACTATTGCATAGTCAGTGGCACCACAAAAAACTGTTTTGGCCCTTTCTCATCCTCTCCAAATATTGTCAAAATTTATTTAAAATAAATTTAAAGGGACAAAGTTATTGATTGCTGCATAGACTAAAAAGAATCAGGGAAAATTCGCCAAAAGACGAAAGCCCATCCAATCTAACCTACTCTATGATTGCTATTGTAAAAAGTACCAAAAACTAAAAAGTATTTAAAAAAAAAAATTTCGGCCCTTTTCGACCAACTTTGGCCCTTTTTAGCCCTCAACTTGGCACTAATTGAAAATTCTCAAATACCAACACTGACACAAGCAACGAAATTGCCAAAAATATTATTTTGCTTTAAAATGAAAACTGTTATTGAAAGAACTGTGATATAAAAGAACTGTGATTTAAAATCACGTTTATATCTACATTTAAAAACGGTGATCACAGTAACTGTTTAAAATATTGGTTATTTGTAAAGAAAGACGTTCCCCAAAAATAACTAAATTGCTCATTTCTACTGTGGTTTTATAAATTTTTCCAGATTTTCTCTTAAATTTAAATAAATAATTTCTCAGAAATAACTTGAATGTACTTAAATTGAACTTAATACAAATTGAGTTATTAAATATGAAGTCCGGCAATACAAATAATATTTAATACATACATAAAGTAAAAGGAAAACATTGTATTGTTTTTTTTTTTTGCATCACATTGAAAAACGGTGATCACGGTAACTGTTTAAAAGAACGGTGTTTTGAAAATCACGGTAACTGAGAACGGCGTGATTCAAAAATCACTACATTGCTCATCTCTATTGCACTATGCTAATAATTTACAATAATGGGGTATATTACATATGCGAATGAGTAATATTAACTCTTAAAAAACATTTAAAATAGAGATGTGATCGTGGGTAAGTTTCTCGAAAACAAGGAAAAAAGCATCTCTGAAAATTTCAGAAGAGATAGACATACACCTTAACTAATTTTTAAACATTTAAAAAAGAAATAAAATTGTGGCATGTTTTTTGATAAATATAGTTTAAGTTTAAATTTAAAAAATTCAGAACTTCTTCTGAAAATTTTCCAATTTTTATTTTTTTAATCGATAGCCCATACAAAAATCTATAAAAAAGTTTTATTTTAAAGACATCACTGTGTTTCATTTTATTGGCATAAATATTGAAATAAAGATACTTAGGCAAAAAATGCTGAAATTTTCAATTTTTGACCATGCCTACAAAGCCCACTTTTTAAAAAAACTGAAATTTTATTTGTGTTATTTAATAGTGACCTAAGGGCGAATACTCTGCAATTGATTTCATATTGACATGACATCACTTTTTTTTGCTGAACATTTGGTGGAATGCCTCATATATATTATTGATCAATGATGGAGTCTGTCCGTCCGTCCGTCTGTCCGTCCGTCCGTCTGTGGAAGACACGATACAGTCCAAAATAAAATAGCTAGACTCCTCTTATTACAGAAACAACCCCCCCACCCCCCACAAAAAAAAGCCGCCTCTGTTTTTTTAACGTGTTGGAGGGTATAAAAAATTCGGCACCGAATTTAACCCTCTCACTTGTTTTTCTACATATTTTTTTTTTTATCAATTTTTTTTTTCATCAATATTTTTTTTCATCAATATTTTTTTTTCATCACTAATTTTTTTCATCAATATTTTTTTTCAACATTTTTTTTTTTCATAAATATTTTTTCGATTAGAGTTTTATTCTAGTTCGAGGCCCAAAAATATTTCTATTTATGATATTGTCATAATAGAGTATTTTTAATTTATTGCTTTAAAAAAGTTACTATCTCATAGTATGTCTGTACTGATCAGTTTCATCCCCACTAAAGGAATCTTCAGCAGACTTTAGAGAATCATCGTTGGTCA
Organism: Pegoplata infirma; assembly: GCA_963921195.1. Lineage (NCBI taxonomy): Eukaryota > Metazoa > Arthropoda > Insecta > Diptera > Anthomyiidae > Pegoplata > Pegoplata infirma. The sequence continues at coordinate 47,431,677 of OY992540.1, read as the reverse complement.
ATCAAACATCAAACCAGACATAATATTTGATATATTTCCCAAGTTATATGAGAAGTACTATTATGAAGGTCCGAAATCTGTTTTCCAACAAAAATAACTCTTTTAAACCAAAAATTGTATATATTAAATCACCGTCGGTAACTATTAATATATGTGTTGCTGTTATTTTACAATAACAACAGTGCCTAACCAAACAATAGTGTTGGTAGGATAAGTCGTACTAAACCTTGTGTTAAATGTTGTTTTTTTATTTTTAGTACCAAAAGGTACATAAAAATAAAATGTATTTATTCGGCCTTTATATATGTATATATATTCGATTAGAGTTTTATTCTAGTTCGAGGCCCAAAAATATTTATATTTATGATATTGTCATAATAGAGTATTTTTAATTTATTGCTTTAAAAAAGTTACTATCTCATAGTATGTCTGTACTGATCAGTTTCATCCCCACTAAAGGAATCTTCAGCAGACTTTAGAGAATCATCGTTGGTCAATCAAACATCAAACCAGACATAATATTTGATATATTTCCCAAGTTATATGAGAAGTACTATTATTTTTATGTACCTTTTGGTACTAAAAATAAAAAAACAACATTTAACACAAGGTTTAGTACGACTTATCCTACCAACACTATTGTTTGGTTAGGCACTGTTGTTATTGTAAAATAACAGCAACACATATATTAATAGTTACCGACGGTGATTTAATATATACAATTTTTGCTTTAAAAGAGTTATTTTTGTTGGAAAACAGATTTCGGACCTTCATAATAGTACTTCTCATATAACTTGGGAAATATATCAAATATTATGTCTGGTTTGATGTTTGATTGACCAACGATGATTCTCTAAAGTCTGCTGAAGATTCCATTAGTGGGGATGAAACTGATCAGTACAGACATACTATGAGATAGTAACTTTTTTAAAGCCATAAATTAAAAATACTCTATTATGACAATATCATAAATAGAAATATTTTTGGGCCTCGAACTAGAATAAAACTCTAATCGAATATATATACATATATAAAGGCCGAATAAATACATTTTATTTTTATGTACCTTTTGGTACTAAAAATAAAAAAACAACATAAATATTTTTTTTCATCAATAATTTTTTTATTAACATTTTTTTTCATCGAATTGTTTTGTTCATCAATATTTTTTTTATCATACATTTTTTTCATAAATTTTTTGGCAAAAGCGCACTTTACGGAGCACAAAATTTTTTTAAGGGAAACACGAAATTAAAATTTAAGGGCTGGGCCCCGGACCCATCTGGAGCCAAAAGAGCCTTCAGGTTTGTGTGGATACTTAAAGTAAAGGTAATTAAAAAAGAAAAATAAATATAAAGAGAGCTAGGTCCCAGGGGCCCTCTAGGTCCATAAAACCGTCCTGATGGTATTTTTTCAAAAAGAAATACTATTATGAAGGTCCGAAATCTGTTTTCCAACAAAAATAACTATTTTAAAGCAAAAATTGTATATACTAAATCACCATCGGTAATTATTATTATTATATGTGTTGCTGTTATTTTACAATAACAACAGTACCTAACCAAACAATAGTGTTTTTAAAGCAATAAATTAAAAATACTCTATTATGACAATATAATAAATAGAAATATTTTTGGGCCTCGAACTAGAAAAAAAACTCTAATCGAATATATCATATATAAAGGCCGAATAAAAACATTTTATTCTTATGTACCTATTGGTACTAAAAATAAAAAAACAACATTTAACACAAAGTTTAGTACGACTTATCCTACCAACACTATTGTTTGGTTAGGTACTGTTGTTATTGTAAAATAACAGCAACACATATAATAATAATAATTACCGATGGTGATTTAATATATACAATTTTTGCTTTAAAATAGTTATTTTTGTTGGAAAACAGATTTCGAACCTTCATAATAGTATTTCTCGTATAACTTGTGAAATATATCAAATTTTATGTCTGGTTTGATGTTTGATTGACCAACTATGATTCTCTAAAGTCTGCTGAAGATTCTTTAGTGGGGATGAAACTGATCAGTACAGACATACTATGAGATGAGTAACTTTTTTAAAGCAATAAATTAAAAATAATCTATTATGACAATATCATAATTAGAAATATTTTTGGGCCTTGAACTAGAAAAAACTCTAATCGAATATATATCGTGAACCTATATTCAAAATATGCCAACTTAAATTTGACCGAAATGAGTTTCCGATGGCAAATAGCTCCCCTATGCAATACACATCTGTGGTAAAAATTTCAGAGCAAAAAAATAATTTTGTGTCGTTTTACATCCATTTTTGTTATTCTGCTAACTCAAAGTACATATTTTTTTGGTGAAAATAAATGCCAACTCCCATTGTAAATTTCCAAAAAATTTTCAATTTTTTTTATACCCTCCACTCTAGTGATAGTGGGTATATATAAGTTTGTCATTCCGTTTGTAACACATCGAAATATTGGTCTAGGACCCCATAAAGTATATATATTCATGATCCTTGATCGATTTTAAGACGATCTAGCGATGTCCGTCCGTCCGTCCGTCCGTCTGTCTGTCTGTCTGTCCGTTGAAAACACGCTAAATTTTGAAAGACTTTACGGAGGCTCCTGAAGTTTGACATATATGTTCTCCATTTACCGGGTCAGGTTGGTATTGCAATCCAGCAAAATCGGTCCAGTGGTTCAAAAGTTATGAGCAAAAGAGTAAATTTCGGCAAGGGTATTTTTCGAATTTACAAGATTAAAACCACTATAACTTTCGAGAGACAATTCTGAGGGGGATGAGGCTTAGCATATATATTTGTCGTTCCCCAAGGCTGTTTGGTTTTAAATTTCAGCAAAATCGGTTGAGTGGTTCAAAAGTTAGAAGCAAAGCACTGAATTTCAGATTTGTTTCACCTTAAACTGTAGAAAACTCGTTAAACAAGTTTTAAAAGCATGGTGAAATACCAGTTTTGTAAAACTTGTTGTTGTTTGTTTTCTTGTCGTGGGGTGCAGTTTAGTTGTTAGACAAGTAAATATTTGTTATTGTTTTGTTATTGTTAGTGTAACTGTATGTAACGGGAAGAAATCAAATAAAGTATGTGCATGATTGAATGTTAATGAAATGGCAGACTCAAAAAAATGTTGACAGTCAAAAATATTTTACACTCAAAAAAATTTGATTGATTAAAAGAAAGTTTGACTCAAAATAATATACATATTTCTAATAAAAAATTTGTAATGCAATTTTTTGAATTTTTTTTTAGAAAATTACTATCAGAAAACATTGTGGAGGGTATTCATAGATTCGACCAAGTCGAATTTAATTTTTCTACTTGTTTTTTTTAAAACTAGACCACACATCTTATTGCATTTGCCATGCTGACCACGAATCTGGTAAGGATTTTGATACCTAATGGCTAGTTTTCGAGATATTGCCATTATAAAAACATCGGTAAATAGTGTTTGCAAAAAAAAAAAATTGTTTATATAGATGTAACTTTCAAACTATTTATCAGATTGAAACATTATGAGTGGGGCAAATAAAGTCAATTATATAAGCTTTCAAAGTAGCTAGTTTCAAGTGACTCTTTTACAATACAGCGTGAGTTAAAGAGTGCCAAAGTTGACCAGCCTGAGATTAAAAGGATTTCGGAGCTAGTAACTTTTAAAAATATGCAAAGATTTTTAATTTTTTTCTCTGTTTTTGCAATTATCGTACTAAGGATAACAAAAACCAAAAAAAAAAATTATAAAAATTTTTCCAAAAAAAAATGTTTTTTTACTTTCCGACAAAATATGCCAACTCTAAAAAAATATTTGTTTTTTGATTTAGTAATAAATGCCATCTCTCAAAAATACGCAAACAAGTGCAAAATATAAAATTTTTGGCATAGGTAAAAATTATTTAGAATATTTAAACCATGTTATGGAAGGTACATTGTTAATTTTTACAATAATATGCGAAATAACTAGTTTTTTAGCTCTCCTGAACAGTAAGCTTTTTCGAGTTGGCATTTATTGAATATAGTTCGACGATATATTTTTCTCAATTATTAAAAAAACGTCCATTAATTTTTACAATTTTTATTTTATTTTTTTTTAATTTCTTAATGTAGGAAAAATCGGAATTTTTTGAATATTTCAAATACTGATATTTCGAAAACCGTTTGATCGATTTTAAACATTTGGATATTGGTGTTCGGCGCATGATTTATCGCAAGTCATGATTTTATTTTTTTTTAGTTATCAAAAATCCAAAACTTTGACCAACGGGTTTATTTAATACGATTGGGCTCAAATTTTTACCACATAACTTGTAGGCCTAATAGAAATAAAACTTGCCCGGACATAACAAAAAATCAAAATCAAAACTTTTTTGCCATGCAAAAAATGACACTCTTATGTCACTTGCAGAACTTGAGTACACAGAAAAAAAAAGTTGTCAATTCAATTAATTTTATTGTTAATACAATTAAACATTTAATTGAAACTGAGCCTACATTGGATATTGTCAATACAACAATGGCTATTGTAACTTTTTTAAAAAAATAAATCTAAAAATAGAATAATCTAAAAATAGAAATAAAAAAACTAAAAATAAATAAATAAAAAAAAAAAAAATCATCCACCGACAACTGGCATCGAACCCGCAACGTTAATGCTACGCGTCTAGTACACTACCACTGTGCTATCCCCATATGTATTTATACTTGACTAAACAGCATATTTAAAAAAACACTAAAAACAAATTGATAAAAGAATCTAAACTAAAAAAAAAAAAATTTAAAAATTTCCGCCGGCACCTGGCATCGAACCCGAAACTTTCGTGCTACAAGTCTAGCACACTACCACCGTGCTATTCCTCATATATATTTATAGTTGACTAAATGTGTACGTAAAGTGTCTGTAGAATCAGTGTGTACTCTTTGCTGTTTTTACAGTAATAAAAAATGTGGCATTATATTTAAAAATAAATAATAATGTGGCTTCAAACATGTTAAAAAAATTTTAAATAGAATAACAAAAAATAATCACAAAAAAAAAAAAAAAAGTGTTTCGCAAACTAGCGGCGAACCCGCAACCTTCATGATTCGAGTCTGGCACACTACCACCGTGCTATCGTCACATATATGTTTGCTTGATTAAATGAGTTTATAAAGTGTCTGTGTTATTAATAAAATAAAAATGAATTATTGTCACATTAACAATATACATTGTTGATACAATTAAAAACGTTGTTGAACTAGTATTTAGTTGTTAACAATTTGTTTGGTTACTTTTGATTTTACGATATTTTTTTCTGTGTACAATTTTAAGGAAAACACCATAATTTAACACATTCTTACAAATCGCAATACATACAAACAACCAAAAGTTTCACACTCATATGTATGTGTTTTCAGTTTTCATTATAAAAGTCCTTCATTTTAACATATAAACATAATGAAAATTCATAAATCATTGAGAAGAAAAATAAAAATACTCATATTAATGTACACTCAGAAAAAAGCAACTTAATTATTTGATTGTGGGAATCGCAGATTTGGTTGTTATAACGCCTTTAAATGAGTTGAAGGTTACGAACGAGAAACACCATTGGAAACTGAAATTTATACAACCCAAAACATTTGTAACCGAAATAAAAATTTACTAAATTTTGTTTTTAATTAATTTTTTCACCTAAAAAATTATTTATGTTTTTTTTAACAGAAATTTTTTTTTTTTTAAATAATTCTATTGAAAAAACTGGCCACACACAAAAGAGTCTTCAAAAGCTTATAATTTCAATAAAATTATTTTAATGATAATTTTAATTTTTTTTTTCTAATTTCAGATTGAACACAAATAAATTTCAACTGTGAAAACCGAAATTTGTTTTTGTTTCAGTTAAAACCCTGTTGTATAAACCGATATTAGTAGCGATTACCGATATTCAATTGTGACAACCTTTATGCAAATGCATCAAACTAATTTTGGTTGCATTAACTGAATTTTAGTTGGAAATAGGCAAATTTGTTTTCTGTGTAACTGCATATAATATCATGTTATATTAACTAAATCTTTGTTAAAGGTCAATCCAAAAATTTTCTCTTTGTTCATGCATAACATTGAGTTTCAAATAAATGTTTTGCAACAAATTCATCTTATGTTTAAAACTCATATGATGAATTTTCATATGTGTACTTATTAAAACTACCGCATTAATTTAATATCACCCATACCCTCTAGTCCATTTTGCACAGTTGCTTGGTTGGTTGGTTTGCTTCACTATCTAAAAATATAATTCTCTTTACCTCTATTAACACTCTCATGTGTTATGGCTAGTTTTCTTTTTTTTTTTTTGTTATTTTTGGGGAGTTTGGGTCAGTTGTATTCGCACTTTCGTTTATTCATTGGTCCCAAAGTAGAGATTTTGTAGATTGGATCACGTCGGTTCACATGAGTTATATATACCGCAAAACATTTATTCATTTAACTACAACCATGAATCACCAACACATACGTATAAACATAATCGCACATAGATGAACATGTAAAACATTGCACAGTGGTGTGCGAAATGTAGATGAGTTTTTAGAAATATTTAGGTACATATTTTCTTTTTGAAACTTTTCCTGTTATTTTCACTGTAATACGCATCGAAATTCCAAAACAGTCAATCTTCGGGACAGGCTATTAAAGAGTGTTAAAAAGAACTGACTTTTTATAACACATGCATTTTCATTTTTTTTTTCAACTCAAAACAGATTACGCATTAAAAGAAAGATCATTGTTTTTGTATCCAAATTGGCGAATGAGTAATTTTATTTTGAATATTTAAATAAATAACACTCATACGCCATGATTCAGCATTAATTTTAATTTTTTTAAGAAGACACCCGGATAGAGATTCAAGTTTTTTTAGACTTGTATAATTTTAGTACACTTCAGTTATTGTACCCTAGAAAAAAATTTTTGAATCTTCCTACAGGAAAAATGTGTGACAGACTGACAATTTTTTATTGTAAAACTTTCTGAAATCTGAGAATTTGTGGAAATTTATAGAAATCTGAAATTTTTTGAAGAACAATAATTTAAAATAATTTTTTTTGAGAACTTCGCACCAAAAATAAAGCGAGATTTTTAGCGCCGAAAAGACAAATGCTTCTAAACTGTGACATCACCTTAGAGAATCATGCATGAATTCAGGAGGTTTTGATGCGCTCCTTAACTCCGTATTCCTTTCCGAAAGCTATTGCTAGTTCAGCAAAATTTCTGCCGGGTTTTCTGTAGTACACTCAAAAGAAAAACTCTGTCAAAAAATCTGTAAAACGACTTTCAATTTGAATTGGCAATCTTTTAGCAGATTGTTCTGCTGAGAAGGATATTTTTAGTAAAATCTCTGTCATTCAGTTTAAGAAAATAACAGACATTTTACTATGTTTATACTGATTTTGTTTGCTGAATTTCATTATTTTTTCAAGAAATTTTTTATATAAAAAAAAAAGCAGAACAGATTGTCAGCAGATTGCTCTGCTGAAATTAGCAGATTGCTCTGCTGAAATCAGCAGATTGTTCTGCTGAAATCAGCAGATTATTCTGCTGAAATCAGCAGATTGTTCTGCTAAAATCAGCAGATTTTTCTGCTAAAATCAGCAGATATTTCTGCTAAAATCAGATTTCTCTGCTGTCGAACAACACACATGTTTAATAACTAAAACGCCAGATAAAAGTATAAGCTTCCGTAGCCTAGTGGTTACCCGAGTAAAAATGTTTAGATATATTTTTATATATCACGTCTTATCCGAGATTTAAAAGATCTTACTCCGAAATTTGAAAGATCAGTACTGATCCGAAAAATGGATCGCTAAGATTAGATCAGTTTTAATCGGACGGATACAATGTTATCCGAAAAATGGGTTTATATAATTAGATAAACCCATTTTTCGGATGAAACTGTATCCGTCCTATTAAAACTGATCTAATCTTAGCGATCCATTTTTCGGATCAGTACTGATCCTTCACATTTTTACTTGGGTAAGAAGTGTACTTTCAAATCGGAAGGTGGCGAGTTCGATGCTGGCTGGCGGCGTATGTTTTTTTTTTTTTTTTTTTTTTTTTTTTTTTTATATTTATTCACCTCTTATGACAGATATTTAGCAAACCGTGTCTGCTAAAATCAGCAGATTTCTCATATGGCTCAAAATGGGTGTATTTTCAGCAGATTTTTCTGCTGATTGGACAGAGACTTTATTTTGGGTGTGCAAATCTTTCAATATATGAACATTTTTCTAAAGGAAAATGCCCTTGAATCTAAAAACTTTTCTTTATAAAAAATAAATCAAAAAATAAATTCCCAAATGTTTGAAAATCTAAGATATTTCTATAAAAAAGAATCAATCCCAGAATTTTTGAATTTTTCTACAGAAAATGTATTAAAGTTTTTTTTTTATAAGAAAAAGTTGTAAATTTTAAAAACTTTTAAGAAATTTTTTTCCATAGTTAGCATCTCACAATACTAAAAAAATGGCAGCATGAAATAACCCCCCAGGAAATAAGTCCCCAAAATGAAAATGAAGCAAGTCCCCAGAATTGGGGATTTATTTCATAACGAAATAAACCCCCAATTTCAAACATGAAATAAAGCCCCATCAGAATGCAAAAACCCCCCAAAATTATTTCATGCTGCTAAAAAAATAAAAAAAACTATAAAAATATAACAAGGGAAGTATACACATATGCGTTACAAACGGAATGACAAAGTGACCCCCCAAACCCCATACTGTGGTTGGTAGGTATATAAATTGTAAAATATTTAATAAAAAACATAATTCTTAAAATTAAAGAAATCCTTTTTTAACTGGACAAATTGTATTTTAGCTGGAAACCGGACCAGACCTAAAATAACTGGAAAATCTAGGCCATTCGAGGCCGTCTGGAAGCCCTTTATGGATGTCGTACGTCTACGTCTTCCAGATGAGGCATTTCACACCAAATGCCCAGCGAAAAAAACATTTTTACCGTAAATTTCTGAATAGGTTATACCCATTAGACTGGCATTTTTTTGTATAACAAAATTTTTTCTTCTCCGATTTTCAAAGTCCGGGCATTTTTTTATTCTACAAGGCCTAAGCCTCATGTGGTACCAATTTCAGGTCAATCGGATTAAATTAACCCGTGGCACCCGGCGGTCAAAGTTTTGGATTTTTGAAAAATTAAAAAAAAAAATAATAAAATATTTTTAATTTTGACGTGCTGAGCACGAATATCAAAAAAAAAAATTCAAATCGGTCGAACAGTTTTCGGGATATCGCTATTTGAAATTTGCAAAAAGTGGCGGTTTTTTCCTACGTTCAAGATTTTTTTTAAAAAAAGTCAAAAATTCTTTCATTTAAAACTAATTTGAGCCAAATTCGATAATTTTAACCCGTGAACAGTGCCACAATCTAGCACGACAAAAATCAAAAAAAAAAACTTCCCCGATTTTTATGATTTGTTTGTATGTATTATAAAATATTCCTAATAACAAGGAAATACTCATATAAGAACTATAATTCTATTCGTTTTTAAGATGTGGGTGCATAAAGTTGCATCCTGTAAAATCCTGAAAGTAGTGTTCATTATTTCGCATTAATTAAGTCGATTTTAAACTGTTGTAACTTTTTAACAAAAAAAGATATTTATACACTCTTTTGTGGTAATTTTAAAGAATATTTAAATGCTTTAAGTCACATCTTTTCTTCTTTTTTTTTCTATTTTTTTATTAAATTTTTAACATAATAAAAATTTTTGAAAAGAAAATTATATATATTTTTTTTTTGATGGAATAGAACTTTTGTATTTGGTCTCTATTGATCGCCGGACTTTTTCAGACGTATTGACCCATATCCATAGTACTTATTTCAACGGCTAACTTTTGCGACCGTCTGCGACGCCGACTACAGTGGGGCGATGCGTAAACCTTGTTTTTACATATTTTTTAAACATATTTTTAAAAAATGGGCGTGGCAGTTGTCTAACCGCCCCCTTTTTTTGTGATATTATTTCTACAGTCCTTCATAGTATATATACCAAGTTTAAAGAAATTACAACCAAAATTAAACATTTTTTAAAAAGTGGGGGAGGGCGTTAACTGGCCTCCCATATTTTTCATAATGTTGTTTTTGAAGTCAAATCGAACATTTATACCGAATTTCCAGTCAATATAAATAAAATTGGATTTTTTTCGTCCTAGATTGGCCAAATGTGGCACTGTGCCGTGGCGCCCTTCGATCAATGTTTTGAACTTTTGGAAAATTTCCACCAAAATTTTGGATTTTTAAAAATGAAAAAATAAAAATAATAATATCTTGCGATACATTATTTTAATTAATTTTAGCATGCTGAATACGAATACCAAAAAATTTATAAAATCGGCTAAACGGTTATTGAGATATCGCCATTTAAAGTTTCTCAAAAAATTGCTAAATGGGCGGTTTTTTACTACGTTTAAGATTTATTTTTTAAAAACTCTAAAAATTTCTTTATTTTAACCCTTTCATAGACCTTGATATAATCTTTCATTAAAGCTTAATTTGAGCCAAATCCGACAATTTTAACCCGTGGCACCCTTCGATCAAAGTTTAGGGTTTTTGGTAGAAAGTTCCTAAAAAGCCAAAACTTTGATCGCTGGGTGCAACAGCTTAAAATGATCGGATTTGGCTCAAATTAGTTTTAAAATAAAGATTGTCTCAAGCTCTACAAAGGGGTCGGCGGAATGAAATTTTGAGACTTTTTGTTTTTAAATTTTACAAATTTGAATTGGCGATATCTCAAAAACTGATCGATCAATTTTCAGTTTTTTTTTTTTGATATTCGTGCTCAGGGCATCGAAATTAACGAATATGATGTGTCGAAAGATAAATATTTTTTAATTTTATTTTTAAAAATTGTTCAAAAATCCAAAACTTTGACCGCCGGTGGCCACGGGTTAATTTAATTCGATTGACCTCAAATTTGTACCACATATGTTTCTGACCTAGGACAATAAAAATTTGCCCGGACACTTGGGAAAATCGAAAGTTGACAAAAAAAATGCAAGTCTAATACCCATATGGAACTAAAAATACTGCGTTTTTGGTTTTTCAATTTTTCAAAAACTAGGCTGGTCAAATTTTGGAAAAATTGTCAAATTTGTGTCGAGTTGCCTTGGTTAAATATTTATCAAATTAAAACGGAATGCACCACAATCTCAAAAAATTACATTATTGTTTAGTTTTGTATGGTCAAACGATAACATTTTTTTTTTTTTTTTTTTTTGGAAAATTTTCTATTTGTTCCGAACGGATAGAATAGAATGAATTATTCATTCAAAATTTTTTGACTGTTTCTAAACGACTTTTAAATGCCTGATATATATAGCGTATTTTGTTTTAAATAACGGCTGCGCTAAGTTTTGTTTACGGTCCGTTACAAACAAAAATTTTTTGTAAAAAAGAACTGTCAAAAAAAACATATAAAAACAAAAAAAAAAAAAAGAAATGGTAAAAAAATTGTAAAAAAAATTATGAAAAAAGTTATGTAAATGTTGTAAAAAATATTTTTAAACCCTTTATTTTCAAGAAAGGTCTTTCAAAATGCACCCACCGATTGTTATGAAAATTGCATATTTTTTTTGTAATTTTATATTTTGTTTTTGTAATTTTAAAAATTTCCACGAAAATTTTACAAAAAAAAAACCTGGTAAACTCACGAGAATTCCATATAAGTTTTATTGCACCAAAAAAGTTATAAATTTACAATTTTATTGGTAAAAAGCTTGTAAAATTACAAAAAAACTCGTAATTTTTACTAGGAATTCTCGTAAAATAGGAAGTTGCAAAAAATCAATTTAAGTCACGAGAATTTCTTGTAAGTTTTATGGCGTAAAAAAAGTTGTAAATTTACAATTTTATTTTTAAAATAACTTAATACTTACTAAAACATAAAAAATAAGTGAAATTGAAAGGGGTTGTGTCCAATTGTCCCATATTTATCGAAAAAACATGTTGCGTATGAGTTACATAAAAATGGTAAATAGGCTGGTAGGTATGAGTAATATTTTATTTCTCTGTATGCAGTTAATATTAATCATACGCATATGTACTATACAAAATTTTCAATTTAAATTACCACAAGTGTCTCAAAACCTTTTTTTCATATTTCAGTTAAAAAAATCTATTATTTTAAACAAAAATCTATCAAAACCACAGTACAAAACTTTATTTATACTTTCATACACATACTGGCGTTTTGCCATTGCGGCTTATATGAGTAGTGAAATTGACTAAAAAAAAAAAAAACGTAAGAATAAGCGGGTTAACAGGGACTTGAAGTAGCTCAAAAAGAATACATATTTATGCTGTGTATAGAAACACAAAGTGTTGAAAGTAATTTTCAGTATAATAAATCCACAAAATAAAAAATACGAAAAAAAATCCCAAAAATATGAATAAAATTATACAAAAAATGTAAAAAAAAAATAACTAAAAATAAAAACATATTTTACACATACACAAGTGTATGGAACAAAAACAACAACACGAAAATGAATTGCTGTAGCTGCAACATATTTGTATTTGAGTTATTCATGCAAAAGCAACTGTGGCTCTTTAACCAAAACATGCTTATACAGAAACACACACACACACACACTGATAGTAACTCACTCATACTTTCGCAACATATGCACATTAAGGGTGTTCTTAACAGTAAGGGAAAAATTTAAAATGTTTTAATTGCTTGGCACTGGGCAAATTATTGTTCCTTTATACTAAAAACTTAAAAAAATAAAATTTGGAGTTAATCCGATAACTTTAAGTGGACGCGGAAACGACCTGAAGTTTGAAAAACGAATTACAAGGGGAAAAAATGACTTTTTACTCATTTTCTCAATTTTTTCGACATTTTAAGTTAACTTTGAATTCAAATGGTTACAGAATTGTGATGTGGAGTACATTACCTTTGTAATAAGGCAATAAAAACTAAATTCGGATAAAAATCAGCCAAGTTATTACAACTGCCCCAGACAACTAGCGTATGGCAGACCACTTGATCGAAGATTTCGAGTTCCATTTTTGAAATTGATTGAAATTATCTACTATAGCAACATTTTTTTTATTCTCTAAGTCCCAATGTACTAAGGTGATAAGCATTTTTCATATTGTGTTATGCTAACTTGTTTTAAATAAATGGTAAAAAGGTCTTAATTTTTCAACCCTGTTTTCAAATCTCAAATTTCCAATTTTTATTTTTTTTGGCAAATAAAATTTAAAAAATTGACCATTGGACTATAGGATTTTGTTAAGCACATATAAGGGAATAAAAACTACAAAAATTGTAGACATTCCTTTTTTCATTCGGCTAGTTCAGCTATTTTGTTTCGGCGGATTTCGAGATAATAGTGATTTTGGTAACTTTTTTAGCTTTTAGTTAATTTTTTTTATTATTTTTTAATAAACCTCATATGTTTTCTACCGAATTATTGCAGCATAATATAGAATACTTCAATTCCTTTAATAAGAGCGGAATTGAGACATGAAAAATTGACCCAATTAAAGGTCAAAGGTCAAATTTTAGAAGAATTTAATTTTTAAAAATTAAATTTTTTTTTGAGCGGATATTAATGAAACTCCTTGATGTTGTTTTAATATGATTAAACGTAAATGGATTGGGGTCTATAGTTTTTTTTATATAATGGAGATAATATAAGTATATTATTTCATAGGGTCATATAGACCCCAACAGCACTTAAGGGTTAATGTTCTGAATTTTAATAATAACTATTAATTTTTAGATATATAAAAATAACATCAATCAGTTTCATTAACATCCGCTCGAAAAATCTGTTAATCTTAAAAAATTCAAATTCTTCTAAAATTTGACCTTTGACCTTTAATTGGGTCAATTTTTTATGTCTCAATTTCGCTCTTATTAAAGGAATTGAAGTATTCTATATTATACTGCAATAATTCGGTAGAAAACATATGAGGTTTGTTAAAAAATAATAAAAAAATTAACTAAAAGCTAAAAAAGTTACCATAATCACTATTATCTCGAAATCCGCCGAAATAAAATCGCTGAACTAGCCGAATGAAAAAAGGAATGTCTACAATTTTTGTAGTTTTTATTCCCTTATATGTGCTTAACAAAACCCTATAGTCCAATGGTCAATTTTTTAAATTTTATTTGCCAAAAAAAATAAAAATTTGAAATTGGAGATTTGAAAACAGGGTTGAAAAATTAAGACCTTTTTACCATTTATTTAAAACAAGTTAGCATAACACAATATAAAAAATGCTTATCACCTTAGTACATTGGGACTTAAAGAATAAAAAAATCTTGCTATAGTAGATAATTTCAATCAATTTCAAAAATGGAACTCGAAATCTTTGATCAAGTGGTCTGCCACACGCTAGTTGTCTGGGGCAGTTGTAATAACTTGGGTGATTTTTAACCGATTTTAGTTTTTATTGCCTTATTACAAAGGTAATGTACTCCACATCACAATTCTGTAACCATTTGAATTCAAAGATAACTTAAAATGTCGAAAAAATTGAGAAAATGAGTAAAAAGTCGTTTTTTCCCCTTGTAATTCGTTTTTCAAACTTCAGATCGTTTCCGCGTCCACTTAAAGTTATCGGATTAACTCCAAATTTTATTTTTTTAAGTTTTTAGTACAAAGGAATAAAATTCTGCCCAGTGCAACACAAAAATCCGAAATAAAAAAATAAGAACACCCTTAATGCACATGTATGTAGTCAAACATATTTTATAGTATTTGTACACTGATGTATAAAGCTAAAGTTGTTTGTCTATATTTTGTTGCTTTATTTTTTTTTTTTTTTGGTGTTTGTATGTATTTATTTTTTTATTTGGTTGTTTATTTCCTGTTGTGTTGTATATTGTGTTTGTTTGAATGTGTGTGTGTGTGTGCATGTTTAACCGGATGAGGACTTGAGCATGTGTAAGTGCTAAATAAAAATGGTGTTTCGCTTCTTTTTAAGATTTCGCACATAAGTGCTCTTAAGGGCGCTCAACGGAATATTAAATGCCTTTTGTACTCGTCGTATGTGCAATTTTCTGTTGATTCTGACAAACAATTTTTCAATGAAAAATTTTTTACTGACTTTATTCTTTCTCATCTTCTTATACAACGCATACTATACCAAAAACAACATACAGACATTTGTAAATGCAGCCACATGAATTTGAATTGTATACCACTTTTATTATTTTTCTTTTTGATTGCTTTAATTCCCAAAATATATGAAGTTAGTTGGTATGAGTACGAGAGGGCAAACAAGAGTTTTTTTTATTATTATAAAAGTCTATCAATTTGAGTAATTGTATGTGTTGTTAACAAGAAAGTAAGTTGTAAAAAATGGAAAGGGATTAATATTTTTGTTCACTTTGTGGGTTGTATAAGAATCTGAGAAATTATCTACATAAAACAAACGTAGAAAAAACTTAATTTTTTTTTACAAATTCCAAATAGCGATTAAAATGTTTTTTGATATTCGTATTTAGCGCATCAAAATTAATAAATTAGATGTGTCGCATTAAATATTTTTTTAATTTTCAAAAAACTAAAACTTTGATTGCCGGTCACTACGGATATGTTTAATACGATTAAATTGTAAAATTTTTTGTTCAAGTTATAGAGTTTACTAGGGCATTGTGGAGGGTATTCATGAATTCGGCCAAGTCGAATTTATTTTTTATACTTTTTTTTTAGATTTTTAAAATTTTTTGAATTTTTTGAAAACTTTTTTCTGGTAAATTTTCAGATTTTTTTGATGTACAAAAGGTATCGCAATTTCAATAATTCGCAGTTAGTATATTTTACTCAAACTTCTTTTGCTCATTACTTTTTAAAAAATTTTCCAAATGGAATTTTTTTAAAACTTTTGTTTTCTCATTTTTGTTTTCTAATTTTTTGGGATGCGATGTGTACTTGCAAATTAGAAGAGATGATGCCATTGACTTGGATATGGGCCATGTGGTTGCCCAAAAAACACCTTCACAGGACCCACAGAAAAATTGTATTGATCACACCGAGAACCGGGGGGGGGGGAGAATGTTTAGAATTGACCCTACAATTGTCTAAACCTCCTTACATTACAACTTTGACCCTAAAACTTATGGTACCACCTACGTACGTAATGACCCGATACTTATCAACCGACCCACGTACATAGCGGTAACATTAAATGCAATTTTTATTTCTCTCTCTTTGTTTCACACACTTCTTCTTTAAACTTAATTGCCAGAATTTCTTTTTGCCTAACGCCACTCTAGTTTAACTATCGAAAGTGCGAACAATAAAAGTGAAAAAGTGTGTGACAACAACAACAAAGAAACATTGAAAATTAAAATAAAACAAAATTTGAAACTTATAAAATAAAACCATTTATTTAAAACTAAATAATAAGTTAAA
>OY992540.1:47090047-47415047 GCA_963921195.1 Pegoplata infirma | reverse complement strand
TACAACACAACAGGAAATAAACAACCAAATAAAAAAATAAATACATACAAACACCAAAAAAAAAAAAATAAAGCAACAAAATATAGACAAACAACTTTAGCTTTATACATCAGTGTACAAATACTATAAAATATGTTTGACTACATACATGTGCATATGTTGCGAAAGTATGAGTGAGTTACTATCAGTGTGAGTGTGAGTGTTTCTGTGTAAGCATGTTTTGGTTAAAGAGCCACAGTTGCTTTTGCATGAATAACTCAAATACAAATATGTTGCAGCTGCAGCAATTCATTTTCGTGTTGTTGTTTTTGTTCCTTACAATTGTGTATGTGTAAAATATGTTTTTATTTTTAGTTATTTTTTTTACATTTTTTGTATAATTTTATTCATATTTTTTGGATTTTTTGGATTTTTTTTCGTATTTTTTATTTTGTGGATTTATTATACTGAAAATTACTTTCAACACTTTGTGTTTCTATACACAGCATAAATATGTATTCTTTTTGAGCTACTTCAAGTCCCTGTTAACCCGCTTATTCTTACGTTTTTTTTTAGTCAATTTCACTACTCATATAAGCCGCAATGGCAAAACGCCAGTATGTGTATGAAAGTATAAATAAAGTTTTGCACTGTGGTTTTGATAGATTTTTGTTTAAAATAATAGATTTTTTTAACTGAAATATAAAAAAAAGTTTTGAGACTCTTGTGATCATTTAAATTGAAAATTTTAGGTATTATAGATGCGTATGATTAATATTAACTGCGTACAAAGAAATAAAATATTACTCATACGTACCAGCATATTTACCATTTTTATGTAACTAATACGCAATGTGCTTTTTCGATTAATTTTTAGTTATTTTGTACAATTTGCCGATAGTAAAAGCATTTTTTCATACTTAAAAGTCTTAAAATCTTTTATATGTATTTTTGTATGGAGCAAGAAAATTTTTAATTTAAGTCATACTTCAAAAAAAAAAATTGACTGTAAAATTTTTTGTTGAACAATTATTTTGGGATTTTTTTAGAACATATCGCTCATTTACTTGTATAGTGCCATAACTCAAAAAATTTGATTTTTGAGTTAATAATGCAGCACTTTTCGTTATATCATGCTTTATATTGTGTCAAAAATTCGTATTTATATCTTTAAAACTCTTCCTTTGAGAAGAGAATACGTAATTATTACATTTTCTATGTACCGACCATTTTCAATGAACAACCAGTTTCAATTGTAAACTTTAAACGCGTTTTCTGCAAAATGAAACATTTTGAGTTATGACACTATACAAGTAAATGAGCGATATGTAACAATTTTTTCGAGTACTAAAACAGCTTGCTTAATATTTTTATGGCATATCAATGTCATGCAAAGAGTGAAGTTTCGAAAAATATTTTTTTTTAATAATTTTTTTAAATTTTACAGGTTTGTACTTAATATCTTAACCATAGGACAGATTTTAAATACACGAGTATATACAAACGGAATAAAAAATGTATATTTACCCTGTCTCACTAACATGAATGGTCTTTAAGAGTGCACCCACCGATTTTCCTGAAACTTTTATATGGGAGAGTTACCTGTTTTTTCTT
Source organism: Pegoplata infirma (assembly GCA_963921195.1). Lineage (NCBI taxonomy): Eukaryota > Metazoa > Arthropoda > Insecta > Diptera > Anthomyiidae > Pegoplata > Pegoplata infirma. The sequence goes on along the minus strand of OY992540.1, from coordinate 47,413,454 downwards.
CACTAACAATCTTGGAAAGGGGAAAACCGGATTTTTTCGTTTTTTTTGAGGATTTTTCACATATCTTCAAAACATAGTATATAAACATTTTAAAAAGATCGAAAGGTATTTTGAAGTCCTGTCCAAAAACGTATTGGCCGTGTCCAAATTTGGCTTCGTTAAGTTATTATTTTTAAAAATGTAAAAATTTTGGGGTAGTTAACATGGAGATGTATATAAGAACGACTGCAAAATCATAAATAAAAATCTCTATTAAAATAAAGCTAATCCGTATTTTGAGATTTGAGATCGGGCAGCTAAAAAAATAGTAAGCTTTTATTTTTCTGCCTCATTCCTTCTGAAAGACCTCCCTTGTAAGTAAAGAGTTAAAATATTCTGAAATATTTACCCTATGCAAAAGTTCTGATTCTGAGACATAGAAAAAGTTTTAAATGATTTTTTAAATAAATTTAACTTTTTTCACGACATTTTTGTATTACTAATTTTTGTTCTAAAATTTTGTTTTTATTTTTTTGCTGACAAAAAAAGTTTTTTTTAATGGCAAAATTTTTTTTTTTACGTTTTTTTATTTATATCGGACCGTTAACGGTACGTATTAGTGCCGTTATTTATACCAGACATGTGCACTTACCCATTTTAAAGTTATTTAGAGACATTATAAAAGTTTGGAGTGAATAAATCATCCTATTCTAACCGGTCCAAAAGAATTTTAAATGTATTCTATGCTAGCAATCAGTATCGTTTTAACCATTAGGCACGGGCCCGCGACCTAAGGGAGCCCCGAAATGCCAATAAATTCGCTTATACGAAAATGTAACAATTTTTTTTTATTGGTTTTTTAAAAAAACCTCACATTTTCTTTCAGAAAATTTCTCAGAATCTAACAGACATCTGAGACTTTTTCTAAAGGAGAAATTTGTCCTATATCAAGAGTCTCAAATTCATAGAAATTTTTCCTATAAAAAAGTCTCAGATTGTGAAATATTTTTCGATCACAAAAAGTTTCAGATTCTGAGATTTTAAATGTCTTAAGTTCATAGAAGTTTTGGCACAATAAAAATTCTCAGATTTTCAGACAATTATCGTATGTAAAGTCTCAGATTCTGAGACGTTTTTCGTGTAGAAAAAATCTCTCATTCTTACACAATTTTCATATAGAAAAGTCTCAGTTTCTTAGACATCTTTCGAGAGTCAGATTCTCAGACATTTTTTCATATAGAAAAAGTCTCAGATTCTGGGGCATTTTTCGTATAGAAAAAGTCTCAGATTCTGTGAGATTTTTCGCATAGAAAAAGTCTTAGATTCTTAGACATTTTTCGTTCAGATAAAGTCTCAGATTCTGAGAAATTTTTCGTATTGAGGAAGTCTCCGAGTATAAAAAACAAGTAGAAAAGTTAAATTCGACTTTGCCGAATCTATGAATACCCTCCACAATGCATTTTTTTAAAGTGTAGTACATTTTTTAACGTGAAAAAATTAACAATTTTGATTAGAAATATTTTATTTTGAGTAAAAAACTATTTTTTTGTCATTTTTTTTTTTTTTTAAGAAAAATTACTAATTTTTTTTTTTTGAGTGTAAAATTTTTTTCGAGTGTAATGTTTTTTTTTACTGTAAAAATATTGCTAAGTGAATGCACGTACATGTATGTACACAAAATATTGTAATTTTTGTAAAAAAAAAAAAAAAAAATTTTTTGTGTAAATTTTTATTATGAGTGTAAAATTTTTTTTTGAGTGTAAATTTTTTTTTGAGTGTAAAATTTTTTTCGAGTGCAATTTTTAAGTTTAAGTCAGCGCAGAATGAAGCCCTGAAATGTGTGTTTAATTTAAATACCAGGCATAGTACGGTTTCATTATTCAAGGATTATTGCAAAACAATTTTACCCATTTACGGAATATATCAAAAGCAGCTATTATTTTATACATATAAATCGCTTAATAATATTGGATTTAGAACTGTGCAATTTAGTCAAAATCAGAATAGATTTCATACAAGAAACTCTTCTAATCTGAGATTTGCTAGATGCAGATTGGAAACCACCAAGCAAAGATTGGAATATGCCGGCAGTTTAACCTTCAAGAATCTACCAAGTAACTTGAAAGAATGCGATCGTTTATCTTTATTTAAAAATGAAATTAAAACTCATCTTTTACAAAAATAAGAAATGCTTCTTAATTAGATTTTTGTTAAAATAAACATAAATTGTATTATAAAATAAGAAAACTAGTTACTAAAATATTATTTAATAATATATATTAAATAATATTTCTTTTATATTGCCAACTTGTCTCTTTAAGCCATACGTGGCGCGAGACATCTTATATCATGAATTATATTAATTTAAAAAAAATAAATAAAAAAAAAAAAAACAGTTACCAATGCTTTTAAAAATAAACAAGTTTAAAAAGCATTGCTTTAAAATTAAACAAGTTTGTAAAGTATTGTTTAGTTACCACCAATGCTTTTAAAACTTGTTAAAACACATGGCATTTTAGATGAAACTAATCTGAAATTCAGGGTTTTGCTTATAACTTTTGAACCACTTGACCGATTGAGCTGAAATTTAATACCAAACAGACCTGGGAACGACAAAAATACTTACCACGTTTCAGCAGTCTCATTATTGCCTTTCGAAAGTTATCGTGTTTTTTATTTCGCAAATTCGGAAAACACCGTTGCCGAAATTTACTCTTTTGCTCATAACTTTTGAACCACTGGACCGATTTGGCCGGATTGCAATACCAACCTGACCAGGTAAATGGCAAACATATATGCCAAACTTCAGTAGCCTCTGTAAAGTCTTTCAAAAGTTAGCGTGTTTTCTACGGAGGGACAGACAGACGGACGGACGGACATCGCTAGATCGACTTAAAATCGATCGAGGATCATGAATATATATACTTTATGGGGTCCTAGACCAATATTTCGATGTGTTACAAACGGAATGACAAACTTATATATACCCTCTATCACTAGAGTGGAAGGTATAAAAACAATATGTTATTGCCGCATTTATTAAACGCGAGGCTATAAAGTATCATTTTGCATCATTGGTTTTAAGTTTTTCCATTGCATATTAATTTCCGGGTATGAAAAGCTAATTCATAAATAAAAATTTAAAAAATTCAGTAAACTCCGTCTCCATGTTTACAACAAAACTACTCATCGTGTATATCAAATATTGTCATATTTTGACGTATCTAGTTGACATATAATGATTTTTTTTCGGAAATCAATGTCAGACAAATAGTTTTTGAAAAAAAGGACAAAAAATTATGAAATGTAAAATTTGAGATTGGGCAGCCTGGATTTTTCAGTTATTTTGGGTCTGGTCCAGTTTCCAGTTAAAATATAATTTATCCAGTTAAAAAATAATTTTTTTAACCTAAGCAATAATTTTTTTATTAAATATATTTTAAATTTTTTGGACTACTTTTTGAATAAATCATAAATCTTTTCACTGCTTCTAAATGTGCTCTTTTTGCTGCATTTTTACTATTTTTTACTTTTTCGAGCATCTCGCAGTCTAGTGTTAATTTCAGCATGAATGTTTTGCTTGTGATCTTCGATGATCTGACGATTGTTTGGTGAACATTTTGCTTTTCAAATAAACACTAAAAAATAAGTCCGGAGCGGTCAAATCCTCAGATGAGGGTCAGTTATTGTCGCCCTTTATTGACATCGCACGTCCAGGGAATTTTAACTGGTCACTGGTCTGATTTTACCACTTCAGACTTATTTTTGTGAGGTTATATGAGAAGAAAAATCTACGCTAACAATCCTTATACCATTGAGTTCAAAATCAACATTTCGAGATGATCGAATATGTAGCGGAAATGCTTAAAAAGGGGCACATTTATCCGTGACCAATAAATGTAGTCATTTGATTGATGTTGTATTCGAAAAGTAGTCAAAAATATCTTAATTTTGAAAATCGGCAGATTTGTTTTAAATTATTCAAAAAAATTCCAGTTATTTTTTTAAAATCCAGTTGATTTTTTTCCATTGTCCAGTTATTTGGCTTCAAGTATCATTATCTGGCAACCCTACCTCTGAAAGACCTCCCTTGTAAGTAAAGGGTTAAATAATATTCTGAAATATTTACCCTATGCAAAAGTTCTGATTCTGAGACATAGAAAAAGTTTTAAATGATTTTTAAAATAAATTTAACTTTTTTCACGACATTTTTGTATTACTAATTTTTGTTCTAAAATTTTGTTTTTATTTTTTTTGCTGACAAAAAAAGTTTTTTTTAATGGCAAAATTTTTTTTTTACGTTTTTTTATTTATATCGGACCGTTAACGGTACGTATTAGTGCCGTTATTTATACCAGACATGTGCACTTACCCATTTTAAAGTTATTTAGAGACATTATAAAAGTTTGGAGTGAATAAATCATCCTATTCTAACCGGTCCAAAAGAATTGTAAATGTATTCTATGCTAGCAATCAGTATCGTTTTAACCATTAGGCACGGGCCCGCGACCTAAGGGAGCCCCGAAATGCCAATAAATTCGCTTATACGAAAATGTAACAATTTTTTTTTTATTGGTTTTTTAAAAAAACCTCACATTTTCTTTCAGAAAATTTCTCAGAATCTAACAGACATCTGAGACTTTTTCTAAAGGAGAAATTTGTCCTATATCAAGAGTCTCAAATTCATAGAAATTTTTCCTATAAAAAAGTCTCAGATTGTGAAATATTTTTCGATCACAAAAAGTTTCAGATTCTGAGATTTTAAATGTCTTAAGTTCATAGAAGTTTTGGCACAATAAAAATTCTCAGATTTTCAGACAATTATCGTATGCAAAGTCTCAGATTCTGAGACGTTTTTCGTGTAGAAAAAATCTCTCATTCTTACACAATTTTCATATAGAAAAGTCTCAGTTTCTTAGACATCTTTCGAGAGTCAGATTCTCAGACATTTTTTCATATAGAAAAAGTCTCAGATTCTGGGGCAGTTTTCGTATAGAAAAAGTCTCAGATTCTGTGAGATTTTTCGCATAGAAAAAGTCTTAGAGATTTTTCGTATAGAAAAAGTCTTAGATTCTTAGACATTTTTCGTTCAGATAAAGTTTCAGATTCTGAGAAATTTTTCGTATTGAGGAAGTCTAAGAGTATAAAAAAAAAAATCTCAAATGGTAAGACATTTTTCGAACAAAAATATTCTAAGATTCTAAAATATTTAAAAAAAAAATTGTTACAGATTTTTTTAGAGAAAAAAATTCAGATTCTACGGCATTTTTCATTTGAAAAAGTTTCAGATTATGAGACAATTTTCGTATGAGTTTATTTTTGTTCCAAAAAAATGTTTTTTTTTTTGCCATGCGACTTTTTTTACTGGGCACACAAGAATTTTGGACCCCCCCCCTAAATTCTTGTGTACCAAGGGCCCCACCACAACTTAAAGCGGCACTGCTTGCAATAAAAACAAATGAATCTGAAATTTAAAAAAAAATAATTTAAATACTGTATGCACTATAAAGCGAATTAATCAAATTAAGGGCTTATTGTAAAAACTCGATAAGCAACATTTCATTTTATGGTGATTTTACGGTGATGGGGGTCAGTGGGGGGTTTTGAGAGCACCTTCCCATCACGATAAATACACCAAATGTTTCATTTATTTAACAAAAATACAAAAAACATGTAAAAAAAATATTTTTTTTTAGAGGTTGCTTCAGTTCTTTAAGGGGGAACTTTCCCCCCTGCCTGATTTTGCCCATACACGAACTTAACCTGCCTATGAATATGAGACATATTTGTGCCGAACTTCAGGAGTCTACCTGTTTTATTTTGGAATGCATTGTGTTATCTACAGACAGACAGACGGACGGACGGACATTCACAAAATGTCTTAGAATCGATTATAGATCAATAATATATATACTTTATGGGGGCCCCGACCGATATTTCGATGCGTTACAAATGGAATGACAAAGTGAGTATACCCCCATACTGTGGTTGGAGGGTATACAAATTAAATCTCATTTCGGGTATATTCTTAATTGAATTAAAATGAATGCTTAATCATGGCGTATGAGTGTTACTTATTTAAATATTGAAAATTAAATCACTCATTCGCCGAGTTAGATACAAAAACAATTCTCTTTCTTTTTATAAATAATCTGTTTTTAGTTGAAAAATTAAAAAAAAAAAATAAAATGCTTGGATTATATCTGTGGAGTTTTGACAAAAGCATTTAAATCGAATTAAGTTCTTTTGTCAAAAAAATATTAAGATAGACTTTTTCGGCTACAACAAACACTTTTAACATGATTTTTTTAAAGATCTCCACAATTTGAAATATCTGCTTATCAGATCTCTTAAAAAATATAGAGAAAATCGGCCAGTTCTTGCCATTTCAGTCTCTTAAAAAAAGCTCCAAAAAAACTTTTCAAAAAAAATAAGTGCTTTTGTCAAACGTCCACAGATATTTATTAAAAGCCAGTTATTTTTAACATTCTGCATTAGCCCGAAGATTGACTTTTGGAATTTCTCTTGGTAATAGCAAAACAAAAACGATGTGTATTACAGAGCTAATAACAGGAACAGTAATTAAAAGAAAATAAATAAATGTTTATAAAAACTTATTTACATTTCGCACACCACTGTGCAATGTTTTACATGTTCATCTATGTGCGATTATGTTTATACGTATGTGTTGGTGATTCATGGTTGTAGTTAAATGAATAAATGTTTTGCGGTATATATAACTCATGTGAACCGACGTGATCCAATCTACAAAATCTCTACTTTGGGACCAATGAATAAACGAAAGTGCGAATACAACTGACCCAAACTCCCCAAAAATAACAACAAAAAATAAAACGAAAACTAGCCATAACACATGAGAGTGTTAATAGAGGTAAAGAGAATTATATTTTTAGATAGTGGAGCAAGCCAACCAACCAAGCAACTGTGCAAAATGGACTAGAGGGTATGAGTGATATTAAATTAATGCGGTAGTTTTAATAAGTACACATATGAAAATTCATCATATGAGGTTTTAATTTTAGATGAATTTGTTGCAAAACATTTATTTGAAACTCAATGTTATTCATGAACAAAGAGAATTTTTTTTTTAGCTTGACCTTTAACAAAGATTTAGTTAATATAACATAATATCACATCACACACAGAAAACACATTTGCAATTTCCAACTAAAATTCAGTTGATGCAACCAACATTAGTTTGATGCATTTGAATAAAGGTTGTAACAATTGAATATCGGTTGTAACCACTAGGGTGGCTCGTTTTTGGGCTTTTCTCTCTGATCAAATTCTAATAACCGCCAAAAGTGTCGGTCCCCTAAGGGTAACTCACGTGCAAAATATCACTCCGATCGGAGTTTATCTTCTGTCTCCACTTTGAGCCTCAAAATTGGGGTTTTTGCAAAAAAGGACTTTTTTTACAAAAAAATAAAAAATTTAAGTTTTTTTATTAAAATAATTAAAAAAAATTTTTTGTATAATATTTGATCGTAAATACTTAAATATGAAATTTAAAGATTTTAAGGTATCATTAACCCGTTCAAACTTGATACCAAAAAAATGGCATGATTTTGGGGGCGTTCTCAAAACACCTTTTTTCAAAATTTGAAAATTTTATTAAAAAAAAATTTTAAATATACCATTTTTTTCTGAATTTATTAAGAACACCTTGGGGAAGAAAAATGTGAAATATGGCGGATATCCGTCGAGCTACTTTTTTTTAGCGGATTTCAAGGAAATGTTGGTTTTATCAATAATTTGGATTAATAATATCTTATAAATTTAATTTTTGGGCAAATTAACTGTTTTTTGGCGGCGTGGCATTCTATTAGATAACTTTAAGTCTGTCATGAAATCTTACCGATCTAGGACGTCCTTAACCTACATTGGCTGGGGGCCAAAAATGACCCCAGCAGGAAATTTGAAGTTTAGAGCTTAAATTTTGTGCTATAAACAAGTATAAAACGGCTTTGATCAGATAGAAAAGCCCAAAAACGTAACCACTAATATCGGTTTATACAACTGGCTTTTGATTGCAATAACCACAAAATTCAGTTTTCACAGTTGAAAATTTATTTTCTGTGTGCAATCTAAAATTGGAAACAAATTAATGTTGATCTACTAAATAATTTTACTGAAAAATACGCTTTTGAAGATTGTTTTTTATGACAAATTTTTTTTTAAAATAATTATTTTGAAAATATATGTATGTAGGTGAAAAAAAATTAATTAAATAAAAAAATTGAGTAAATTTTTATTTCGGTTACAATAGTTTTGGGTGTTTAGATATTTCAGTTCCCATTTATTTTTTCTCGTTCGTAACCTTCAACTTATTTAAAGGCTTTATATCAACCAAATTTGCGATTCCCACAATCAAATAATTCAGTTGCAATTTTTCTGCGTGTACATTAATATAAGTATTTTTATTTTTCTTCTCAATGTTTTATGAATTTTCATTATGTTTATATGTTAAAATGAAGGACTTTTTTAATGAAAACTGAAAACACATACATATGAGTGTGAAACTTTTGGTTGTTTGTATGTATTGCAATTTTCAAAAATGTGTTAAATTATGGTGTTTTCTTTAAAATTGTACTCAAGTTGTGAAAGTAACATTAGAGTGGCATTTTTTGCATAGCAAAAAAGTTTTGCTTTTGATTTTGAATGTCCGCACAGTGGAAGATGGACGCGCATCGTAACAAAATCAAAATTGTCAGCGATTTGATCGGTTGAACATGGGTTTGATAAAAGACATCCTAGGGTATAGAAAACCATTCATAAAATAGTTATATGTCATTTACTTTGACCAGGGCGTCTCTCCAAATTTAATATGAGGTGAAACTAGAGGTATTTATCTAAACGAGGAACTTTATTTCGTCTGCAGTAACTTGCAGCTAAATTCAGGATAAGGCTCCAAAGTAGGGTCCATAAAAAGAAAAAAAAAAAATTATATATATTTATTTTTTTTAATTTTTATTTTTCGAAATTATTAAATATCAGCTTCAACCTATTTAGATATTTACAAAAAAAAAAAATTGGTGATGTTGCATAGGCTTGAGAAACTAGCTAAATACCCAGCAAAATTTGGCATTACTAGTAATGGGATTTGTAATAATAATAATAAATGGCGGTTTTCACCCTTGATAGAAAACCAAAAAAGAATCGGAAAAATGAAGAAAACAAGAAAATGTTTGACATAAATACATGTATTTTGTTGTTGTATCTGTCACACATTTTCTGGTTTTCTTCATTTCTCCGATTCTTTTTTTGTTTTCTATCAAGAGTGAGAACCGCTAATGTTAATAAGTAGTTACTTGTTGAAACACTAATTATTTTAACAAGGGCGTGAGACAAAAATAAATAGTGATGAGAATTAAGATAAATAAGTACTTAGTTACTCTCGTTTTACTAAAAAGGAGTAAAAACCCATTACCAAGAAAAAGTATAATAGCTATTTACCAAATGGGAGTAATAAACATAAACAATAAATATAATTTCAATGTATGGATGGTGGACAATGAGTCCTACTGTACTGTCCTGATACACGGAAGTGAGATTATTCAAAATTCGGTGTTACCAGTTGGTAATAAAAATATTTTGAACTATATAAGCAATTCATTAACTAACTTATACAATTTAAATATTAGGTCAGTTATCAGAAGAATCGTTAGAAAGTTCGCATAAATATTTTAAGATTTACAAAAGCAATTTTAGCAGAAAAAAATCAAGAATAAACAATCTAAATATTTTTCAAAAATTTATGGTAGAATCAGATCCAAAAATTTCCATTTTACGTGAAGAAACATCGAACTTCGTAAAAAAAGGTTCCTTATCCAAAGGAACTATTGCAACTAATACAAAAGAACAAATTTTTTTTTTTATTTTATTTATTACGATATTGCATTATGGTGTCTATGCTAATTTGTTTTTTAATGTTTTAATCCTGTTATAATTCATTTTTGGTTTATTACTACTATTTATTTATCATAAATCAATAAAATAAAATTGATAAAAAAGTCATACGTGCCAGATATTTTAGTGTAGGGTGAAAGGTAATGTTTGCAAATATTATATTTATCTTTTTTGTGCAATTTTAAACAGGTTTGATACAAGCAATTCCACTTATATATTTATACACTGAAAAAAATAACCTTCCTGATATTAATGAAACGGATTCATTAATTTTCATTACTTAAATGAAGGAATTCATAAGCTGATTGAAATTTCATGGATGTTATGAACAAATTTTATGAAACTTGTTTCATTAGATTTCATAATTTCATTAAAAAATATCATAATATTTTTTAGAACTAAATACAACTCTGCGTTGCGAATAAGAGAAAGAAAACAGAACAAAAACATACGACATTTTATTACACCACGCGTGTTTAGTCTAATTGTAATTTTTACATGTGTGTTAACTTTTTTCTAATAAAATAAAATAATTTTATATTTTTTTGCTTTGTTATTGAAACTTGTGTGTGTGTTATGCTGGTTATATCTAATTGAAATTACAAGTGAAAAGTTCCGTATAAGTGTTTCTTTTGACTGTTTCTTATAAAATATAATATAATTTGCAACAGAAAAATAGTTTTTTAAGTCATTAAAATTTTGTGATGAAATGTAGGGTTATTTGTGTTGTTCCATTGCTACGTTGTTGCTACGTTTTGGCAGCACGTGTTTTTAAAGTCATCGCGTTTTGTCTTTTATAGTTTACCTTATATGGCAATTCAGACCAATTTAAGTTTGGAGTAAAATTTTGTTGTGTGTAAAAACTAGGTGAAAACCATAAAAAGTGTGCAATTAAGGGTCATGTCACAGACTCAATTCCGTTCGGAAGTGGAATAATTGGTTCACTCGTAAAATGCAAAGCAAATACTTTTTTTCGAAATGAAACCACTTTTAGCAATTCAATTCCACTTTGATTTTTGAAAGTGATTTCATTTCGAAAAAAAAATTGTTTTGCGTTTTACGATTAACAACTTTTTTTCAAATCCGATCGGAATTGAGTCTGTGACATGCCCCTAAATAAAATTTCAGTGACGGTTACAGTAATGGTTACATGTGACTTACCAAAATTCTTATTAATGCAAATTTTCACTTATGGGTGTATGATACGTGCTGTTTTTAGGTAACTTGTTCCCAACTTGATTAGGGGCTTTCAAAACCTTAATAAAGTTAGCAACTAGTTACTTGTAAAAAGCAATTATCATACACTCTAAAAATTATGTTAGTAAAATCAACTGAAAATGTCAGTTAAAATAACTACTTTGTAAGTTGTTTTGGGGTCAACTACTTTTTCAGTTAAATCAACTAACAATGTTAGTTATTTTAACTGACAAAAAACAACTGACTTATGTAGTAAAAACTACTTACATTTGTAGTCAAAATAACTAAAATGTAGTAAAAATAAAATAATCAATATATAATTTTTTTTTCAAAAAATTTTTCGAAAAAAAATTGAAGACCAAATTTTTTCCAAGTTTTTTTTTTTTTTTAAAAAAGTTGTGAAAAATAAAATTTTTTTTTAGAAAAAAACTTTTAAAATTTTTAAGAAATAAAAAAATTTAAAATTAACTACTTTAAATAACTGTTACTAAATCACAGTACTTTTTTGTTAGTTGTTAAAAAAAACGACTTAAAATAACTAACAGAAATAGTTGTTTGATATTTTTCATACAAAAACAACTGACTTTGTAGTTGAAAACAACTAACTACTGTAAAATATACAAACAACTATCATGTAGTAACTTACATAATTTTCTGAGTGTACGCTCATTACCAACCACTATTCCACATTTAATCAATGTATATTTTCATACATTTTATGAAAAACTTCATAAAACGTTTCAAACAAGTTCTACGAATATTTTCATTATTTATATGCAAGTTTTCATTGAAAGGAACTTTAATGACACCAGTTTCATTAATCAAATGAAACCTGTCTTCGGTTGAAAACGTGAGTCATTTTTCATTAAGGTTAAGTAAATTTTTATTAATTTCACGAAGCTATTTTTTTCAGTGTATTGTCAGATTTGTTAACTAAAAAAGTCGGTACATGTGGTCATTATTTAACTCAATTTTTTATATGTATTTTAAATAATAATGTTTAATGATGTATATTTACTCTATCCGAACGACATTCAGTAATAATATATCAAAAATGTCAATGATCTTAACATTTTTTTAGCATTTGTTCATATAAATAAATTAACAAACTTTGCATTCAATTTATATGTAGGGTGCAAGGAGGACAACAAACTTTGATCAGAGCTTTAATTGCTTAAGGCCCCTAGTTTTTAGAATGCCTAATTTTGTTTTACAACTCCTAACCGTTTAGAAGATATAGTCAAAAAACTTCGATGCGCGCGTTTTCCATACAAACCGTCCACTGTGGTCCGTGCAAGTTTCATTTCTACTAGGCCTAAAACTTATGTGGTAAAAATTTGAGGCCAATCGTATTTAGTTATCAAAGTTACCCGTTAATCAAAGTTTTGGATTTTTGATAACTAAAAAAAAAATAATTAAAAATATGAATATTAAAAATTTTTAAAATACGTTTGAGCAATATTCGAGATATTGCTATTTGAAATTTGACAAACAATTTCCAAAAACGATATTTTTTCCTACGCTCAAGAAATTAAAAAAAAATCATAATTTTTTTTCCATTGATGATTTCATATAGATGGAGACAAGCTTTCATTTAATATTAATTTGAGCCAGATCAGACCATTTCAACCCATACCAAAAATCAGTGGTGGATACAGCTTTTGGGTTTGGGGGGGGGGGATATTTTTTTTTACTTTGAATAAAAAACAAGTAGAAAAATTAAATTCGACTTGGCTCAATGAATACCCTCCACTGTGCCCCTTTTATTGAGGTGAGCTTTCATTTAAACTTGATATCGCTATTTGAAATTTGAAAAAAAAAATGGATGGGTTTGCTACGTTCAAGAAAAAAAAAAATATCAAAGTTTATTTCCTTGAAGCTTTCATATAGCTTGAGAGTAGCTTTCATTTAAACTTAAAGAAGAATGACACTCTAATATCCATATGCAATGCATATTATGCATGCAACCAAAAATATTTGTATACGAGTGTGTGTATAAGAATAAATCCAGTTAAAAGCAATTCAAAGTTGGCACGTTTAACAGCTTTGTTCGTTGAAAATTATGTTGTTTTTACATGCCACTGACCACAACACACAACTCACAGTTACTATTCCATTCCATTAATTCATTTAGTCACTCATACAAATGAGTTCCAAGTAAAAATCAGTTTTGTATTTTATTTTGGTTTTCTAAAAATGAATTTGTGGTTATATTGTTTATGTGTTTGTACTTATTTTATTAGATTTTTTTTTTTCTAAAAAATAATTTGCAGTTCCAAGAATGGACATATAGTGCTAAATTATATAGAAAAAATAAAACATTTTTGAATTAGTCAACATTTATATTAGCCCTGTTTTTTGCTGACCGGATTAAGATTAGGATTAACTCTATTTAGTTAAAAAATGGATCAAATCAAGTCCAGAAATTTTTTTTATATTTTTTTTCTGAATTTAAATCCAATTAGTTAATATAAACAGGAATAAAAATTAAGCGTTGTCCAAAATATAAAACGGTATAAATAAATTTGAGTTAATCCTAGGATTTAACTAAATTTATTTTTCATTCTTTGCATTTTGGACAAAGCTTAATTTGTTTTTCTGTTTATATTTACTAATTGTATGTAATTTCAGAAAAAAATTATAAAAAAAAATTCTGGACTTGATTTGACCCATTTTTTAACTAAATAAAGTTAATCCAAATCTTAATCCGGTCTGCAAAAAACAGGGCTATTATAACAAGTGATGCGCACTACAAACGTGGTAGTCGAGAATTAAGTGTGATCGTAAATACTTTTTTTTAACTAACTCACGTGAGCAAATGTGAGAATTTTTTGTTTCGAAATTAAAAAATTTCAAAAAGTTGGTTTTTAAGAAAACTTTACTAAAATCTTTATAGAGGGGTGTCATTAATTAAAATTGTCTGATTTGGCTAAAATTAAGTTTACACGAAAGTTTCGTCAATGAAAAAAATTTTGGGGAAATTTTTTTAACAAATTTCTTAAATTATAATTGTATATAATTATAATTATAATTATAATTTATGTAATTGTAATTGTAATTGTAATTGTAATTGTAATTGTAATTGTAATTGTAATTGTAATTGTAATTGTAATTGTAATTGTAATTGTAATTGTAATTGTAATTGTAATTGTAATTGTAATTGTAATTGTAATTGTAATTGTAATTGTAATTGTAATTGTAATTGTAATTGTAATTGTAATTGTAATTGTAATTGTAATTGTAATTGTAATTGTAATTGTAATTGTAATTGTAATTGTAATTGTAATTGTAATTGTAATTGTAATTGTAATTGTAATTGTAATTGTAATTGTAATTGTAATTGTAATTGTAATTGTAATTGTAATTGTAATTGTAATTGTAATTGTAATTGTAATTGTAATTGTAATTGTAATTGTAATTGTAATTGTAATTGTAATTGTAATTGTAATTGTAATTGTAATTGTAATTGTAATTGTAATTGTAATTGTAATTGTAATTGTAATTGTAATTGTAATTGTAATTGTAATTGTAATTGTAATTGTAATTGTAATTGTAATTGTAATTGTAATTGTAATTGTAATTGTAATTGTAATTGTAATTGTAATTGTAATTGTAATTGTAATTGTAATTGTAATTGTAATTGTAATTGTAATTGTAATTGTAATTGTAATTGTAATTGTAATTGTAATTGTAATTGTAATTGTAATTGTAATTGTAATTGTAATTGTAATTGTAATTGTAATTGTAATTGTAATTGTAATTGTAATTGTAATTGTAATTGTAATTGTAATTGTAATTGTAATTGTAATTGTAATTGTAATTGTAATTGTAATTGTAATTGTAATTGTAATTGTAATTGTAATTGTAATTGTAATTGTAATTGTAATTGTAATTGTAATTGTAATTGTAATTGTAATTGTAATTGTAATTGTAATTGTAATTGTAATTGTAATTGTAATTGTAATTGTAATTGTAATTGTAATTGTAATTGTAATTGTAATTGTAATTGTAATTGTAATTGTAATTGTAATTGTAATTGTAATTGTAATTGTAATTGTAATTGTAATTGTAATTGTAATTGTAATTGTAATTGTAATTGTAATTGTAATTGTAATTGTAATTGTAATTGTAATTGTAATTGTAATTGTAATTGTAATTGTAATTGTAATTGTAATTGTAATTGTAATTGTAATTGTAATTGTAATTGTAATTGTAATTGTAATTGTAATTGTAATTGTAATTGTAATTGTAATTGTAATTGTAATTGTAATTGTAATTGTAATTGTAATTGTAATTGTAATTGTAATTGTAATTGTAATTGTAATTGTAATTGTAATTGTAATTGTAATTGTAATTGTAATTGTAATTGTAATTGTAATTGTAATTGTAATTGTAATTGTAATTGTAATTGTAATTGTAATTGTAATTGTAATTGTAATTGTAATTGTAATTGTAATTGTAATTGTAATTGTAATTGTAATTGTAATTGTAATTGTAATTGTAATTGTAATTGTAATTGTAATTGTAATTGTAATTGTAATTGTAATTGTAATTGTAATTGTAATTGTAATTGTAATTGTAATTGTAATTGTAATTGTAATTGTAATTGTAATTGTAATTGTAATTGTAATTGTAATTGTAATTGTAATTGTAATTGTAATTGTAATTGTAATTGTAATTGTAATTGTAATTGTAATTGTAATTGTAATTGTAATTGTAATTGTAATTGTAATTGTAATTGTAATTGTAATTGTAATTGTAATTGTAATTGTAATTGTAATTGTAATTGTAATTGTAATTGTAATTGTAATTGTAATTGTAATTGTAATTGTAATTGTAATTGTAATTGTAATTGTAATTGTAATTGTAATTGTAATTGTAATTGTAATTGTAATTGTAATTGTAATTGTAATTGTAATTGTAATTGTAATTGTAATTGTAATTGTAATTGTAATTGTAATTGTAATTGTAATTGTAATTGTAATTGTAATTGTAATTGTAATTGTAATTGTAATTGTAATTGTAATTGTAATTGTAATTGTAATTGTAATTGAAATTGTAATTGTAATTGTAATTGTAATTGTAATTGTAATTGTAATTGTAATTGTAATTGTAATTGTAATTGTAATTGTAATTGTAATTGTAATTGTAATTGTAATTGTAATTGTAACGAGTAATGAATTTCGTCGATCGCCGGGCAAATTATGGTTCGTTTTGGTCTAAAAACCCTATGCTTAAATTTTTAGCCAAATCGGACAAAATTAACCCGTGACTTTGGGGGGTTAAAGTTTTGCCCCAAAAAAAATTCCCATACAAACCAAAAATTTTTTTGTCGATTTTTTAATTTTTTTGTTTTAATTAGAGATGGGCGCGTGAGTGATTTTTGACTCACACTCACTCACGCTCACGAAAGGAATTTTTGAATCACGCACACTCACTCACGAGCATATTTTTTCTACTCACACTCACTCGCAATTACTTGAGTAAATATAATACAACTCACGCTCACGTACACTTACGCAAGCTTCACTCACACTCACTTTGACTCACACTCCCGAAACTCCTATTTATACAAAAACTAAAATTTCAAAAATCTTTCAAAATTGTCAGCAAAATTCAAAGTTCAGCGAATTTTTCTTTTTTCGGGACGAAATCTTAAGTCAATCCAAATTTTACAATTTTTTTGTTGCTTTTTTTGGTATGAAAGGAAATATGAAGAGAAAATAAATCACGCAAACTCACGCAAGAAAATCGACTCACACTCACTCACTCACGCAAGAGTCTTACTCACGCACACTCACTCACGCAAATTTTTTCTCCACTCACACTCACTCACAATCACATGAGTAAAATTGTATTCAGTCACACTCACGCGTGATCACGCGTGAATCACGTGAATCACGCTCTAATCTGCTCATGTCCCCATTTCTAGTTTTAATTATTATTTTTCTTTATAAGCTTTTCAACGGCTAAAAATTTAATTTTGGTGGAATAAACACTTGACATAAACACTTGGAATAAAAACTCGACGAAATTCGAAAAAAGTCATGATTTGTGCCACCCCAGTGTTTAATTAATCGGGTTTTTTTATTGTTCGATTAAACGATTAATTGACATTTGGCTTTTTTAACTTATTCGATTAAACGAATAAAATTTTAAAATTGATCGATTCATGGAATAATTCCAAATACAAAAAATTTGTTTAATTACTAGATTTTTTTCGACAAGCTCAGAAAAAATTTGTACTTGAATAAATTAACAATATTAATTAAAAGTGTTTTTACATTTAAAAAAAAAACGCAAAAGCATTACAAAATTTATCAAAATTTAAGTTTTCTGCAATTTTGTTTAAAAAATTTTTAAAAAAATAATATTCGTCTAAAATTGTTCGATTAATCGAAAAAGAAATTATCGACTGAACACCCTAATCGTGACCAACGATTTGCTCGGGACCTTTTTGAAATTCTGATGCTTAACTCATTTTCAAAATTTTTGCAGTTCTTGTATATTAATTTACAACACCGTAAGCTAGATTTTCTTTTTATGCACTTAACTGACAATAAAAGAATTATAAAATGTTTATCTCAGCTTCGTAGTTTAATCTCTTCTAACTCCTAATAAGGATTGTATGTATTTCTATTTAAACTAATATAAATTTTAAAAACGAATGAGTTGTAAAATACTTATGTATATTGAACAACAAACACAATAGAAAATCGGATATTGGTAAAAAATTTTCTTGACATTTGTCAGCAAATTTTCCTTAGTGAACTGAGAATTGATTTTAATTCATAGTAAAATTGAATTTTTCCTTTTGTGCCAAAAAGGAAAAAGGATGAGCACAGAAATTGAATGTGACAATAACTCAATATACATACATCCCATCCATATATGGTATGTGGGTCTGCATGTAAATATGTATTTGTATGTGTATTGTCTGTGTGGTAGTTACTTGGGGTTAAGAAAATACCAATATTGAATGAAGATAACAATGGCAATGAATTCAATCGTTCGTTTAATTCAATATGATTTGAAAAGTACATTAGGGCGAAATATGAAAAAATTTTGACCAAAAATTTTTGGAAATAATTCGGGAATTTTAAAATGTAAGGCGGATTTCAAACCATGGTGCCCGCATCATCAAACTAAACCATAACATGAACTGCACTTTAATTAAATCTTGTATCGGAATTAAATAAACTGTGTTCTTTAAAACTTTAAAAAAATATGAGTAGCCCTAATGTACATTCATACGTTTTTTGGTAAATTTGGAATGTATTAGTTGGTAGATCGGAATACAAATGTGCTAATATCTGTGTGTATGTGTCTTTGCAAGGATGTTGGAATGTGTGAGCTTTAGTAACTGCCAAAGAACGACAGGTGAACTTAAACACAATCAACTCAACAGATTAAAATAAGAAATTGAAATGTCGTTGTATATTTTTGGGAGTTTTATACTTTTATTGAAGAAAACAAGTAATAAAATTATGTTCGATCAAGAGCGACTATTTAATACCCCTTTTTTACATCTTTAACAATTTTTAATTGAAACGAATAATTTTTTGAGAAAGAGCACGATTTGCACTTTTACTGCGAATGAATCAATTCTAAAAAGGTTTTTAAGTCAGTGCTGAAAAGACACATAATTTCACTGAAACTTAATAGCGCTTCATCAGAGCTACCAAGGAGTGCTCCACACTGTGGCATTTTTCACAAAAATCATACATAAATTCAGTAGGGTTAGAAGCGCATTCGCTATTCCTTTCCAAAAGCTTCTTCCAGTTCAACAAAATTTCTGCTGTAGAAGTATTATTGTTTTTTAGATTTTATTCATCGGACCGTGTTACACACATGCAAAATTTAACGACCGAGCAACGAACCAATGTTGTATAATTTTACTTTTTTACAAATTATCTCAAGAAATTCAGAATTCAATTGGCAAGCACGTTCACCAGACTTAACTGCCCCTGAGAGTATGTTACCAACCCATAAACTAAAGAGCCTTAAACTTTGCGTCAGTTATTCAAAACGCCTGCTTAAGAGACCAATTGTGCATCGATGAAAATGGTGGTCATCTCTCTGACATTATTTTTCATAATTAAAAATAAGATCGTACAAAGCTAATATTATATTTATAAAAAAAAAAACAATAAAAAATAATAATAAACAAAAAAGTTATTAAATTTTTACACGCAGGCGTGACTTTTGGCCCACCCTGTATATAATATATAAATTGTTTTCAGTGTAGAAACAACAGGTAACTACACAGAGAAAAATAAATTTCCAACTGAATTTTTCAGTTGTATTAACTCAAAATTCGGTTGCTGCTACTAAGTATATTTTGATGTGACTAACGAACTTTATAGTTGTTTCAATTAATTTTGTTGTAACTACCGATGTTTAGTTGTTTCAACCTTAATTCAAATGCATCCACCGATTTTTTGTTAAAACAACTCAATTTCAGTTGGAAATTAGCAAATTTGTTTTCTGTGTGTATGATTTTCTTTCCCTTTGTCCCATATGCTAGTCTTTGGACAATCGTCACATATACTCAGACCCAGTCGATTTAGGTGAATCTTAACATTTTTACATGTTACAATCCTCAAGACAAACTCATTATTACCTGCTCCACAATATACATAACCAGCCATAACCTCCAAAATATTATAAGTGTTACAGACAATTATCAATTTGAACGATATTTTACAGAATTTTTTGTTAAAATGACAATTTATAAGAAATTCTTGTATATGGGGCATTCCATGTCAAATCGGACACTTTGAATAATTTTTTTAGATTTTTCCAATTTGTTGACAGTTTTTAGTACCCTTTGAAAACTCCTTCGTGGTAAATTTTCAGATTTTTTGATGACCCGTTCAAAAGATATCATATTTTTAAAAATTGGTAGATTGTTCCTTTATTCAAACTTCTTTTACTCATAACTTCTTCAATAATAGTCCAAATTGCATTTTTTTTTCAAAATTTTTGTTTTTTTACGTACTTAAAAAAAAACAACAAAAATTCTTAAAAGTGCTCTAGTATGGGATTTTTAAGTTTTAAAATTGAAATCATATTTTTGAAAATGTGTGTACTCTTTGATTTTTTTTGAAATTTTTTTGTGTAAAACTTCTATCGATTCTACAAATTTTTTTGCCCAGTAGGATCGTGGGATAACGACTATTACTATTTTTTAAAATTTTTGGAAAAAATTTTATTGTAATTTTCCAATCTTAAAATCATTTCTACTGCTCCAATGGTGCGTCATAGAGGGGTCATTTATAAGACCGACCCCCATTAATTTTTACGTCTTAAGATTTCTTTGGAACAAACTAATACCCTATTTCCAATTTCTAAGGGGTCTCCATCACAAAATGACATTTTTTAAAATTTGCTCCAAACGCTCTAACTGCCCTAAGAGTGCCCTTAGAGCAACAAAATGTATGACTGACCCACAATATTTTTTTTAATCCAAACATTTTCTCTGAACACACCTAACCCCTATCTTTAACTATTAAGGCGGTCCCCATACATATTTTTTTATTTTTTTAAATCTGTTTTAATCAGCTTTTACCGGTCCAATGACGCTTCCGAGAGGGGTCATTAGAGAGACCAATCCCCATTTATTTTTACCCTCCAAAATTTTTGTAAAACATGTCTACACCCTATCTCCACTCACTAAGTAAGCTTCCATTCAAAATTACATTTTTATAAAATTTGCTTCAACTGTAATTCGTATGGGAGCCTACTTAGGGAGTGGAGATAGGGCGAAAGAGGGTTCAAAGGGTACTAAAAACTTCAACAAATTGGAAAAATCTAAAAAATTATTCAAAGTGTCCGATTTGACATGTATTTGTAAAAAAAAACTTAAAACAATCATAACCAAAACTGAGATTAAAGCAAAATATTTTTTTTAACTGCAATTTTTTAAAAACGAAAATCTATTACAAATCGGTTTGCTAAAAAAAGTGAAAAAAAGTTTGCTAAAAAAAGTGTAAAATATTTTTATCTTAATTTAACTTAACACTGCAAACTAATATAGTTTTTGCAGCCCTTGTTTTCAAATGCATTTTGCAAATATATGGAAGCATTGACCAATATATATATGATTAATGTTATCTTAAATTAGCAGATTTTTTCAGTAATTTAACAGAATTATTATTTTAACTCTAGTAAATTATCGATTCCAGGTAAAAAACGCAAAGCAAAAATTGTGTTACTTACATTATTTTGGCTGTTATGCTTTATTTTATTTGGAGTAAATAATGTTATTTTATGTCTGCATATGTATTGTTAAATGACATAAGGTATTGAAATATTTTTAATCGAATTTTTTTAAGTTTTTTCTTTTGTGTGTGTGTGTGTGTGAAAAATTTGCATGTTTTTATATGAATCTGACAGTTTATTATACGCAAAACTTAAACGAACGCATTTTAACAAGAATTAAATAATAAACATTTAAAACCTCAAAAACTTAAGCTTTTGTAGTAAAATTAAAATCAAGTGTACATTCAAAACTAAGCAATTAATCGGCAGTAAAGAATCTAATAAGCCCTTCATCTTATTTTATAGGAAAAAAAAATAACGAGTACGTTTTTTATACCCTCCACTCTAGTGATAGAGGGTATATATAAGTTTGTCATTCCGTTTGTAACACCTCGAAATATTGGTCTAGGACCCCATAAAGTATATATATTTATGATCCTCGATCGATTTTAAGTCGATCTAGCGATGTCCGTCCGTCCGTCCGTCCGTCTGTCTGTCTGTCCGTAGAAAACACGCTAACTTTTGAAAGACTTTACAGAGGCTACTGAAGTTTGGCATATATGTTTGTCATTTACCTGGTCAGGTTGGTATTGCAATCCAGCCAAATCGGTCCAGTGGTTCAAAAGTTATGAGCAAAAGAGTAAATTTCGGCAAGGGTGTTTCACGAATTTACGAAATAAAAAACACGATAACTTTCGAAAGACAACAATGAGACTACTGAAGCTAGGCATGTATCTTTGTCGTTCCCCGGGTCTATTTGGTATTAAATTTCAGCTCAATCGGTCCAGTGGTTCAAAAGTTATAAGCAAAACCCTTTCAAAAGTTATAAGCAAAACCCTGAATTTCAGATTAGTTTCATCTAAAATGCCACATGTTTTAACAAGTTTTAAAAGCATTGGTGGTAACTAAACAATGCTTTTCAAACTTGTTTAATTTTAAAGCAATGCTTTTTAAACTTGTTTAGTTTTAAAAGCATTGGTTACTTAAAAATTACACTCGAAAAAAATTTTACACTCAAAAAAAAATTTTATACTCAAAAAAATTTTACACTCAAAAAAAAATTTACACAAAACAAAAATTAGTTTTTTTTTACAAAAATTACAATATTTTGTGTACATACGTACGTGGATTCACTCAGAAAAATTTTTACAGTAAAAAAACATTACACTCAAAAAAAAATTTTGCACCCAAAAAAAATTAGCTATTTTTTTTTTTCAAAAAATTACAAAAAAAGAGTCTTTTACTCGAAATAAAATATTTCTAATCAAAATTGTTAATTTTTTCACGTTAAAAAATGTACTACCCTTTAAAAATATGCATTGTGGAGGGTATTCATAGATTCGGCAAAGTCGAATTTAACTTTTCTACTTGTTATAATAAAATTTGACAAATTCTAAAACTCAGCTAAATCTTGCAAAAAAATTATATATTTTGATCTAATTTTATAAAATTATATCAATTAAAATTTTTTAATTTTTTATGATGATTCCATGGTTTCGTCTATTTTACTCTGTCTCTCCTTTTTAAAGAGATAATTGCAGATATAGAGGTTATAAGAAAAATTTCTTACAACCATCTTTTTTAAATTTTTGATGGTGATCTCCAGATTTCGTCTATTTTGCTCAAACTCTAATTCAGAATATAATGTCAAATAAAGATTAAAAAAAAAAAAGTTTTTTATTTTAATTTAATAAAATTTAACAAATAAAAATTTAACAAAAAAAATATAAAATAGGATTTTTTTCGTAAAAAGTAATAACACTCTCTTGACCCTAAATAAAAAGTTTCGATAAAAAGTTACACTGACAATAACTGATTGTGAGTGTAACATAAGACGATGGAGAAGTCACTCACTATTTGATTTAGCGCTTAAAATTAAATCTATTATTTTCATTTTTTAATCGGCTCGAAAATCGGCTCTGATGATGCCACACGAAGTAAAGCGAAATATCGGCAATAAAGAATTTTATATACACTTGATCTCGAGCTCAAACATTTTATTTCTTATAAATTTTCTAAGAAAAATATGAGAACCTAATACTACAACCAGAAAATTTTTTGATCACATGGAGATCCCATTCTGAATTTTGGATATGTTTCACAAAACATTATCGATTATCACCAAATAATTTAAAAAAAAATTTCGAAGCCGTGTTTTTTCAATATACAGAAAAAATGTTTTTGCATTTTTGCTTATTTTCTAAAAAAAATTGTGTGATTTTAAAAATATTTCCTCAAAGCACAAGATTAAGTCTTTCGTTGGAGCCAAGAATTAGCCTGTCCCGAAAATTACCACTTTTTAGAATTTCGGTATGATGACAAACAAACCTATTACAAAGCTGATAATGTGAAAAATAATCCAAACAAAAATTGGAGTCTGTCTTTGCCTCCCTATAACCGGTTAAAGTTCGCAACCGCAGTGTATTTTGTCAAAAAAAAATATTTTTTGTTTTGACCGCTATTGGTGTCAAATTTTGCGGAATATTTAGTACATTAAGGGAAAAATATTTAAAAAGTTCATGGAATAATTTTGGTCCACCAGAGATGTTTAAGAAAAAGAATCAACGTTTTTGGCAATATTGAACTTTAAATTTTCATATTGATGAGGATTAGGTTCCTTTAGTACCATTTTAAGCCACTTAAAAAAAAGCCGAAAAATATTTATTTTACTAGTTTTTGCAACAAAAATTGAAAAAGTGAAATAAATTTCATCATGCAAATATGTTCCTCTTAATCCATATTCTACAAATTTTGACACCAATCGCGACCAAACAAAAAATATCTTTTTTTTTGACAATATACACTACGCTTGCGAAATTCAACCGGTTGTAGGGAGGCAAAGACAGACTCCAATTTTTTTCGGATTATATTTGCCATTATCAGCTCTTAAAAGAGCATACTTTTTTGAAATTACCTTAAATTTTATCGTCAGGACACGCTATTATACGTGATGTCTTTTTCTCACATTTGCTAACAAAGTCGAACTTGGACCCGCGATAATTCGAAAACTAAACCGAATTTTGAAAATCCAAATATGCAGCACTAGACTGGCATTTTTTTGTCATCTTTCGATTTTCCCAAGTGTCCGGACAAAGTTTTATTGTCCTAGGTCTAAAACTTATGTGGTATAAATTTGAGGTCAATCGGATTAAATTAACCCGTGGCGCCCGGCGGTCAAAGTTTTGGATTTTTGAAAAATTTTTAAAAATAAAATTAAAAAAAATTGTATCTTTCGACACATCATATTTGTTAATTTCGATGTGCTGAGCACGAATATCAAAAAAAAAAGTCGCTCGATCGGTTTTCGAGATATCGCCTTTTCAAATTTGTAAAAAATGGCGGTTTTTCCTACGTTCAAGAAATTTTTTAAAAAAACTCTCAAAATTTCATTCCGCCGACCCCTTTGTAGAGCTTGGGACAGTCTTTCATTTAAAACTAATTTGAGCCAAATCCGATCATTTTAAGCCGTGGCGCCCATCGATCAAAATTTTGGCTTTTTAGAAACTTTTTACCAAAAACCCTAAACTTTGATCCAAGGGTGCCACGGGTTGAAATGATCGGATTAGGCTCAAATTAAGCTTAAATGAAAGATTGTATAAAGCTGTATAAAAAATCTTAAACGTAGGAAAAAACCCTCATTTTGCAATTTTTTTACATATTTTAAATGACGATATCTCGAAAACCGTTCGACCGATTTTATAAATTTTTTGATATTCGTATTCAGTATGCTAAAATTTATAAAAAATAATGCATCGCAACAAATTTTTTATTTTTTTTTTTTTTCATTTTCAAAAATCCAAAATTTTGTTGGAAATTTTCCAAAAGTCCAAAACTTTGATCGAAGGGCGCCACGGGTTAAAATGATCGAATTTGGGTCAAATTAGTTTTAAACGAAAGATTGTCTCAAGCTCTACAAAAGGGTCTTCGGAATGAAATTTTGAGATTTTTTTTTTAAAAATTCTTGAACGTAGGAAAAACCGCCATTTTTTGCAAATTTCAAATAGCGATATCTCGAAAACTATTCGTCCGATTTTAATTTTTTTTATTCGTACTCAGCACATCCATTAGTTATTTAACATGTGTGGATGTATGTTGTTCGACAATTTTATTTACGCATTTGTGTGTAAAATATTTGAATTAACGGATAACATTTTTAATTTGCTGTGTTTAATTCGTTTGAATTTATTATACGCATTTAGTGTTTATTAAACACATAATGCGTGCTATTCAACAAAAATTTACCCAATTTATAATAGTAAGTTTACATGGGTTTTTTAGAGTGTAGTAGAAATCACTAACGAAATTACAATTTCTTGATTTTTTTATTACTTAAAAGTCACATAATTCGCGAAAAAATTTTTTTGCAATATTGTTGAATGAGATCTTTTCTAGACAAGGAAGACCTAATTTTCCAAATAGATAACACCATGGTGCAACAAAAAACTTGGTTGCCAAGAAATAATATGAAATATGTAAATTGTTAGGGGTTTTTACTTTAACCGCGATGCAGGAGGGTAAGGAAATTTTTGATTGAGTATATATAAACAAATTTTACACTCAAAAAAATTTCCTTTTTTCAAAAATGACTAATGTTGTTTACTCAAAAAAAGTTTTTCTAATTAAAGTGTGGAGGGTATTCATGGATTCGGCCAAGTCGACTTTAACTTTTCTACTTGTTTTTACATAATTTTTTTACTTTCCTTAAACGAATGAAACATTTTGATGTCAGAATAATTTCACTGTCCTGCACTTTGATCAAGGAGATAAGAATATTACAGTTTTCTCGGCCGCCCCCCCCCCCTGTTGTGAGTGTCCGACAACGTCTCCCGCCGAAAAAAATATTTTTTTTTTAATTTTTTACACGTTTTTTATATTTTTTGCATTTTTTTCGATAATACCGGTACGTACCGGTATTGACGTTTCGGTATCGGTAATACCGTTACCGAATCAACTCGAATACCGTAACCGATACCGAAATAAATAAAAAATTGATACCAATACCGTTATCGATACCGTTATTCTTTTCGATTGCCAACCTTGAAAAAAAAAAACAAATAATTTTTTAAAAAATTTAAAATTAATTTTTTAGACTATTGTATTATTGAATAAATTTAATTTAGTTTAAATTTTGAAATTCAATTATTTAAACCATAATTATATATAAATGTTTCTGATAGATTTATATGCTCGTAAACATAAAGATAATTAAATCTATTTTAGCACATGTGACAAATTTAATTGAACTTATTTTTTAATGGAAATTTTTGTTTATAATTTTTGGAAGAAAAAATAAAAATCACAAACAGATTATGGTAAAATTCATTAGAATAATTTAATAATTGCATAGGAAAATAGTTAAATACCTGTAAACAATAGTTTAATTTATAAATTTTAAGTTAAACACTATTAAAAATAAACAAAACTACATATTGAATTTTTCCAGTAGATGATAGTTTTTCTATTTTAATTTTTTGTATGGGAAATTTTCAATGAAAATACTTAGGTACTCGTAGTTGTAAAAGTATACTTTTACAAAAAGAAAACAAAAATGATGGAACAACAACAAAAAAACAAACAAAAAAGAAAAGTTACATGTTGTTGTGTTATGTTTTGTTTGCATTTGGTTTTTACATGGTTAAAGAGACACATTTGTAAAGTTCATGGAGCAGTTGCATAGGTAAACTCTATTCGTATGCATAATGTACTTGTAGTACTTTGGTTACATTGTTAAAATCTATGTACTCTGTATGTAGATATTTACAACTCTGCCAGTAATAGAGTATGGCAAGGCTACTGTTTTTTATAAAAAAAAGTAGTAAAAGAAAAGTTGGCACTTTTTTAGGGTCGATATTAACACACAAAAATATTGGACCTGTAGGACAATGGATTTGGGTGCCCTTTTTGACTTGAAAATCGGAAAATTCCGAATAAAGTGAAAAAAATTTTAACTTTTTTTGCTTGTAAAATTTTTTTTCTTTAAAAATATATATTTTGTTTCTTATTAATTTCAGAATGCATAAAAGGCCAAATTAAATAATACGATATTTAAAAAAATACATCTTCTCCACACTGAGTTAATGTTACGTTTTATTTTCAGCAAAAAACTAATTAAAAATATTTTTTTGTAAATCAAGATACAAAAATAAAAAAAAATTATTATAAAAAACACTTTTTTAGTTTCAATTTGTTCAAAACAGGTCCAATATTTTTGTGTTAATATCGACCCAAAAAGGCAACTTTCCCGACCCCGATGTTTTTGAAATTCAAAACAAAAGCTAAATTTGCTCCACCATAGTGTAAACATTTACAAATACGTATGTTATCGCGTCCCGATTCGGTTTTTTCTAATTTGAAAACGCTTTCCCCAAAACGATTGGCAATTCGGACGTTTTTACGGGAATAATAAAAAAAATGGCATAAATTCAGTTTTTTTTTTATCTCATTGTCAGTGCAGTTTAATAAAAAAAATTAGGAACACTTCTTTCCGTCTTTTACATGCAGCCCTTGGCCGAAATTACTAAATGAAAATTGTTTTTATATTTTCCCACTATATTGCTCAATTTTTGCTTAATTTTTTTTTTTATTTCTTTTTTATCAAAATGCATGAACCAATTTGCATATTTTCTATAAAAATTCACAAATTTTACAAAATTAATAAAAAAATATTTTTTTTGAAAATATTAAAAAATATGCAAGAAAATATGTAGTTTAAGCAAAATATAAAAAAAAATGCATTTTCATCAAAATATGCAAAAATATGCACTAACAAATCAATGCCATTTTGAAGCAAATTCGGTGATTCGCGAAGATAAATACTTTAAGTTGTGCTCAGGCTAACGACAACAAACATGTATTTACATGAACCCCCTTGCCCTGCTTATTATCTTTAAAACTCATCAAGAGAGCTCTCTATTATTACATTTTTACCATACGCTATCCTCTTACACACAGGCGGCTGAGAAGAACTCTACCTTCAGACCTATGCTGATGTACTGTGGATAAATCTTGTAGCAATAACCACTGGGTTATTTTCTACCTAACAGTGAATTATGTATTGAAATGAAAATTACTAGATGAGTTTTTAAATTATATACCGTCGCTGCGCCTAAAAATGGAGTCATGTGTAGTTTTTTAAATTTTTTTTTATTACATCTTTCTGATCCCCTATTGGCCATACGTTTACCCAATTAACCGTTTTTTGATATCTTGATTGGTTCAAAAGTTAGTAAAAGGAGCTAAGTATGTGCTCGTCATACTAAAAAAAGGTCTGAAAAGGAGTTATGTGTTCAGATACACATAACTTTTTTTGATAAAAAAGTAACAGCACGTGACAAAATGGACCAATATTTTAGTAATATGAGGTTCACACATAGCATCCAAGTATTTTGAATGAATTTTTCAAGATTTTTTGGAAAATATTTGCAAATTTTCATCCTGTTATCAAAATCCTAAATGGCGGGTAATAAAGCCTTGTGAAAGCAATTAAATCATTGATGGCGATAAATTTTAGTATCTTAAGTACAGCATCTTTCGCAGATGTCAATTTATGTCAAAACTCTTAAATATTTACTAGAAAAAACAAAAAATCAGCATCAGTTTTGCGAAAAATCTGTTGTTCGTTGTTTAGTGAAGAGATTTTAAATAGTATCAAAATTTTAAGGACCATGTCTAACTAATGTCGCTTTAAACCGCCAACAAACTATTTTTAGTCTTTGTCCCTCTCGAAAAGAAATTAACAATAAGAATGGTTTCATAAGCAAAAGGAGTTATGTGTAAAAAATATTTCCATTTATTTAAATTTTGTTCCAAAAAGTACTTAAAAAAGGAGTTATGTGTATGTTTTTTGAAAATTTCTGCACCATTGGAAAACCGCTAAATGTTTCATAATTTTTTTGCAGTATGTGGATAGGATATCGGTACAAGAATTTTTTGTAGAACAAACTTTAAAAAAATATCGCGAAGGGACGAAAATAAACAGTTTTTTTGCTCTCCTGAACACTTGCCCCAAAACACATGACTCCATTTTTAGGCGCAGCGACGATATATTCAGTTGTAATAAATAAAGTTTATTGAAAAAAAAAAAAAATACATTTTTAACGGAAAACAGTTTCAATTGTAAACTTTAAAAGTGTTTTCTGCAAAATCAAATATTTTGAGTTATGACACTATTGTAGTAAATAAGCAATATGAGAAATATTTTTACCATACTTAAACTAAAAGTACACAGAACAAAAATTTATTAATTTAATTAATTCAAATGTAAATACAATTAAAAATTTATGATCGACATACACTTTTTTGTCAGAATTACTCTGCAGCATTTAATTCTTACCAATTTTAGTTTTTTTATACCGAACACCACACTGTGGTACAGGGTATGAGTTTGTGCTGATGTTTTTAACTACATGAAATATTGGTCCTAGACCCACGTTTAAGTATACCGATCGACTCAGAATCACTTTTTGAGTCGATCTAGCGAAGTCCGTTCGTCTTGCAGTCCGTCTGTCTGGCTGTCCTTCCGTCCGTCTGTATGTCCATGTAAACGCTGTAAACACATACAGGTCGCAATATTTAATCAATTTTGGCTCAAGGACGAAGCCTATTGAGAGAAAATTTCGCCCGATATTCAGTATCGGTTTATTGGCAACATATAGAAACCTGTTTCACTCAAATTTGGAGTGTTTTTTATACTTATTAAAGATTTGACAAAACATAGATCCAATCGGTCCATGTTTGAACTTGGGACCCATTTTCCGGGAACCCTGGTCTAGGGTATTATATGGTCGGTATTGACCGACTATAACTTTCTTGTTTTTTTTTTTTGATGCTTGTAGTTTATGAAATTTCGCAACGACTTATGCAGCCCGATTTGTAGCTGTATATTTTTTTTTTAGTTGGTCTAATTATAAAAGTGACCCAGGACTAGAAATGGGCGCTGGTCACGTGATTTGCGTGATTCAAATAAATCACGCTTGATTGTGAGTGATGTTCATTTCAATCACGTGATGGTGAGTGAAAAAATATGTAAGTAATTAGTGAGTGAGTCGAGTTTTTGCGTGATGGATTAGGGAGTGATTCATTTATTTTTTGCGTGAGTTTGCGTGATTTTATTTTCCACTTTTTTTACATTTAATAGAAAATAAAATATTTTTAAGGAGTTTTTGTTTGGTAAGAAAATTTCACAGCGTAAGTAGAGCTTGCGTGACTCATACGAGAGCGTGATTGAATCTTGCGTGAGTCACGCAAGAGCGTGAGTATTTTCTTTTTTATCCAGTACCCGATTTCTGTAACTATGCGAGAAGTTTTCGCATCGAAAAAATAAAATAACGTTATAGTCATCCAGTATGTCACAGAGTGATTCAGAAAAAAGCTTTAATTTCTTTTTTGTATTCGATGTTATTAACACTAGCATCATTGTACTCACCCTGTAGAAAACTAAATGACTACAATATTATTAATTTTTTCTCGATGCGAAAACTTTTCGCGTAGTTACAGAAATTGGGCACAGGTAAAAAATATTCCAGGTAAAAAATAAATTCGATTATTTTTTGCATGAGCGAGAGTGAGTGTGAGTAAAAATCCACTTATGCGCCCATCTCTACCACCTCAGTTTGACTAACTAACGACTAAAAAAGCGAAAATTAAAATTACTGTTTTCATTTTGTTAAAAAAATGGGTTGTAACTTGGAGTTGTAACTTGGATTTGTAACTTGTATAACAATTCACCTCCTGCTGAATAAAAAATAACATAATTATGCTTTATGAAATTTTTTTTCTTCAAAATTGTTTCGTTCATTCAATTTTTTTTTTTACCAATATTTTTTTTTCATCAAAAATTTGTGTTTTCATAACTTTTTGGCGGTTTTTATCAATTTTTTTTAAAACCTTTTTTTGTCGATTATTTTCCAAATTAAATTTTTTGGATAAAAAAAAATAAATTTTTCATCTATATTTTTTTTACCAACATTATTTTGTGGTGACAGGACATAATCCACACTGCCATTAACCCCATATTAGTTGTGGGGACTATGGCCACTTCCAAAACGGTCATAATCCCAATGGGGATTATGGTCGTTCCAAAAACCCCCATTCTTGTTATGGGGACTAATTGTAAGTCCAAAACAATTTTGGTCATAACACCGTCCGACAGCCAATATTAAACATGAACCAAATAATATACGTCTGTAGAGATCAAATAGAGTAAAACTGCATTTACAGTTTTTCATTTCGTGATCCTGTTTCCTTTTAAAAGGACTTCAAAGTTATAAAGGATACATTTTGTAAAATATTTCTGAAATATTTGTACCTGTTCTAGGATGCCAATGGTGATGGCAAATAAAAGAGGAGGATCTCCCCTAATCTTTTCATCTTCTTATTTTGCCACATCAGGATAAAAGGATGTGAATAAAGTTCTTTGAAAATTTATGAATATATTTTGTTGAAAATTTTGAACGATATTGAAAGTTAAAGTTTTGAAAGGTTGTAACTTACCTCCTTTTTTGTGATATGTAAAAAGAATAATAAAGGAAAATTAGGGAAGATCCTCCTCTTTGATTTGCTTTCCTAGTTGCATCCTAGGACAAGTATAAATATTAGAAAATATTTTTTATAAAATTTTATCCTCTACAACTTTGAAGCCCTTTTAAAGAAAACAGGATCACGAAATGAAAAACTGGAAATGCAGTTTACTACATTTAGTATCAAGTTTTAAACGTATTTTATCCAGTTGGACGGTGTAATCTCTGTTTTGCGGAGAGGGTAGGTTTAATGCATGGAGTTTGTAATCCCTAACTATAAACAAAAGAAAAACTTTAAAACTATAAACCAACTAGTGTAATTTGTCACATGGTCATTATCCCTATATATAAGAATTATGTCTATTTTTTATTCGGATTATGTCCGAATTATTTTCGGTCATAGTTCATACTACCATTATGGGGACCGAAATAATTTTGGTCATAATCCCCATAATGAAAATGAGGATTATGACCAAAAACATCACGGTCATAATCCCCATATTAGTTATTGGGCTATGACCATTTCCAAAATTTTATAATCTCAAATTTAAATTATTACCAACATTTTTTGGTGACATGACATAACCCCCACGGACATAATCCCAATAAAAACGGACATAATTCCCAGATTTATAGGGATAATGACCACGTAACAAATGCCTATAATCCCCATTGCAGGGACTATGTCCACTAAACTAGTTGGTCATAATCCCAAAAATTGTATATTTTTGCCTTAAAAGTTTTTCGGCGTAGCCGGACTTCGGCCGGGCTTGGGGATTACAAACTCCATAAATTAATTTAGCGGCTTCGCTAAACCCACCCTCTCTGCAGAAAACGGGGACTATGGCCAAATTTGCTTTGGGGAGTAAGTCCCCATGATGGTAATGAGGGTTATGACCGAAAAAAGTTCGGTCGTAATCCTAGCAGGGAACGGACATAATCTCAATCATGGGAGTGTGACCGTTTTGGAAACGGTCTTAGTCCCCACAACTATTATGGGGATTATGACCGTGATGAATTTGGTCAAAATCCCCATTTCCGTCACGTCCAAATTATTCCTTCATTCTTCCGTCAGTATATTTTTCCGCCGCATGATCCCATTTCCAAATTTCAAGTTTTTGGAACCCTTTTTTCAATAGATAGAAAAAATACCAAAAAAATTGTTAAACTATAAAAATTTTCATAATTTCAGCAGAAAAAAATAGTAAGTTCGCTAGTTAGGTTTTCCGAAGACATTTCATTTAAAATTCTTGCCCTGGCTATGGCCGACATGAGATCCTTTTTTAACTGCTATATAAATTTTTACAAGTGTGTTTCCCAAAAAAAAAAAAAATCTTGTTTAAAACTATCAAATATTCTTAAACTACTTTATGTTCTTTTTTTTTCTAAAAAAAGAAAAAGTTAAATCTTTTCTAGTTGGAGTATTAGAAAATTCTCATATTATAAGTATTGAATAGAGTCAGTCCAACAACAAAAAGCAGCAACAATAAGAGCAGCAGCAAGTGGTATTACCAACAGAAGCGTGAGTGAATGTACATTGTACAACATGCAACATACACTGACATAGTAAAATAGTTTCAATGAATGAATGAATGTAAGTTTCTTAGATAAGTGTAGGTACATGTGAGTTTAATTTGAATTTAGGAAAATTTTTGGTTATGTTTACAGTCTACTCACTGAGGCTTAAGCAAGCAACAACAAAGCTTCACCATATAAGAGTCTGTATGTTTGTAAGTTTGGTTAAATTTTGAAAACTGTGTAATACATAGTTATGTCGCATAGTTGATACTACACAGTGTTGTTAATATGTAGTAGAGATGTTGTGTATGTGTGTTAAGAACATGACTAAAATTTGTCTCTTTACGAAAAATGAACTTTAGACCTTACATAGTTGACAGGAAAATTTTCATAGTTTGAAAAGTTTATGGCCAGGAAATTGTTTTTACATTCAGACAGATTTAGGCTAAAACTCATTGCCTCGGGTGATGTACTTATGCCAATATCAGAGAAGACAGGCAATATCAGAACGCGAGAGATCTCGGATAAATACAATAGAGCCTCTAAAGCCCTTCTTATACTATAAGGTTATGTTTGAAGTGCTTGTTAACGCTCCACGTGAGCACACAGATTTTTTTCAGATTGCCAGATTTTTTCAGAAATCGAAAAATATAAAAAAATTCAGTTCGGTTTTAGTTTTAACAGTTAAAGAAACTTGCTGCAGATAACAAAGAAATTGACTGACAGAATATAATAGAAAGTGGCGCACAAGCAGGTAGCCATTCTGAAAAATAAAGTGGAAAAACGATGAAGAGTCGGACTAAAATGATTCGGAACATTATCGGAGACGAAATCTAGGTACTTCTTATATGACAAAGACGAACTAACACAAGGTGAAACTATTCACTCCACTCTTCTAGCAACTTCCGCTCTTGTTAAAATGGTGACAAAATCGGGAAATTGCATTTCATTATTCTAAGTCGTTAAGACAAAAATCCTAGCAGAGCCTGTTTTCGAGTTATTGCTAAATAATTATACTGTTCGACAACAAAAACCTTCCGGTGAAATATTCAACTGATTCATATGGATTTTGGTCTCCTTATTCCAAACCTGCCATCCAAATTTTCTAGCACTTACCGTTTTTGAGATATTCGCTGTTAAAAATTCCAAATACCAATAATTTCGCTCTTTTGGTAGTCCACTGTTATATATTCTTCCAAAAAAACTGGACTTGACTTCAAATAAATCTCCTGATTCCAAAACTCCAATCCAAATGTGTCTAGCATGTTCCATTTTCGAGATATTCGCGCATGAAAATCACCCGAAAACCTTGAACAGGAATACTTCGAAAAAGGAACATGCTAGAGAAATTTGAATTGTAGTTTTGGAATCAGGTCGTCCAATTTATATGACATAAAGTCCTATTTTTTGGAAGCAACGTAAGAATAAGTTACAGTGGACCCCCAAATGTGCTAAATTATTGTTGATTTTTTACTTTTTAACAGCGAATATCTCCAAAGTGGTACGTTCCAACTATGAGAATCAGTTGGATATTTCACTGGCAGGCTTTTGTTGTCAAACATTGTAAATATTTAGCAATAACTCGTAAACAAGATCAGCTAGAATTTTCAAAATCAAGAAGAATAAAATGCCATTATCCGATTTTATCACCGTTTTAACAAAACCAAGTTTCTTTAATAGGGGTGTTAACAGTTTCACATTATGTAAGTCCGTCTTTGTCATTATCTGAACTTCCTCGCTCTCGTCTCCGCTAATGTGTTGAATCGTTTTAGTCCAACACTTCATCGTTGGCGGGGCTCTCTGTTTTTCCGTTTTGTTTTTCACAATCTGCCCCAGCTTGGGCGCCATTTTCTATAAAGTTCTGCCAGTCAATTTCTTTGTTATATGTAGCAAGTTTCTTTATTTAATTTAAACCGAAACTGCATTTTTTTAAATTTTTTTGATTTAACTTGTTTGAAGAGTGGTGTGCGTAATCTGGATATGGCCGGGATATGTTTAGTGCGATTGGGGAAACCTGACAGAATGTTAGCAAATGGCGCCCGAGCAGGGGTCGATTCGAAATTACAAAGCGGAAAACAGTTACTACCGCCAACTATGGAGAGTTGAACTAAAACGATTCAACAGATTATTGGAGATGAGAGTCGGATAAGTTCCGATAATGACTAAGACGGACTAACATTATAGGGACACTCGAAATATTTTGTAGGCAAAAACAAATGAAAATCATACATATTAAAAACAAGTGATAAAACATTTGAAAACCATCCCAGTAATTATTCGTTTGTTTTAACAAACATCAACATTTATTTTTTACTGTTAATAAAATTTTCTAAAATAAATAATATTGAACATTAAAAACTAGCGTTACTTTTATTTTTTTTACCAACAAATTCGAAAAAAATAAAAATTAAAAATTAATGATTTCGTAAGTTATTTTTACAAATTTTCTATTGAACTTTATTTTAAAAAAAATTTTAATAAAATTTTTGAGGAATCGATCCTGCAATCAACTACATTCTGGCCAGACACTCTACCCATCGTTTCAAAAATGACTAGATATAAACATATTGTTATATATCTATAAATAATTTGTTGATTTTTTTTCTACAAAAAAATAACCAACACAAGTAGGTAAAAACTAATAACTTCTCTTTAAAAAATGCAAACAATTGAAAGAAAAAATACACGTTCACAAATCATAAAAAATTAAAAAAGAATCACTTATCTTTACTTACAGAACAAAAATAAATGACTTTAAAAATTGAATGCTAATGAAAGTCTTTATTTTTTATGTTGTTATTTTTGAAACAAAAAACAAAAATAGTCATTAAAAAACTGAACATTGAACAAATGTTTTTATACCATCCAACCACAGTATGGGGGAATACTCACTTTGTCATTCCGTTTGTAACGCATCGATATATCGGTCAAGGGCCCCATAAAGTATATTTATTATTGATCCATGATCTATTCTAAGACATTCTATAAATGTTAGTCTGTCAGTCCGTCCGTCTGTATGTAGATAACACAATGCAGTCCAAAATAAAACAGCTAGACCCCTGAAGTTTGGCACAAATATTTCTCATGTTCATAGGCAGGTTAAGTTCGTGAATGGCAAAATCGGGTCAGGGGAAAAAAAGTTCTCCCTTGAAGAACTGAACCAACCTCTGAAAAAGTACACTTTTTTGCATGTTTTTTTGTATTTTTGTTAAATAAGTGAAACATTTGGTATATTTATCGCGATGGAAAGATGCTCTCAACGTCCCCCACTGACATCATCACCCCCGCCCCCCCAAAAAAACGCCCTTCACAAAAATTTTTTGTTTTAATTTTTTGACATTTTGGAGGGTATTAAAGATTCGGCACAGCCGAATTTAACACTCTCACTTGTTTCCTTTAAAAACGACAAAACGTAGAACTTTTTAAATAAACTACAAACAGTTAATGACATAATTTTTTTAATGGAAAACTGCGGATATTACTAAAAATACAAGGTAAAACAGTTATCTGGGTAAGGCTTCGGGATATGTTTAGTTTCGCGAGGCAAAGTGTAATAGAAAAAAACCTTTCTCATACCATAAGGTTATATTTGAACTTTGTTGTTAATGCTGCACGTGAGCACACCATTGTAATAAAATTTTTCAGTAGGCGAACAATTTAAAAACTGCCGTTTTGGTTTTCAAAAATTGCAAAACCGATCGGTTTTAGTTTTAAAAATTTAAGAAACTTGCTGCATATGTATATCAAAGAAATGAAGGGCTTACTGCAAGAACTTGATACGCAACATTTAAGTTTTTCGTGTTTTTCGCCTTCTGCTGATGTTCTTTTGACAGATTTTTGGCAAAAGTCTTGCTTTAACCCTGCGAACAAGTATATTGAGAATAAAAGTTCTTCAAAAGTTCTATTTTCAACATAACACCCATTTCACTTGATTCGGCTTATTTATTAAGAAATTAGTAACTTTTTCCTGGACCAACTTTTATCACTGATATACAAAAATCAACAAAAAATATGTATATCTATCGTTGAAATACTGAATTTTTGTTGTCGTTGGGAAATAAAAAAAAAACTGCCAAGTCAAGTTAAAATAGTAAAGAAACAACATTAAAAACATTGACACAAAAGGGTGTCATTTGACTCAAAGAGAATAAAAAAAAAATTAAACAAGAAAAAGGAACATGTTCAATTTAGTTATATGTTGTAATTGCATACTATGAATGCTGTAAGTAAGTAGTATATGAAACATATTTGTACATGGCTGTGTACTAGCATGTGTGGTAGCATGTATGCATGTATGGTGTACTATATGAATGACACTTGAATAACTTGTGTAACATTATGTCATTAAGTTAATTTGATATGTCAGTACTCATGTGTTACTACTACTATTCCTACTACAAAAGTTCTACCACCAGAGCTACTGCTGCTTCTGCTAAAGGAGATGATGATGGTTTCTGGGTTGTCAAAAAACAAACATGTACTAGTTTGCTTAATTTAGTTTTATTTGGCCCCAAAAAACTAATTACAACTTATAAGTAAAGAATTTATTTTCAAATTTAACATATTACATGAACTCAACAAGTAATTTTAGAAGGTGTAAATTGTTTGTATAGTTAAACCTACCATAGTTTTTTTATGATCTGAACATTTATATGAAGCGATTACCGCCAGAATACAGTAAAGGGATCATAATTTGATTATTTACCAGATTTTGCGATGTCTTTTTTATACCCTCCACTTAGTGATAGAGGGTATATATAAGTTTGTCATTCCGTTTGTAACTCATCGAAATATCGATCTGGGACCCCATAAAGTATATATATTCATGATGCCCGATCGATTTTAAGACATTCTAGCGATGTCCGTCTGTCCGTCTGTCCGTCTGTCTGTCTGTCTGTGGAAAATGCTGTCGCGGACAAAATATTGCATAGAGATGACTGAAACTTAACTTATTTATTGGAAGTTCTCCCGAGAAGTTTGGTATTGCATTTGAGCGATATCGGTTCAGCGGTTCAAAAGTTATGAACGAAAATGTAAGCACACCTCAAAAATTTCAGTACATTCAACATAACCTAAAAATACAAAATGCTTTAATTCGGCTTCTGGTTGACATATGTGAACATAATTGAACAGCAAATGGTATTTACACAGGGACGAACAAATTTTTTGCCAGAAAATGAAAAAATCGCGGATTTTTTTACCAAAATTTTTTTTCGCGGAAATTAAAAAAAAAAAAAAAAAGTTTTTTCAAAAGTAATTTCCTTTAAATAAAGTTTTTTGCAATAATCTTTTTGAAATTGTGGAGGGTATCACTACATTCGGCAAGGCCGAATTTAACTTATTTACTTGTTTAAATCTACAGAAAGTAATCAGGTAAATGTTGTTTACATTTTTCGTGAAACTTGCATTAACATTTTCTGTATCCGCTTATTTTTATACCCTCCACTTAGTGATAGAGGGTATATATAAGTTTGTCATTCCGTTTGTAACTCATCGAAATATCGATCTGGGACCCCATAAAGTATATATATTCATGATGCCCGATCGATTTTAAGACATTCTAGCGATGTCCGTCTGTCTGTCTGTCTGTGGAAAATGCTGTCGCGGACAAACTATTGCACAGAGATGACTGAAACTTAACATATTTATTGGAAGTTCTCCCGAGAAGTTTGGTATTGCATTTGAGCGATATCGGTTCAGCGGTTCAAAAGTTATGAACGAAAATGTAAGCACACCTCAAAAATTTCAGTACATTCAACATAACCTAAAAATACAAAATGCTTTAATTCGGCTTCTGGTTGACATATGTGAACATAATTGAACACCAAATGGTATTTTAACCAGTACGAACATTTTTTTTGACAAAAAAAGAAAAAAATCGCGGATTTTTTTTTATCAAAACTTTTTTCGCGGAAATTTTTTTTTCCAAAATTTTTTTTTTTTTCAAAAGTAATTTCCTTTTAAATAAATTTTTTTGCAATAATCTTTTTAAAATTGTGGAGGGTATCACTACATTCGGCAAGGCCGAATTTAACTTTTTTACTTGTTATAATTATTTTATATAATTTTGGTGGGTGTACATATCGAGGGCAAAAAAAAATCTCCAAAAATTTTTATCAGCCAAAAAAAATTTATAGAAAAAAATTCGGGGCTTAGAAAATTTTTATGACAATGCAAAACGAATTGAAATATCAGTCGAGGACCCCATTAAAAAACCAAAAGAGCTGTACATTTCGTAAGTGAGTGCAAAAAAGTGTTTTTACATTTTGGAGAGTATAAAAGATTCGGCACCAAAGAATATAACACTCTCAATTGTTTTATGTATGTACATTTAATAAACAAATGGAAAATGTTTATGCGAAAAGCTTAGACTTGGCGAATAAGTAGTTTTTGTAAAAATTTTTTTTTTTACGAAAAATAAAATTATGTTAAAAAAAATTTAATGGACCCAAAATTTATGGTGAAAAAAAAATTTGATGAAAAAATGTTTTTGATGAAAAAATGTTTTTGATGAAAAGAAAAATTTTTTGATGTAAAAAAATTTACGAAAAAAAATATGAAAAAAAAGAATTTTTTGGTGAGAAAAAAATTGATAATAAAAAGTTTGATACAAAATTTGATGAAAAAAAAAATTGATGAAAAAAAATATAATAAAAAAAAAAATTGGATGAAAAAAAAATTTGATGAAAAAAAAATTAATGAAAAAAAAAAAATTGATGGAAAAAAATTTTTTTTTGGTGAGAAAAAAATTGATAATAAACAATGTGATGAAAAAAATTGATGAAATTATAAAAAAAAAAAAAATTTTGATGAAAAAAAAAAATTATGAAAAAAAAAAATAATGAAAAAATTGATGAAAAACAAAAAAATTGATGAAAAAAAATTGATGAAACAAAAAATTGACGAAAAAAAAATTTGATAAAAAAAAAAAAAATTTATGAAAAAACATAAAAATTGATGAAAAACAAAAAATTGAAGAAAAAAACTTGATAAAAAAAAGATTTGAAGGGGAAAAAAATCAAAAAAAAAAAATTTTAAAAAAAATTTAAGGAAAAAAAAAAAAATTTTTTTGATGAAAAATAATTATGTTAATTTTTATTCAACAGCTAGTGAAAAGCGGGTTTATTCACCACGAGGTGAATTATTATCCAAGTTACAAACCCAAGTTATAAAAATTTTTGATTTTAAGAAAATGAAAATAATAATTTTTATTTTCGTTTTCGTTAATTGGTAGCTTATATAGTCAAACTGAGGTGGCGTCCTGCAACTTTTTTAAAATTAGACACCAGCCTAAAAACATTATCATGTTAAAAAATTTTAAATTTTTTCGAACTAAATTTTGAAGTGTACGGGTTTATCCAACCAAAATTAAACTTTAAGTCGTTAATAAGTTAATCAAGTAAAATAATAATAAAACAAAAAAAAAATAAAAAAATGTTTGTTATAAGGGTTTGAGTTGAAAAATGTAGAAGAAAAATTTAATTTCTAAAAGCTATAGACATTTCTGGTATTCCTATACCGGTTTCGGACAGTTCCAGTTAACCGTCTTCATCAGTAGGATTTAAATGCCAGTTTGTTTTTGTTAATGGTAATTGTTTTTCTAATATGTGAATTTTATTAATATCAATGCCCAGTCCAGAATCGAACCATAAATATTTTCATACCATTAACAATACTGGTGGGATGGCACTCTAGACATCACCGCCAAAGCATTGATTAGATATGTGTTGGATAAATATTCGTTTTCTATTCATTACTGCTTGCATTGCATATTAATAGTTTTTTCTACAGAGAGATTGACAATTATAACAACAACAGTTCAGCCGCTAGCAATTCAAACTTCACCACATCCATTTATTCAACTCTTGTCTCTATTTATAGTTTTTTGCAATCGTGTTGCCACATGGTCTGGATTTTTCAGACACATGCAGGGGATTGCATTTTTCTGGGAGACATGCCTAATGGCGACATTTCTGTAGTATTTTTATTTGTTGATTTTTCTGTTAGTACAGATCGAGCACGGGCTCTAATTCTATTTGTTATAAGGTTTGGTTTGTTTGGGAAATTTTTATTTAACCCCCAAAAGTTACGGGTTAATTTTGTCCGATTTGGCTAAAATTTAAATTTAAATTTGCACGGCGATCGACAAAATTCGAGAAAATCTAAGCATTATCATGATTTCATGTTTTGGGAAACAGTTTAAGTAATATTCGCCGGCATTTTTTGTGTACATTTATTAAAGTCCAAATCAATATACATCAATTCGGTCCATGCTTGGACTGGAACTTTTTTTCTGGAAAAGAATTTAGGGCCGGTCAAGACTGACCAAGGAACAACTATTTTTTTTTTCTTATATTTTTTTAAGAAATTTAACAAACTTGTTTTTTTAACATAATTATAGAAAATGTATCATATATTTTAAAGTAAATGTTTACCTTATTTTAGTAATTTTTTGAGTGTATATACAGTAGAGTGTCCCTTATTTTGGAAATGTTTGAAATGTTGAGACGGTACCCGCTCATTTTTTTCCATTTGACTTAAAAGAAGCTCATGAAAAATTTTACGCCCCTACGACCACGCCTTCCCTACGCGACGGGGCCTTAAAGAGCAAGGCCTTAAAATTCATTTTTCCATACAAACCAAAAAATTTTTTTTTTTATTTTTTATTTTTTTTTTATATTAATTATTATATTACTTGGTTAGCTTATTCACGACAAAAAATTTGATTTTGGTAGGATAAGGCTGTCAGCTCTAAAAAATTTTTCGAAAAAAAAATATTTAGAGCCGTTGGGGTCCTACGGTAAAAAATTAAAAAAAAAATTTTTTTAGTTTTGACAAGCAACGGTTTTTGTTGTTATGTTGCTTTTAATGACAAATGTTAAAAAAAAATATTTTTCATATCTGTGACATCTTAATATTTTTCGAAAAAAAAAAAAATTAGATCCGTTGGGGTCCTACGTTAAAAAAAGTGCATTTTTTACCCTTCGTGTTCTAAACACAATACAGATATCACAGATACAAATAATATTTTTTTATGAGTATATATCATTTAAAGTAACATAGCAACTAAAACCGATGCTTGTCAAAACTAAAAAAAAATATTTTTTAAAAAATTTTTACTGTAGGACCCCTGCGGCTCTAATTTTTTTTTTTCGAAAAATTTTTTATAGCTGAAAGCCTCATCCCACCAAAATCAATTTTTTTGTCGTGAATAAGCTAACCAATAAATATAATAATTAATACCAAAAAAATTAAAAATAAAAAAAAAAAATTTTGGTTTGTATGGAAAAATTATTTTTTTAGGCCCCGCTCTTTAAGGCTCCGTCGCGTAGGGAAGGCGTGGTCGTAGGGGCGTAAAATTGTTCCTCAGTTATTTTTAAGTCAAAAGGAAAAAAATAGCGGGTACCGTCTCAACATTTCCAACATTTTCAAAATAAGGGACACCCTAATATACAGACTTTGCAACCTTTTTTTATTTCATAATTTCTTTGTAAAACTTAAAATTTTTATTAATTTTTTTTAGTTTAATACATTTTAATTGTCTTTAAAATCTTTAGATCCCATTATTCATTTACATATAGTTTATACTAAATGCAAACATTAAAATCAATTACTTCATAAGCCAAGCAAGCCATCGCCATAGTAAGCAATCTGTAGTAATGAAGTTAGTAATTCAGAAATCTTTTGAAAGGCACCCTGTGAATATTCCAAAAAAAAATTCCTTAACTCACACACAGCATGATGATGATAATAATGGTCTTTTTCATTTATAATCAACTTAACTAACATAAATTTTGATTAATTACCATTAGATATTCGGATATTCTCTGCTCAATTAAGAATAAAATTGATAAAATTGAAACACACTCACACACCAAGAGAAACCCTCGTTTTTCCACTATTTAAATATTAATTTAGAGTATGATTAACACACAAAATTAAAAAAGATTGATATTTTCCAATTAATTTGCATCAATATACAAAATGAGATAGATGTTGCTTGGAAGTGGTTGTGTTGTTGTTGGTAGTTTGATTATTTACGCTGACTCTGAATTCATTATGAAAATTATATAAATTTTGTGAAAGTTGATTTGGTATGAATATTAAAAAACAAAAAAAAAAGAATAAAATAATTAAATTTGGCCTTGCCGAAAGTTTGGATACCCTCCACAATATAAATCAAGTAGTAAAGCAAAATTCGACTTGGCCCAATCTATGAATACCCTCCCCAAGGCCCTCTTTAATTGAAGTAAATTTTCTAACGT
The DNA here is from genome assembly GCA_963921195.1 of Pegoplata infirma. Classification (NCBI taxonomy): domain Eukaryota; kingdom Metazoa; phylum Arthropoda; class Insecta; order Diptera; family Anthomyiidae; genus Pegoplata; species Pegoplata infirma. The sequence goes on along the minus strand of OY992540.1, from coordinate 47,369,785 downwards.
GAAAAAATAAAAATTTTGATTAGAAATAATTAATTTTGTGTAAAAACTTTTTTTTAGTAATTTTTGAAAAAAAAATAACTGAAAAAAAAAATATTTTTTTTTGAGTGTAAAATTTTTTTCGAGTGTAATTTTTTTTAGTGTAAAAATATTTTTGAGTGACAAAAATACTTTGTAAAATACTTTTGTGACTTACCAATGCTTTTAAAAACTTGTTTAACGGTTTTTCAACACGTGAATTTAAGGTGAAACTAATCTGAAATTTACGGTTTTGCTAATTTCTTTTGAACCACTGGACCGATTTTGCTGAAATTCAATACCAATCATACCAAACGACATGTATATATGTCAAGGTTCAGTAGCCTCAGAATTATCTTTCGAAACTTAGCTTCATTTGAAAAAAAAAAAAAAAACAATTTTCGAAAAGTTTTTTTAAACAAAATGGTTAAAAAAAATTGATTTTGAGATAAAAACATTAAAAAAAAATCCGCATTAATTTGTTTAGTTTTGTTTTAAAAAAAATATTATTTATGTTAACATATGTTTACCAGCAGTCGAACTAAAGCATTTTGTAATTTAGGGTTATGTGAAATGTACAAAAAATTTCTAGGTGTCTTTACATTTTCCTTCATAACTCCTGACCCGCTAAACCGATATTGCTCAAATGCAATACCAAACTTGACGGAGCAACACCAAGAAAAACGTTTTAATCATTGAACGCCATTTTAACAGACATACGGACATCGCTATAATATTTTAGAATCGTTAACTGACCGATATTTCGATAAGTTACAAACGGAATGAGAAACTTATATGTACCCTCTAGCACTAACAATAAATGGAGGGTATAAAAATAATGAAGTTTTTACTATAAATCATTAAGTAAAATACTTAATTTATTTGTTTTACTTAAATAATGATTAAATGGAACAAAAGTACAATAAAAAAACCAACAACAACTTAAAACTATTATTCAAATTGTTAGAGCTGCCATTGTTTGGCAATGCAATATTTTTAATCGTTGAAGAATTATATGCATCAACATTGTCATAATTATTAATCAATTGTAATTACACAAATACTTTAACAAAAAATACATGTATTATAGAAAATATGGGGAATTCAAAAATTTCAACTCTGAACATGGTCAGAAAAAAAGTTGGAACTGATTGCTAGGACAAACAGATACACGAAAATATTTTATAGTAATCAAAAAAAAATCAACGAATAGAAAACTAAAGCCTGTTAAGGCCGCCCGTATAATACCCTATACCAGTTTTTGCAAGGAAATAGGCCCAGTACAAACATACGGTTATATTTTTATATTTTTTATGTGTTAGAAAAACCAAACCTCACGAAAAGAAAATACAAAAAACTTGTTCCGGCATATACTCAAAAAAAAAAAAACCTTATCAAAACACTCGGAAATTATTTTAAAATCTTCCTTGTCTTTTAACAAAAAAATTGTTATTTGGTAGATCGAAATTAAAAGTTTTATTTCTAATTTTAGAAATTTATTCTGTAAATGTCCCAGCAAAACTTAGATTACCAAATAAGGTATAAAATAAGGTATATGATCTCTTATTTTATACATTGCAGCATTGATGATTTTAACAGGCGATGAGACTCAAAGTAATGCATCCACATTATCACATAGAATACCAGTAAGGTATAAAATAAGTCATAAATTTATAACGAAGAATACCAGTAAGGTGTAAAATATATGATATTTTATAGGTTACGAGTAAGGTATATAATATAGCATACCAGAACGTAATATATAAGGTGTTACGAGTAGTGAAAAAGTAATTTTGTATTAAATTTACTCACGTGATTGTAAGTGAGTGTAAGTAGACATAATATGCTAGTGAGTGTGTGTCGTTAGAAATTTCTTGTCGTGAGCCCATCTCTAGTTTAAACTTATGCATTTTTTTATTAAATAATTATTTTTTATGTTATTGTAATGCATTATGCATTTAATTATAAATAATGCGTTATTTCAAACTTTCAAATAATACATAATGTAACCAAATATAAATCATCCATGATATAATGTTTAGAAATAATAAATATGAAATACATTTTTCCAATAATCATGCATTACGTAGCAAATTATTAGTAATGCATTATTTTTCACTTTAAAATAATACGTTGTGGAACAAATGTTTGGTAAGACATCCTAAAATAATGCTACAAATAAGGTATATACATTACCTGGTAATGTGTTATATAATCACTACCCATTACCAAAGTTTTGCTGGGGTATTCTAAAAAATTTCAAGGAAATTTTACAAAAAAAACTGTAATTTTACAAAAATTTTCCAAAAAAAAAAACAAGTAAGGAAATTATTGTCGGTCAAAACCGAACACTACATCCCAGCAAAAATTTGGTAATGGGTGGTGATTATATAACACATTACCAGGTAATGTATATATCTTATTTGTAGCATTATTTTATGATGTCTTACCAAACATTTGTTCCACAACGTATTATTTTAAAGTGAAAAATAATACATTACTAATAATTAGCTACGTAATGCATGATTATTGGAAAAAATGTATTTCATATTTATTATTTCTAAACATTAAATCATGGATGACTTATATTTGGTTACATTATGTATTATTTCAAAGTTTGAAATAATGCATTATTTATAATTGAATACATAATGCATTACAATAACATAAAAAACAAATATTTTATAAAAAAATGTATAAGTTTAAACTAGAGATGGATTCACGACAGAAATTTGTTAATGACACACACTCACCCAGGAGTATATTTTATCTCGCTTACAATCACGTGAGTAAATTTAATACAAAATTACTTTTTCACTACTCGTAACACCTTATATATTACGTTCTGGTATGCTATATTATATACCTTACTCGTAACCTATAAAATATCATATATTTTACACCTTACTCGTATTCTTTGTTATAAATTTATGACTTATTTTATACCTTACTGGTATTCTTTGTGATAATGTATATGCATTACTTTTAGTCTCATCGCCTGTTAAAATCATCAATGCTGCAATGTATAAAATAAGAGATCTTATACCTTATTTTATACCTTATATGGTAAGGTAAGTTTTGCTGGGATAACCAAATTTTAGAGAAAATGCTTATATTTTTTGCCCATAAATACCTATAACTGAATATAGGGAGAAAATTTCGAATGAGGCCTAATTCAAAAAATAGTCCGACTACATAAATTTTCCATTTTCATGAAATTTGAGAGCTTTATGTGAATATCGGAAAGGTGGTTTGTATGGGCTCTTTAAGATTCGGAATGGTAACTGGCTCTTTAAGATTCGGAATGGTAATTTGTGAATACAAAAAGCGTTTATGTGACAAATTTCGAGAGGATATATATTATAATACGGTTATTAAGTCATTTGAGCCAAAATTAAAGAGGACCTTTGTATGGGAGCTAGGTTTTAAATTTCAATAGGTTTCGTCCTTGTTCCAAGAGATTTTAAATCAATTGGTTAAAAATTGTATCATTTTTACACCATTTACATGGACAGACAAACGGACGGACTATAATCGCTAAATCGACTCAAAAAGTGATTCTGAGTCGATTGTTATACTTAAAAGTTGGTCTAGAACCAATATATCGGGTAGTTACAAACATCAGCATAAACTGTAGCACAGAGTGGTGTGGGTATAAAGGCTAGCTGTTTCCTTAAATTGCGCTCACTATAAATTAGTTTTTTTACAACCTACACCACTCTGTGGTGCAGGGTATAATGAGTTTGTGCTGATGTTTGTAACTATCCGAAATATTGGTCCAAGACCTACCTTCAAGCATACCGATAGACTCAGAATTACTTTTTGAGCCGATTTAGAGATGTCCGTCCGTCCGTCTGTCCGTCTAACAGGTCGTAATTTTCAATCAATTGACTTGAAATATAAAACATAAGCGTATTTTGGCCCAAGGACGAAGCTTATGGAAATTGGAAAAAATCGGTCCATGTTTAGACCTAGCCCCGATACAAACGCCCACTTTGAATCGGCTTAATTGACTCTAATAACCGTATTATACTAGATATCTTAAATTTCGCAGGTAATCTTATTTCGTATGCGCAAATCAATATTTCAAATTTTGGAGGAATCAGATATGTCCCTTTTGTAGTACCAATACAAACCACCCTCCCGATATTTATATAATTCCGTTAAAACTTATGAAAATGCAACGTATTTGATTAAAATTTTATTTGTAGGTGTGAATCTTGTACTTTGGTAGCCTAATTATATCTGAATATAAATGGACCATTTTTGGACTTAGTCCTCCATGTGAAAATTTCGACCGATATTCAGTTAAATCGGTCTATGGCAACAAAAATAAAGCATGTTTACCAAAATTTGGTCTGTACGTGTTTTCTACACTAATTAAAGATCTAACAAAAGATAGATCCAATCGGTCCATGTTTGGACTTGTGACCCATTTTCCGAAAAACACTGGTGTAGGGTATCATATGGTCGGTCTTGACCAAATATAACTTTCCTAGATGTTTTTTAAATATGTATTTGGGATGTCTAAGCAAAATGTATCAAGCAACAAATACCAAAATCATTGATGGAGCACTTTTGCAAAAATCCCGTTTGAATTGCAAAAAACACAATTTTCAAATTTTTTTGAAAACTGTGAGAGATATGAAAAAATTACTATTATGCCAACTTGAACTAATGGAAAAAAATTATTATAATTTAATTCATACGCATTGTGGCAACGATTTGGTAAATACCCTTTGGGTTCATTGGGTCCAGACCGTGATGGGCCCAACCCAGTTGGATACCTTAAAAATCGACACAGTTTTTGAAAATTCTTTTGCCCTTTTTCTCCTCCTTGCGTAGTTTTTTGAGATAGAGGCCCAATGGGTTCTTAAGAATTTTAAAAACTTAATAACCTTAAAACTATTACTCGGATAACTTTTGTGTATTTTGCGGTATTGTTGTACTTGTTATTGCATTGTTTTCCGGAATGACAACTTTTTTAGACCCAAAGCTAGGACCCATAAGGGTTCACACATGGGACCAGCGATACTATGTAGATTTTAAGTTCCAAAAATAGTCTCCAGTTTGCTCTATATGGGTTGGTTTTCGAGATACCGTCATTTAAAATTTAAACAAAAAAAATTTTCCCCAAGTTATGAAAAATTTTCTAATTTAGTGGAAAAAGCTTCCTCAAATTAAAGAAGATAAATATGATGAAAAAACTTCCTCAAATTAAAGAATATAAATATGATGAACTAATTGGAAGAAAATTACGTCCTTAAACTAACATAGAGAAATATGTGTTAAAAATTAAAATTTTTTTCATAAATTTAAGGAACATGTCTTTGGCGGTAAGAATTTCTTCCATGTATTAGGGAATTCTATTTAAGGAAAATTATTTATCAAAATTCCATCATTTGAGTTATGACATTAAATACGAAATGCCTCATATAACTATGTAAGTAATTGCAATTAAAATAGTATATATTAATTTGCATAAGAGCATTTGTAGGCTTTTCTGAATGGAACAAAAAATATATGATGCATAGTAAAATATGGTTATAAAATTTTCGAACAGTGTCTTTATAGGAAAAAAAATTGACAAAAACAATTAATAAAATAATTTTTCTTGCAAAAACTAAAATTTAGGTTTAACGATCAATTTTATTAAGTAGGTTATACGATCAATTGTATTAAGTGGGACTAGAAAAATTAGAAAAAAATCTCCGTTTAACATAGATGGATCAATTTTTATATTGGTACGAAGCTTTTGCACCCGGCGTTGCTCGGGATGCATGTTAATAGAAAAATGTAAATAACACTACAGTGAGATCTATCGAGTTTTACTTCAGAGAAACCTTCCAGCAGATCAAATTAACATATTTTCTAAGTTCGGCTGCTGCTTTAGAATTTTCGTACATGTATTTAGAATTGTATTGTTTCTGATCATATATGTATATATTAGAGTGTCCCTTATTTTGGAAATGTTGGAAATCTTGAGACGGTACCCGCTCATTTTTTTCCTTTTGACTTAAAAATAACTCAGGAAAAATTTTACGGCCCCTAGGACCACGGCTTCCCTACGCGACGGGGCCTTAAAGAGCGGGGCCTAAAAAATCATTTTTCCATACAAACCAAAAAAATTTTTTTTTTATTTTTAATTTTTTTGTTATTAATTATTATATTACTTGGTTTGCTTATTCACGACAAAAAATTTGATTTTGGAGGGATAAGTCTTTCAGCGCTAAAAAATTTTTCGCAAAAAAAAAATTTGGGCGGCCGGGGTCCTACAGTAAAAAATTTTTAAAAAATATTTTTTTTTAGTTTTGACCAGCAACGGTTTTAGTTGCTATGTTGCTTTAAATGATATATATTCCAAAAAAAAAATTATTCATATCTGTGACATCTTTATCTTTTTCGAAAAAAAAAATTTTGAGCCGTAGGAATCCTACGGTAAAAAATTTTTAAAAAATATTTTTTTTTAGTTTTGAAAAGCAATGGTTTTAGTTTTTATGTTGTTTTTAATGATATATATTCCAAAAAAAATATTATTCATATTTGTGACATTTTTATCGTGTATCGAAAAAAATCATCAATGCATTTTTTACCCTTTTTTAGAACACGATTAAGATGTCACAGATACAAAAAATATTTTTTTATGAATATATATCATTTAAAGCAACATAGCAGCTAAAACCGTTGCTGGTCAAAACTAAAAAAAAAATATTTTTTAAAAATTTTTTACTGTAGGACCCCGGCGGCTCAAAATTTTTTTTTGCGAAAAATTTTTTAGCGCTGAAAGACTTATCCCACCAAAATCAAATTTTTTGTTGTGAATAAGCAAACCAAGTAATATAATAAATAATAACAAAAAAATTAAAAATCAAAAAAAAAATTTTTTGGTTTGTATGGAAAAATGATTTTTTAGGCCCCGCTCTTTAAGGGCCCGTCGCGTAGGGAAGGCGTGGTCCTAGGGGCGTAAAATTTTTCCTGAGTTATTTTTAAGTCAAAAGGAAAAAAATGAGCGGGTACCGTCTCAAGATTTCCAACATTTCCAAAATAAGGGACACTCTAGTATATATCTTTTCAAGGGTTTGCGCAATATCTGATCGTATCTACTTTTTATATTCCCAAGAACAAATTTTTGTTTTTAAGAGCGATTTCTACACAATTATTAATACTTTTTATTCCCTTCAATCCCTAAAAATAACTGTAACGAAACACCAAAAATAAAGTGACAGATAAGCTTTAAAAAGTAAATCAATTTCAAAATTATGTCATTTACAGCATACAAAAATCCATAATGTGACATACTAAGGTCATAATGTCAACATATTGAATTTATTTGTAACTGCTGATAATTGGAAATAAACAAACAAAAAAATAAATAAAACAATAAGGATTAAAATTTTTTTATTGTTAATTTTTCAACAATAAATGTCACTATGCAGAGGCAGCAGCATTATGGCAGCAACCGTGGCAGCAGCAACAAACAATACTCCACAGTAAATATACAATTCAAATAAATGGCAAAAAATCAACATGCAAACCCATAAAAATACATTCAACAGCAATAAAAGCGAAAATAATTCACAAATAAAACAACAGAACTGAACAAAATAATAATAAAAAAATATTAAAAAAAAAAGTTAAATGACATTAATTTTCATGAATTACGTCGCAAACGTATTTTAAACTCTTGTCTGAATATGGAATGGGAGATAGATTTAAAAAAAAACACTGAGCACATGTGACTCGATTTTCAGTGAAAATTTTTCACAATCGTTTTTGGTTTTACAATATTTGATTAGAGTACTATTCTAGCTCGAGGTCCAAAAATATTTCTATTTATAATATTCTCGTAATAGATTATTTTTTTAATGTATTGTTTTTACGTTTTACAATATTTTACATCAGGAAGTACCCCAACGGTTATACACCGATTTGCCTGAAATTTTAAATATACATATGAGGCATTCCACACCAAATGTCCAGCGAAAAAAAACAGGTGTACCGTAAACTTCTGAATAGGTTGTATGGATAGCCCTATATGGAACTAAGAAAATTGCGTCTTTGGTTTTTCTAATTTTCAAAAACTGGGCTTAGAAGGCGTGGTCAAATATTGGAAAATGGTCAAATTTGTGGCGAGTTGACTTGATTAAATATTTATCACATTAAAACGGAATGCACCACAATCTCAAAAATTTACATTCTTATATTGTTTTGTGTGGGCTATCGATTAATTTTTTTTTTTTTTGAAAATTTTCAGAACCCGTTCTGAAATTTTCCATTTTTTAAAAATGTCAATTTTAAAAAACATACCACTTTTTTCTTTTTTCTTTTTTTTTTTTTTTAAGTTTAGATGTTTGTCAATCCAAACAAAAAAAATCAGAAACACGTTCTTCGTTTTTTTCGAGAAAATCGCATTTTAACTTTAAATTTCATAACAATTTTGAAATTTGCTTGTATTTCTTTGTTTTAACGTTGCGAATGAGTATTATTAATTGCATAAATATTACTCATTCGCAACGTTAAATCAAGAAAATACAAGCAAATTACAAGTTCAAATGCGATTTTCTCGAAGATTGTGGTGCATTCCGTTTTAATGTGATAAATATTTAATCAAGGCAACTCGCCACAAATTTTACCATTTTTCCAATATTTGACCACGCCTTCTAAGCACAGTTTTTGAAAATTAGAAAAACCAAAAACGCAATTTTCTTAATTCCATATAGGGCTATTCAAACAATCTATTAAGAAATTTACGGGACACATGTTTTTCTGTAGCGGAACATTTAGTGTGGAATGCCTCATATGTAAATCAGACAATTTTAAGGATGGAGTGTTTCGACTTATCTGCCAAATAAGTGTTTAAAATTTTCATTGGCAGCTTGTAAAAAAAGGTCCTTCAGGAAATATAGAATCAAGTGATTTAAAAATCCATTAAATTTAAGATCGATAATTTGTTTATGGTTTTCATTGCTATTCCTGAAAGCACTTGTAACCCGAGGTAGATGTGTTGATATTAAAAACACAGTCAATATAACTAGAGTGTAGGAGCCCAAACACCAAAAAGGCCAGAGGGAGGAGAAATGTTGACAAAAAAACACAAACGAAGGCATAAAAAGTAAAATAAAAATTCTCACACTATAAACCCAGACCCTTAAAAGAATATCGAATCCTGAAATATGACTTCAAAAATTTTAAAGTAGATTGCATTTTAAAATTTCTCTGCATGATCTGCTTAATACTATCATTGCCTGTTAAAATCAGTTTGTAGTTGTTAAAACCGAATTTGTATTTGTCTTGACTAATTAAAGGTTTTCACAATCAAAAACCTTCGTGGAGACAAACTAATGATCCCGGTATTTTTTTTTTGCCTGAGGAATTTCAAACAACCTAAGGAATTCCAAACAAATTTGGACGCTCTAACACGTGCTTTATATTTTGCGAATTTCTCCCTATAATTTTTTCCACCTATCACACGTGAGCTGCAAAATGTGGGAGACACCAGTTGGTAAGCTGACCACTGAACACATCCTGTAGCGCTGCCGGGTGCATGGACTCGACTATAAATAGTAGAGAGTTCACATTCCAGGACTTTGGAGGAAATTATGAGAATGTACCTAAAAGCTTAAAGCAATTCGCAATGAAATTCAATGTTTTTACAATACGTCGAAGTGATGTCTGCGGAGGGCCAACCTGTCACCTCCAAGGATTATCGTAGACCCCCCTGAGTTCACCCACAAGTTTAAGAAGACTGTTTACTCCAACCCCCTAATCATGGCTGAGAAGGTGGACCAATTTACCCTACAATCGGGTTCGGGTCCGGTCATAGAAGTAGCGTAGGCATTCCTAGCAAACTCATCAGTTATCTTATTACCGTCGAAACATGAGTACCCCTCATTTAGGCTGAATTTCATCCTTAACAAAACTGTATGCAACCTTATCATTTGCTCGGATATCCGCGTGTTTTTGGACGACAAACACCAGTTCCCACGTCAGAGGTCACTTTTGATCTGTCGGTATACTAGCTTAGGTTTCTAGTTTCTGCAGGTTGCCCACCTCATTCCAATCTGCTCTACTCGGTATCACGATCTCAAATTTCCGTCCAAAGCGAAGCATAGAGTTTATCCTAGCCGATGGCATATCCAAGTTTTCCTTAATTCCTATTGAAGAAAGGATAATGAAGTGTATTGAGGAGAAGGAAAGAGGGACTTATGGACATTTAGTTTGAACCTTTCCAGATCATAGCTGATTGGGAAGACTTCTGCGGGGATGTCCACATATGACTAGTTCGACTGTGAAATGCGTTGTGCGATTCATTAGACTGTCGACAACAAACGGATGTGATCTATATTGGCGAGTATATCAAACATACACCCGAGGCTCTGGAATAAGTTCATTTATCTTAGCAGAACATTTACCATTGTAATATCGACGGAAAAGTTATGCACAACGCACATTTCGGTGATGCTCCAATGAGTCAATAGATTTAAATACACTACTGTCATTGAACGTTCTCTTTTGCTCCCGGTTCCAAAACTTCAAAATGGACTCTAAAGCCCCCGCCAAGATATGGTAATTGTATTGCAACTTTGGTCGAATATAAGCGCCCGAGTAAAAATGTGAAGGATCAGTACTGATCCGAAAAATAGATCAGTACTGATCCGAAAAATAACCCGATGTACTGGAAACCGATATTCTAAAAAGCACGATGGTTTGTAGCCTTACCCTTTTTAAGGATGGAAAGAGGAATTTTATCCAATTTCCAGAAATTATGTTAGCATCTTCAAGAACCCTTATTTACTGCACGAGCCCGAAAAAATATATTGGGCATAGTATATATAGTACTCCTTAAAGTTCAGGCAGTGGTTGCTTGCCAACCTCCAAGATAAAGAACGCTTCGGCGCTTGCTGAGAAGCATTACGAATTGCTGCATATTAAAATGATGCCGAAATTCCCAGATGATCCGAGTTGCCAAGAGGCGCAAGTAACTAGACTTCGTACTTGTCAGTGTGCGAAGCGAGGAAAAGGTCGAAAACATTATGAAACTGCGCTTCAACACACGAAATATATGTTGGATGATTTATTCGTTAGCCTTCGTGTGGACTGTAAATTATTTTGGCATGTTGTGCATAAACTTCTGTTAGTAAGTATCGTGTAACCAATTGTGTATACTCGTATGAATTCTTACACCCAAAAAATCAGATAAATCATGCAACTGCATGGATCCCAAGATATTTGGCTTCACGAAGCTTTGGCAGAGATATTTGACCATGATCCCTTTTTATTCATTCAGACAAATTGTGAAACAGCTTATATTCCAAAGAACAATGTCGTGGAGTTCAGTTGTAAAAAAATATTTTTATCAGAGATATAAAACCCTAGTTTGAGTTTTGACGTTTCTAGAGGCGTATCAAAACATTCCAGTTTCAAAGAAATCCTCCTCTGCAAAAGATTTTTGGACTTTAGGGTCTTCAGAGTTCGGCTTCAACTACGATAACTTAAATAAGGGGGAATCAGTAAATTTTCCAATTTTTTCATTTATGTCCTTTTTTATGCAAAAGGTCTCTGAAACTCCCTATCTGGCTTTGCGAAGTGTCAGTTGAGAAATTATTGGCTATATCCTCAAAACATTTGTTCTTAGGTTATTTTCAATGGATTTTTCTCTTAAATTATTCAAGCAACCAGATGGATACATTCGAGTATGAAGATTCGTTGAAGTGAACCGAGGAATACATATATTTCGTCGAATTTTTCAATATCACAAAGCGTAAAAAATAGTTGTTCGGAAAAAATCAAAATGAGGAAAAATTTTATTTTTTTATTTTTTCAAAATCAATTCATATGAGCAAATGAATTCACTCTTTCAACAGTTACTGTAAAACTAAATGAATGAAAATTTTTTATATAGTTATGTATGGAAGTGTAAGTGTACGTGTTTACACACACACTTACAGATATACATAAATATTTTGCAAATAAAAAACTGCAAAGTGAAAATGAATATTTACTGTACATTGTAAATAACACCAAGGCTGATTTTTTTTTGTTGCACCTCCCTGTTACAACACAAACAGCTAAGCACACACACCGCATATATAGCGGACTTATACCGAACTGACTGAACTCTTACAAACCCATGGACATAAACATGTATTATATTTGAATTATGAGCCACCCCCTCGTGTATTAATCTGTCACCGCATTATGGTTATGGGACCCAGATCGTTGGGTAAACACGATAATACGACCAAAATAAAAAGAGCCAAGCAAGCAAGTAAACAAATAAATATGTAAAAACACAAACACACACACATTCATACATGCAAACAAACAACAAATAAACGCGCAAAGTTAATAAAGATTATTTGTGTTCACCACACTGGCAGATCATGCATGCAAAATATATTTAAAGCAATTGCATAAATTATATACCGCCAACAACAACTACAAAAAAAACGAGTTAAAAACAACAACAAAAATAACAACTACATCGCCAATAACAATAATAATTACAGTATTTTATTTACCCATGTACTGTATGAATACGATTGTGTACGGATGTATAAGTATTTATATGAACGAGGGTCGTTTGAGAAATGTCTAGGCATAAAGCTTAAATATGAGTGCACCGTGCCACATACAATCAAACGTCTTGGAAATAGTGAGAGCAACCACCTTACGCCCATCAAAATGGTAAATCGAACTACTCAAACGTTTCGAAAGGAACGCCATCAGTTCCCCAGTAGAATGAGTTCTAGGAAAACTATACTGTCGATCGTTTAAAAGTAAGTTAGCCGCAAGATACCTAACAAGATGGCAATTTACCATGCCCTCATCTTCGATCGCATCTGCACATTGGCAAACTTCCAACATAAGGGAAAGACTACCGCACGGTAAGACGAGATACAAAGTTAAGCCAGTGGACGTGCTTACGTTGTAGAACACTGTTTCAGCTCCAGCTGTTTCAGCTCCAGCTGTTTCAGCTCCAGCTCCTGCCCGGTTATGCATTTACGTTAAGATCCGCAAGAACCTTTTAAACTGCACGTGCTCGGAAAAATATCCTGGTCATAGTATGTCATATCCTCTCGAGTTCATTAAGTGGTTTTCGGCAAGAAAGAATTTCTTGTAAAAAGACTAGCCGACAGGTTAGCTTTATCAACCGGTTCAGTGAATACTTGGTCGTCTTTTAAAAGAGTCGGCATAGAAGAACTAATATCTTCCTTGACTCTTTTAACAAACGCCCAAACGCTCTTACTGCCAAGAGGAGCAGAAAGAACTTCAGCATGATGTCGTTGTATGTAGAGAAGCTTTTCACGACTAACAAGGAAGGTCTTTCACAGGGCACCAACCGTTTGTCCTGAAACTTGCATATAGGAAAGAGGGGAGCAAAATAAGAGTTACCTGTTTTTTATAGCTGCCCAATCTCACATTAAGCGGGTCAAAGGGGAGGGGAAAACGGTATTTTTTTGTTCTTTTAAGGATTTTTCCCACTTCTTCAGAAGAAATATGAACATTTTATACAGGTCGAAAGATTTTTGAAGGCCTATCAAATGGTGTATCGGCCGTGTCCAAATTCGTCTTCGTTTAGTTCGTTATTGTCCAAAATGTATAATCGTTGGGGTAGTTTATATGGAGAGGTATATACGTACGACCGCTAAAATCCCTAATAATAATCGCTATTAAAATTAAGCTGATCAGTATTTTTGAGTTTGGCGATATTCCTGCTAGTTCGGATTTTATTCTGATTTTTCAGAAAGACCTCATTTTTTCATAAGGTGGTAATTTGTGATTTGGCAGCGAAAAAAAGTAGGTAACTCTTAGTTTTCTCCCCTTATTCCCATATGCAAGTTTTAGGACAATCGGTGGATGCCCTCTGAAAGACCTTCCTTTTAAGTACTTTTGCACACTCGGATCTTGCCTGTTTGTGTAGCAGATCAGTATTAGCGTTTTTATTGTTAAAAACGCTTCCTCCCTGAATCTGACTGTATTCCTGTAAGTCTGGTTAAACCAACATTTATCCTTTGGTTTAGCCAAAATGAGCTTCGATGAAATGAATAACTAACTTCATTCCAATCACTATAACATTCAACAATTTTCGCCGAGGCGTCAATGTTGTCGTCGAGGAAACAAAGTTTCCAGTTGAAACGCCGGAAAAAGTCGTTGAGCTCTACCGAAACGGCCTTCTCATATATTAAAAATGGACGCTTCGTAGCTGTTGACGAAACGTTACGAAGATCGGAGTACGAGAAGGATGCGAAAATGGTGCAATAACCCAAATTACCAAGAGGTGCAAATGTTTTTACTACATATTTGTCAGAATGCGAAGTGATAAAATGTTAAATAGTGTTTCGGTTTTCCTTTCCAACGCCCGTTAAGCGCGTTAGTGCGTTCTCTAGTTTCGACAGGTGGTTGTGCGCGGCGTATAACTCAACGTAATCGCCAAAGGGTGTCGAAAGGTTGGAATGGAGGATCCAGGAGGAGTTGTGAATATCTAAATCGCCAGCAATGGCCACTTTTTCTTTGTCACTGTCCTGCTTTGGCTAGAATCGGCCTGCACATAGTCGCCAGATAAGTCTTCAAGAGCTTCAAGGCAAATAATAGAATTCGAGATAAAGACTAACCCGTTCTATTAGCAAAGCTGAGAATATAATGTGGTTCGCTATGGTCCCTCCGGTCTATGTGAGGAGTCTTTGAATCCACCTCCTATAGCCTACTGCTCCAGTTACTATCTTGTAACCTTCCTACATTTGCATAAAGTATATGAACTTATAAACATTTAAACATAAATATTCTCGTAAAACCAACAAGGCAAATAATAATTAACGACATAATAATGTGCAAATAAACTGCCACAAGTTTGACAAACGAAACAGCTCACACAGCATAAAAACAACAGAAAAAAATTTGTTTGGAGCCTTATATACAGTATGTGACCACGACTGTTTGTATGTTTATCATTTTAATAAGGTCTAGTCCAATACAAAACGATGGACGTTGGAGCCTAAAGCTATGTAACTATATGGTATCGAGCGACACCAACACAATTCGAAAAGTTAACACTTGGTTTTTGTTTTTTTTTTTTTTTTTTTTAATTTGTACCATACATTTACGTTGTGAAATAGTGGTGAGGTTTGTAACAGGGGGTCGATCGTTCAGATTGCCAGATCGTTGCACTGTGTACCAGGCGGAGCTGCGGACAATAAGGAAAGTCGCTGACTGATTGAGTTGCAATGTCTTGTCATCACCACAGATTTTTCCGTCTCTTAATCACAAGTGAGCTGATATCGTTTCTAATAGGAGAGATTTCGACAATGGTTGCTGTAAAAACCGCACACTGCCTTATAAGAAAGGACGCTGAGTGGTTAAATGAAAGGAGTTGCATAGATGAGGAGGAGGTGGATTGCCCGTCACTTTCTGGTAAGAAACTTGCTTTACTGGATTAAGGGGGCTTCAAGAGCTTTCAAATTTGTCGGATCACGGCTGGGCCGAAACAACTTTAACCTCAAGTTGCGAACACTGTAAATGTCTCCCTTGATTATGAATCTGGGGTGCCCCACTACTATATTTCGACGAAAATCAAAATCTTTGCCAGAGCCGTATTTAATAAATTGTTGTTAAATGTCAAAAATTGACATTTTAAGGTTATCTCGAAAACGATGAGAGATATAAAAAAATGACTTAAGACAAAAATTATTCCTCGGAAAAAATTCAATAAAATTGCAAATTCACATTTTGTAATTGCAATGTTTTTGTTGTCAACAATTTTACTCTTTAATTCCGACCTAAAAACTTCGCGTTTTCTGTAAATAAATAACGAATTGTTAATACTGCGAATAAAACTTCTTTATTCACTTACTTTATTTAAATAAAGTCGAGTTTGTTGCATTTTTTTGCAATATGTTTTTTATAAATGTTTAACTGCAATTTTGTGTGTTAATAACTCGAAAAGGAAGCGAGATATCAAAAAATGACTCATGACCAAAATTATTCCTTGCAAAAAATGCAATAAGATCGCTCACACACATTTATTTGTTTAAATGGTCTTCTTGTTTCAACATAGCGTATGAGTAACATTTATGCAAATATTTATTAATCATTCGCCACGTTGAAACAATAAAATACAAGCAAATTACAAAATTGTTATGAAGTTTAATATTCAAATGCAATTTTCTCGAAAAAAACGAAAAACACATGTCTGAATTTTTTGTGTGGATAGCCAAACATCTAAACTTAAAAAAAAAACAAGTAAGAGTGTTAAATTCGGCTGTGCCGAATCTTTTATACCCTCAAAATGTAAAAAAAAAAATTGTCAGTGGCGTTTTTTTTAGGGAGGGGGGTCAGAATTCCGAACGTTATGCTTCCGACTTGACGAACACAATCTTTACGATTATGTACTGTGCTATTTACACAAACAAAATAAAGTACTTTTAGTGTACTGTTTGCGAACTTTGCAGATTTTTTTCAAAAACTTAAAATGGCGATATCTCAAAAAATAAGTAAGATAGAACAAATCCGAGCATATTTTTGGTTCTTAGAATCAGTTTTAAAAAATGCACTTCAAAACTGCATTTCCATTTAAAATGCATTTTCGAAACACCAAAATTTTTGCGGTCATTATATGCAAAAAATAGACAAAAACACCTTTCTAATGTGCATAAAAGCAATAATATACGATTCGTAATTTTGAAAATGTTATATCCTCCAAAGTATTAAAGCTTATCTGACCAGTAATCGATCGGCGACTTCTTGCCACCGCTGGACAGTGACAAAGTATGTGTTCTATCCAGTGTTGGCTACCGTTACCCTTTCAATACCGTTACCGATTAAAAACCCTTTAATATTGACTACCGTTACCGTTACCAATGCCGAAAGAAAAAATTTTAAATACCGTTACCGTTAAAAAACCATTACCTTTATTCGGATTTTTACCGGTATTTTATCGGTTTTGTTTCGGTTGTCTTAATATTACATATTTTAAATATTTTGCAGATAAAAAAACAAAGTAAAATATTTTTAATGTTCGTAAAATAAAAAAAAAAAATTGTTCATTGTAAATCGGATTGTTATTTGGGCAAAAACAATTAAAAAATTTGTCCAACCAATGATCACATTCGCAATTTACTAAATTATGTGAAAATCGGTCCAACCAATGATCACATTCGCAATTTACCTAAAAATTTGTGAAGAGAAAAATTAGTGCCACGTAATGTAAGCATTTTTCAGCGGGAGTATAAAAGAAGAGACAAACCTGAATCGCTCAAGTGTTGCTGTCGTTGTCATCATCATGGAGAGGTGGTTCTCTGGAGTTAAATACATAATGAGCCCAAGTTGTACAGTCTGAAGAAAAACTCTGTCGAAAAATGTAAAACAACTTTCAGATTGAATAAGAAAACTCATACCAGATTTTTCTGCTAAAATGAATACTTTACCTTAATTTTCTGTCTTTAAACTAAAAAAAATGCTGATTTAAAAAAAAAATATCTTTTTTCAAATTTTAGCAGATTATTTTGTAATTAAAAAAAAATTGTTGGCATTTTTTTAGTTTTTGTCTAATTTAAACGATTTAAACAAACAATTGCTTAAATGTGAAAAAATCAGCTGGCTATTTTAATAATTTAACAGAAATTGTACTGTTTTGTCAAAAAAATTTAAAAATTTTATAAAAAAAATTGTAAAGTTTATTGAAAACCTTCGCTTCTTTTATAACATTTTTAACAAAAAAAGTATTTTTTTACTTAAATAAAATACAATTTCGATGTTCAGGCTGTTTATCTGAAATCAGAAGATTTTTCATCTTAAATCAGCAGATTTATCTGCGGTCTTGACAGATTTTTCTGCAAACTCTACCTGGTTTATTCAAACAGAAATTTATCAAGCCGCGTCAGCAAAAATCAGAAAATTTCTTAAATGGCTCAAAACGAAGATATTTCTGCTAGTTAACATCTTATAAACACGTAAAAAATCAATAATTTATTTGATGAATTACAATATTGCGTGAATATGTTAATTAAGTTATGTTAAGTTATGTTATCCCGAGTAAAAAAGCTTATATATAATTATATATAATTTGATAAAATTATATAAATTTATATAAAATTATATATAATTATATATAAAATTATTCTTATTAAAATATCATTATATATAATTATATATAATTATATCTGCGTTATATAATTATATATAATTTTATATACATCTTTTTTAATGCAAAAAAAAATTAAATAATGTATGTATATGCAAATGTTATATTTTTATACCCTCTAATCACAGTATGGGGACACAAACTAATTCAGACTCGACAGTAGAGTTTTATAAGAAAAAAGCGATTTTAGGAGAAAACAGAGTGGCTTTTAGTCCGTTTTACACTAACATGGCAACACTTTTCACTAATTATGAGTGAGTGAAACAAAAAAAAAAAAACGATCTCGCATTTACTTTTCTAATGGCACGTTATATTATCTTTCTCTTTCTAACCTAATTAGTAGAACAAAATGAAAAATTTAAACATACAATTCAAGATTACTTTTTTTACACCTGTCATGAGTGTCTAGTCTGAATTATTCTGTGATTATACTCAGGGTATTCCCTTCAGAAATCTTATACCCTTGCAACAGTGCGATATTGCAACTTTAAAAAAAAAATTTCGATCAGATTTTTATTTTTCTATTACTTTTTACATGATGCGTCGTTGCAAGAAAAGATTCGCAATTTATGTATTTCAGTAGTAATATAATTACTTCTATTAACAAAGTAACAAGAAAAAAAGTTGCAATTTTGACATTGCGCAATTTTGCAAGACTAAAATTTCTGACGTGAATTTCATCCATGATCAATTGTGATACGAAATACTATGACAACCATATTTTTATTTTCATTAAAGTATTTATATTTTTTCTTTGATTTGAAGAACCATTAATTTGTCCTTTAGAGTTCCATTTTTAGGTGAAATTGCAATGTTATTTGAACAATATTGCAATTTCTTTCATTCAAAATTTAGTCCAAATAATTGGAATGTGTGTGCATACTTCCCTTCACGCAGTTATACTTCCCCGAAATGTTTTTATTTCAAATTAATTTTCAAAAAAATGCTGTCAAAAAATTTTTATATAAAAAAAAAAAACAAATTTATTTTTAATTTTTGTTTGAAAACACGAAAATTTGGTAACATAACATCAGAAAACCAGAAAAATTTGAGAAAAATGTAAGTATGTACAGAGTTTTACCAAAATCTAACGGTTTTAATTAAATTTCGTTTCTTGGTTGCAGATGTTTCGTTTTCAACATCAGAATTATTCATCAAAAACTAGAGGAATACATATGAATATAATGTGGAGTCATTAGCTGTCCTTATGGTGTCTGGTAGATGGAGAATAATTTGACATTTTCATCAGTAATCGACAACCTAAGTAATTTTGTATGTATGTATATTTAGTGATGTGTTTTTTTTTTTTTGTGAAAAAGGTGGTCTAACATGGAAGTTCAGAGGTCAGCAGCCGATTTGCGACAAGCGAAAATAATAAAATCCTATTTAAGTGCTAAGTCTCACATTTAAGAGTAAAAAATAACGTTAAATTTTTTGTGTAGCGCCTTATCCAATTCCATGTGCTAAATATGGGATTGGGACGTAAACAACTTATTTTTATCCTCATATCAAAAGAAAAGCCAACTGTTTAGAACAGTTCCTTGTTAGATCACTGTTTTTTACAATATAAAACAATATTCTTTAACTTTTATTTGTCACCCAATTGCTATTTCCTATTGAAATTTGTTATTTTATGAATTTTTCTTCTATGTTATTTTTATTTATGTACATTTTTTAAATATTTTATTTTGTTATAATAATAAATAAAAAAATAAAATTAATTGCTGAAATTTTAATTAAAAAATCCAAAATCGTAGGGGTCCTTCATATCTATTTATATAAAATCATATCTGTTTTTATAAAATTATATCAAATTGTATAAAATTATATATAAAAATTTTTCGGATATAATTTTATAAAATTATATATAATTTTATCAAATTATATATAATTTGATATAATTTTATCTAATTTTATAAAATTTTATCCACCAATTCCTGGATAGAATTATATATAATTTTATCAAATTATATATAATTTTATAAAAGTGGGTTATATCAAATTATATATAATTATATATAAATTTTTTTACTCGGGATGTTAATTAAGTTGAAAATGCACTAAATTTATAAGTTTTTTTTAATTTTATTAAATAAATTTTTGATTTTTTACGTGTTTTTAACAATTTTGTGACTTTTTAACATGTTTGGTAAATTTTATTCATAATACCGGTACGTACCGATATCGTTGTTTCGGTAACGGTTAACCGTTACCTAAATAATCCAAAATACCGTTACCTTTACCGTTACCGATATAAAAAATATGTAATACCAATACCATTACCAATACCGTTATTCGTTTCGGTTGCCAACCCTGGTTCTATCGTTTCATCCACTCCTGGTGAGCCGCATCTTACAACTGGCGTCCGGGATGAGTCTAATATTCTTAGCATGAATGCCGATGAGACAGTGACCAGTTATTATTCACGTCAGAGCTCGACATTCCCTTCTCGTAAGTGATAAAAGGTATTCAGTTTTCCCTTGGTCATAAGTTGGCCATAAAGTTCTGCTGATTTTGCATGTTGTTAGTTGTCCCCACTTCCTGTTCGCTACTGCAACATTTATGGAATCCCGTCTTTTTTTGAAGTGTTGGAGCGGTGGTAAGACTAGCACCGTGGTACACAATCAGCTCCAAGTTTCGCGAGTTCGTCTGCCCTTTCATTTCCCTGTATTCCGTTGTGTCCTGGTACCCATAATATAATAATAATATTTATAAGGGAAACTTAAGGAAGTATTTTTAAAAAAAAAATATTAAAAATAGCATACATTCTCGGTCCATTGTAATGAAAACATTTTTTTTGTAGCAAAAATTCTAAATTTTCCAAATTTGCTAATTAAAAAAAATTAAAAGGGGTAAAAGTTTCGCAAAATGCACTTAAAAACGGCATTTACATATAAAATGCACTTTTAAACCATCAATATTTTTTCAGTTTATTAGATATTAAGATAGACTTACATACCATTCGTATGCGCTATAGATTATTAAAATGCGATAAGTACACTCAAAAAAAAACTGTAAAGTTAGCAAAAAGTTTAGTTAAATTTAACTAAAAAAACACCTGATTTTGGGCCTACTAAATTTCTATTTAATTTAACTAAAAATATTTAATTAATTTTTCGTAGAATTAATGTAGCAAAAAAAACGTAACTTTAACTAAAAATTTAGCTAAAAATTTTGTAACATTTTTATGTACATATTTACAAAAAAATTAGTTGAATTCAGCTAAACTTTTTGTTACTTTTCCTAAACTAAAATTAACAAAATTTTTTGTAAATTTTTTTTTTTTACATTTTCAGGTTGACACTTTTTTTTATTTCACCGAACACTTTAAACACTAGCACTTCACTTATTTTTTTAATTTTTTCACAGTTTTTCAGTTCAGCTTAAGTAGATCTTATGAGATTTGCATAGGAGGCTATACAAGAAATTTCTTAAATCGTAATCACTCTTTTCACTTAATAAATATGTTACGAAAAATCAGCAAAGTAATTAGTAAAAATTCGTTAACTCAGTTTTAAAGTCAACTAAAAAAACTAATTCAAAATTTGTTCAAAACAAGTATTTTCGTAAATTGAACTTAACTAATAAAAGTAGTTTAAACGCTGATTTTAACTAAAAATTTGCTAAAAAGACAGTTAACTCAACTTATCTAAATAAAAATTGTTAACTTTACAGTTTTATTTTTTTTTAGTGTAGTTTAGGAAATACAGCAGCTCAAAGTTACACAGATTTTGCATTTTTTTGACTTTTTTAAAAACAAAAATCGTGAATTTCGAATATTTTCGATATCGTGGATGAAATTTGAAATTGGCTCCATAGAGAATCTGTATGAAAAATATAACAAAAATCGGAAGGCCCTCGATCAGATTTTTTAAAATGTCTCATGGTATGGACGATATATGAAAATTTTTATTTGTATGGTTTAACATAGTCGGCACTGATCATTCACATATTAGTTTTTCAATATTTTAGTTTATTCAGGCAGCTTAAGTTAAGCCATAGTGTGACAATATTTATAAATCCATATTTTAGTCCATTGACAGTGTGGCATTTATTTACTGTTTTTCTCCATTAAATGGTACTTGTTTGGTTGCAGTTTTCATTATTGCATTATTTGATAAATAAATGTTTTTTTTTAAAAAAGAATATAAAATGAATTAACACTACAGTTTGGGTGTTTGTCTCAATTAATGTATTGTACCATAATGTAGTCAGGCAGTAAGTCAGTCAGCCACGAAAACCACTACCGCCGATATATGTATATTGAAATAAAATTAATATAAATCAATTTGATATCTAAAACTTGTTTGTGTTTTTAAATTCACATACATTTTGTTGAAATATTACAAATAGTTAATTTAAAACAATTTATAAATGTAAATGTCCATTTTAAAATATCAATTAGTAGATAGATTCGGTATTTCTCAATCGAAACCCATTATTTTTTATTTTTTTTTTTTCGACTAAACGCTATAATTGGTTCATCTATTAGTCACCAATTAATCACTGTTTTCAAATTTTTAGTTTTCTACAATTTACTTTGCTAGAAATCATATGGTGAATTATGTGTGACCTTTTCTTAGTTAAAATTTAATCTAAATATTTATGAGTTTCGTTTTTTTTTGGAAAACTGAAAATTTAAAAAAAAAGATCACAAATACCGTAACATGTTGCTATAATTTTTCAAGTTACGCCCTTATGTCTCTAAAAGATTTTTTAAAGTTATAATTGTCTCCACGCGTTTGGTGTGGTAGAGTTAGTGAGTGGCTTGGTTAAATGTTTGGTTGGGTTATCACTTGTGATATCTTAATAAGAAGGCGTAACATATTATCCTTATATAACATTTATAAGGCAAGAGTAAGAGTGTCGTGGTTGGTATTTTTTATTTTTTTTTTGAAAATTAATATTAAACAAAGTGAACTCTTGACATTAAATTAGATTTGTATTACATGACTCTTTTGAATTTAATTTCATAGTTTTGGTTTAATAAGGACTGCATTTTAATTTTCTATACAGCTGAAATCACTTTTACGATGGGAGTTTCCATGGTATAAAGAGTTATTTATTTTTAAATTAAAAACATATGGTTGGTTTGAAAAACAATGTGATGTTGTTTTCACACAATTATTGATGTGAACAGAAATTTTAATAAAGAGGTATAAAGGCAGGGCACATATTTTTTTAATACTTACGGATTGAACATTAGGGCAAAGCAATTTTTTATACCCATCACAGATTTTTATATCCTCCAACTACAGTATGGGGGCATACTCACTTTGTCATTCCGTTTGTAACGCATCGAAATATTGGTCGCAATTTTCAATTTTTCAAAAACTGGGCTTAGGAGGCGCGGTCAAATATTGGAAAAATCGTAAAATTTGTGGCGAGTTGCCTTGATTAAATATTTATCACATTAAAACGGAAAATTTTCAGAACCCGTTCTAAAATTTTCCATTTTTTAAAAAAAGTAAATTTATCAAAAATCCGGCAACTTTTTTTATTTTTTCTTTATTTTTTTTTGAAAGTTTAGATGTTTGTCGATCCACACAAAAAAATTCAGAAACACATTTTTCGTTTTTTTTTCGAGAAAATCGCATTTGAATTTTAAATTTCATAACAATTTAGTAATTTGCTTGTATTTTCTTGTTTCAACAGAGCGTATGAGGAATATTTATGCAATTAATACTACTCATTCGCAACGTTAAAACAAGAATATACAAGCAAATTACAAAATTGTTATCAAATTTAAAATTCAAATGCGATTTTCTCGAAAAAAAACGAAGAATGTGTTTCTGAATTTTTTTGTGTGGATGGACAGAAATCTAAATTTTTAAAAAAAATTCTGATGAATTTTTATTAACAAATAAAAATTGTTTTATTCGACCTTTAAAATATTATATTTTGAGGATGTTTATTCTGGCTCGAGTTCATTATTTTCTTTACTAATTAAAACCATGGTACAATTTCTTCGTCTTTCCAATTCTCATTGTGAATAGAGGCGAATATGTATTAATATTCTAGTTTGTGCACAAACGATTTGTCATTAGACCCGTTTGCTACTTTGTAGTAAATCGTTTCTATTTTTTCTAAATAATCTTGACAAATTCCGAAACACGTGTCGATTAAGTCTTGCAAAAATGACCAACATAAATAAATTTAAAACAAAAAAATAATTTTCTTGAAAATTATGCTATGAGAATATCATGGTTTTAATTAGTAAAGAAAATATTGACCTCGAGCCAGAATAAACATCCTCAAAATATACTTTTAAAAAAATTTTAAAAAGAAAAAAAAGTGCCGAATTTTTGATAAATTTACTTTTTTAAAAAATGGAAAATTTCAGAACGGGTTCTGAAAATTTTACAAAAAAAAAAATTAATCGATAGCCCATACAAAACTATATAAGAACGTAAATTTTTGACATTGTGGTGCATTCTGTTTTAATGTGATAAATATTTATTCAAGGAAACTTTCCACAAATTTTACCATTTTTCCAATACTTGATCACGCCTTCTAAGCCCAGTTTTTAAAAATTTGAAAAACCAAAAACGCAATTTTCTTAGTTTCATATAGGGCTATCCAAACAACCTATTCAGAAATTTATGGGACACATGTTTTTCTGTAGCGGGGCATTTGGTGTGGAATGCCTCATATAAATTATTGATCTACACTGAAAAAATTTTGTTCATTACGGCTATGAAAACTGACATTGATTCTATAAAAAAAATCATTAGAAGTCAGCCAAATTCAGTCAGAAACAAATTCATAGAAAACAGAAACTTATGAAAAAGTTCATAGGCTATGAAAAAAAAATATTATTCAATTCTATTTTTATTTATTTTATTATTTCAATTTTATTTATTTTTTTTATTATTTTAATTATTTACAATTTTATATTTTTAAAAATTTATATGTTTTTTAACCAGTGGCGGGTACAGCTTTCGGATTTGGGGGGGGGGGGGGGGATTTTTTTTTGCCTCGAATAAAAAAAATCATTATTATTTGTCGGCCACGAAAAAACAGGGATACGTTTCATTTGAAAAAAGTGATGGGAAAGCTACACAGAAAAAAATATGGAGGAAACAAATTTGAGTAATCACTTGTTTAAATTTAAAAACAAAAATTGAGTAATTTTTTAATTGACACAATTAAAAATTTACTCAAAAATTTTAAAAACAATTTAAGTAAATAATTTAATAAAAATTTAATAGTTTTTTATTTTTTTATTTTTTTTTATTTAACTCTCATATTTTTTTGAATTCTAGTTTAGTTTATAGTTTTTTGTGTATGTATATGAAAGTTTATAATCGTCTTTATAAAATTTTCTTATGTCTTTGAGACATAAATATGTTTGGTAAAGTTTGAAAAAACAAGTTTTTTGTTTTTTTTGTAAAAAAATTTAAAACTTTTTTAAACTTAAAAAAAAAAATTGATAAATTTTGAGTAAAGTTTTAATTGTGTCAATTAAAAATTTACTCAAATTTTTTTTCAAACATTTAATAAATTTTTATTAAAAATTTACTCAATACTATTAAATCGTTTACTGGTGCAAAATTGAGTAATTTTTTACTCAATAGTATTAAAAATTTACTCAAATATTTTTTTTATTTTTTTCTGTGTATAAAATCATAAAATTTATTAGTTTTTGCCGAAGGAGGTTGTTAATTTTTTTTTAATTTTTCTAAATCTTAGAGTTTTTACGAAAAATATCTCAGAATCTGAGACTTTTTTTACATAGAAAAATTTTTAGATTCTGAGAACTCTTTTTCACAGAAACAGCCTCAGTTTCTGAGACCTTTTACTAAAGAAAAAGTCTCATATTTTAAAGCATTTTTGAGATATTTTTACTATAGAAAAGGTCTCATATTATCAAATTTATTCGTACTGAACAAATTTTATATTCTGAGACCTTTTTTCTATAGAAAATGTTTCAGACCTTTTTCCTATAGAAAAATATCTCAGATTCTGAGACCTTTTTCCAATTGAGTAAGTTTCACCTTTCGAGATTTTTTTCACCAATAAAAAATATCAGACTTTGAGACTTTTTTCTTTTTAAAAAAGATTCAGATTTTGAGACTTTTTCCTTAAAATAATTCTCACATTCAGATCCTGTAACATTTTTTTATACAAAAAAAAATATATCCTAAGTCATTAGTTTATACCAAAATTCATAATAAGATTGACAGATATTTTTTCACAGAAAATTTTCAGATAAAATCACATTTTTCTTTAAAAAATTTTCAAATTGTCCCTAAAAAAATTTTCAGAGTTTTTTTTATGAAAAATTTTTGGATTTCGAAATTTTTTTCTTTCGGAAAATTTTTTTATTAAGAAAAAATTGAGAATAGATCTTAAACACCTCAATTCAACCGACGAGTTGACCGCACCCTCTCCAAATTTAATGAAATTAAGTACTGGGGTTTACTTTAACAAAAAAGAGATTTTTCCAATTTTTCAGGCTTCTGGTCATTCCAGTATTCGAAATATGCGGTCTTGAAAATTAACAAAATCGTATATATTTTACAAAAGTGTTATGACATAAATAAAGATATCTCGAATAGTAATAATAATATAGGTCTCATTAGGGCTTCAAATAATAGGTAATGAGACAGCCTTTAAAATGGCTTTCCCCAAGATTTTTTTTGAAAAAGGTCAAAGGTCATTGGTTTTAACCTTAATTTTTGGAGAGCTATATCTCAAAAAACGATATTTTTTAAATTTTGGAAAAAATATATGTTGTTAAGAATCACCTATACTACTTAAATTTAAATTTTCAGGATGGAGACTTCATTGGAACTTTTAATATTAATAGAAACAAACTACAAGAAGTCCAAAATTTTGGCACTATGATTTTTTTACAAGGGCCCAAGTTTTATAAAATTCGAAAGGGGTAAGGTCAAAAATGATACTTTTTTCGGTTAAATTGAGGTGTTTTAACACAATACATTATTAAAAAATCTTAAAACAAACTGAGGTCCAAAGTGCCATTGTTTAGTCGGTCCTATGTATAATTAAAAAAAATATATATTAGTACAAAAATATTTTTTTAATTATTTCAAACTCTCATAAACTCATTTAATTTTCATAAATATATCCATATGTAACAAATTTATAACGATCATATTTCATATCAACCTACATTGCGTATGCATCCTAAAGTTAATACAAAAACAATCATCCAACAACAATCCCGAGTAACTATGGATTACAACAGAGCCTTCCTGCAAAACACACATTGTAAAAAAAACACTAACAAAATCTACAGAACAAAAAATTACATGCTACTTGTCGACTCAAACCCAAATGATTAATAAAATCAGCGGGTGGCCACTGAAATTAGTTTCATTTTATGAAATGAAATCAAAAGGATGCAACCAATATATGGTTATTATAATATAATATGCAATAGCAGCTACAGAACAAATACACTCTAAAAAATAAATAAGTTAAACTATGGCTAAAAGTCACATAAAAAATTTACACTTAAAAACAAAGATTTTTACAATATAAGAATTTAAATTTATTTTTTTTTTTTCAAAAATTTAAAAAAAGTTTTTTAATCAAAATAAAATATATTCTTGTAGACTTATTTATGTTAAAAAAATTACTTTTTACCCACAAATTCATTTTAATTAAAAATATTTTTTCAAGTGTATAAAATTTAAAAAAGGCTTAAACAAACATATTTAAAACTACATATTGATACAGGTACCTTGGTTACATAGAATTTATAGCTTGTCTAAATAAATCATAGTCTGAAATTATTTTTACCTTTTTTTGTTTTACCAAGCAACAGAGCGGTAAGCAGACAAAACTTCTGACTCTGAAGGACAGACAGAGTAAATGAAATTTTATGAACCACTCGTTTTTGCCATAAAATAATTTTCGAAAAAAAAAACAAAAAAAAAATCAAATTGATATAAAAACAAACAAACATACTGTTTTTCTCATATCCATAAAATAGTATTAAGTAAAATAAATGAAAACAAATAAATGACTATAGCCATCAATAAAAATGACATAAAAATTCATCTTTTATATACGAGTACGAATACATATTATGAACCCATGGACGTCTATACGCAGCTACTAAATATAAACAAAAATGTAATTTTATGTCGGCAACCTGGTGCGTATTAAATGAAAATCAATTTCATAAACTATTTATTGGTTTATTTGTGTAGATTCTGTTTGTTGTTAATATTATATACATACGAAAGGATTTGGAATTTGTATAATCAAATGATAAAATATACAAAACTTACCCAGCAAAGAATGGGTTTACCCAAACCAGTATGACATGAAGTTCTGAAAATGTGTTTTTAAAAAACTTTTGATAGAAATTTGTGCAAATTTCTTCAATATATTTTTTACACAAATTAAATTTTTCAACAAAAATACATATCCACGTGGTCCATGGTTGGACTGGGGACCCATTTTTTGGCAAGCACTGATAAAAAATATGTATACACTCAAAATATTTTGCAGGCAAAAACAAATGAAAAACATATTTAAAAACCGTGAATAAACCATTGAAAACCATACCAGTAATTATTCATTTGTTTTAATAAACATAAACATTTATTTTTACTTGATTTTTGTTTTTTTTGAGGATGTTTATTCTGGCTCGAGGTCATTATTTTCTTTACTAATTAAAACCATGATATTCTCATAGCATAATTTTCAAGAAAATTATTTTTTATTTTAAATTAATTTATCTTGGTAATTTTTGCAAGACTTAATCGACACGTGTTTCGGAATTTGTCAGATTCCATTGCAAAAATGACCAACATAAATAAATTTAAGACAAAAAATAATTTTCTTGAAAATTATGCTATGAGAATATCATGGTTTTTATTAGTAAAGAAAATAATGACCTCGAGCCAGAATAAACATCCTCAAAATATAATATTTTAAAGGTCGAATAAAACAATTTTTATTGTTAAATAAAAATTAATCAGAATTTGAACATAATGGTTGGCACGCCATAGTGATGAATAACCCTAATGTGGTATTATTACACTCACAACAACAAAATAACATATTGTTGTAGTCCAATGGACTATCATATGTAAAAATGTTTTAAATATTTTTGTTGGTTATTGACAATTGTTGCCTTACTAGTATAGTACAATTTCTTCGTCTTTCTAATTCACATTGTGGATAGTGTCGAATATGTATTAATACCTTAGTTTGTGCAC
Organism: Pegoplata infirma; assembly: GCA_963921195.1. Classification (NCBI taxonomy): domain Eukaryota; kingdom Metazoa; phylum Arthropoda; class Insecta; order Diptera; family Anthomyiidae; genus Pegoplata; species Pegoplata infirma. Next base: position 47,340,430 of record OY992540.1, on the reverse strand, counting down.
AAACGATTTGTCATTAGACTCGTTTGCTACTTTGTAGTAAATCGTTTCTATTTTTGCTAAATAATCTTGACAATGGAATCTTGACAATGGAATCTTGACAAATTCCGAAACACGTGTCGATTAAGTCTTGCAAAAATGACCAACATAAATAACTTTAAAACAAAAATAATTTTCTTGAAAATTATGCTATGAGAATATCATGGTTTTAATTAGTAAAGATATAATGACCTCGAGCCAGAATAAACATCCTCAAAATATAATATTTTAAAGGTCGAATAAAACAATTTTGATTGTTTAATAAAAATTAATCAGCATTTATTTTTACTGTTGACGAAATATTCTAAAATAAATAACATTGAACATTAAAAATAACGTTTCTTTCATTCTTTTTTACCAACAAGTTCGAAAAAAATAACGTACCAAAACATTAAAAATTAATGATAGTTCTGTTTTTACCAACAAATTTCAAAAAATAGCCTACGGAAACATTAAAAATTAATGATTTTGTAGGTTATTTTTTACAATTTTCTATAGAAATATTTTTTTAAAAATTTTTAAAAAAATTTTGGGTAATCGATTCCGCAATCAACTACATTTTGGCCAGACACTCTACCCATCGTGCCAAAGTCACTTGATACAAACATGTTTTTATATTTCTATAAATAATTTTTTGATTTTTTTTTTCTACGAAAAAATAACCTACTTGTGTAGGTAAAAACTAATGATATCTCATTAAAAAATATCAACAATTAAAAAAAAAAATACTTGCACAAATCATTAAAAATTTAAAGACTAATCAGTAGTTTTTACTTACAGAACAAAAATAAATGACTTTTAAAATTAAATGTTAACTTTAAGTCGTTATATTTTAGTGTGCTATTTTTGAAACAAAGGACAGAAGAAGTCATTTATAAAAACTGAACATCAAACAAATGTTTTTTCTTTTAAAAACGACTAAACGGAAAACTTTTTAAATAAACTACAAACAGTTTATGACATAATTTTTTGAGTGTAAAACAACACAAAATTTAATTGAAAAGGTCGAAATAAATATATAAAAATCACGTAAAACTTTTTAAATAAACTACAAACAGTTAATAACATAAATTTTTGAGTTTTGAAATGCTCATATCTCAGTAAATATTGCCAACACAACAAAAAGTTCAAAAGCATTTTTGTAGCCTTTAACACGTAAACCAAGACCGCCAAATAGCCAAAAGTTCTCCCTGCTTTTTTATCTTATCGAGTTTTTAAAATTCTCAAGACCCCAGTGGTCCCCTAAATTCATGTATCTCAAAAACTAAGCAAGGTAGAGCGAAACGAACAAAAATTTTGGATAAAAACCATTACGATTCAGATCGGTGTCTGAAACTATCGGGTCCGAACACAAAAAAAAAAAACGAATTGTTGTATTGACCCCCATATTTGTGAATATAATTAATTTTTTCACTGAAAGTGCTCCTATACGGAAATTTGTAATATCAACAAATGTTTGTGACGTTTGATTGTTGAAAAAAGAATTTTGTTTTTTTCAACAAAGAAATTCAACAAACACAATTTGTTGATCTGACAAAATTTTAAAATCTCAATTTGCTTTCTACAAAGAAATTCAACAAACACAATTTGTTGATCTGACATTTGAATTTTTTTTCAACAAAGAAATTTAACAAACATAAATGTTATTTATTGACATGAAAAAAAAATTTTGAAATAAAATTACTTGACTGAGTTTGTTAAAAACAAAATCGAAGCTTTGTATTATGGACTAACAGATGGCCGTTTTTATGTAATGTATGGTTGATATCATGTTTGGTTGATGTACAATTGATGTTTGTTGATTTAAATTTGACGATTTTATTTTCTGTGAACCCAATGGGGTCTTCAGACTCAAATGTGTATGTTAAAATGTGTATGAAATAAATTGAATTTTTTTACATTTTTTAGTTCAAATTGTCATAATTTTCAAAAAATTATTCTTTCCTTATTTTTAAGAAAAATATGAACTTCAAAGAAGGAAAATAAGGCAAAGGTGCTAAATCATTATCAATTTTCCTTGAATTTAGTTAATTTTCCCATTTTTTAGTTAATTTTTTTTTTAGTGCACTCAATTTGTCATTCAGTTGAATCCATCGAAGTTTCGGTCTAGGATCCCATAAAGTTTTTACATATGTATTAAAAATGTTGTATTTATTCGACCTTTAATTTGTAATATAAATAAAATCACCGAGCTCGAGGTCAGACCGCGAGCTCGGTTATTTTAATTATATGTTTTTATGTATATTTTTTAGCATTAATCGATTCTAAGACATTTTGCGAAAGTTCGTCCGTCTGTCGGTGGAGGACGCGATGAACAAAATATGATAGAGGTATTCAGAGTCTTGCTGTCAGCCCTGGCAATTTAGCAAAAGAGTACTTCTTTCAAAAAATAAATTTATTTTGAAGGGTAATTTTAAAAAGTGCTCGTTTATAGTGCATTCACATTGGCGTCGAAACCCCGTTTAACGAGGTTTCGAGCCAAACCTCATTTGAAAATACTTATTTTCCCACACAAATTGAAAACCTTTTTGTATTCAGGTTTCAACGAATTTACAATCAAAACCTTTTAAATTTCATAGTTCTTCTCTTTTTTATAATAATGTTATATAGAAGAAAATAAATTAAAGAAAGTGTCAAAAATAAAAAAAAATAAAAATATTTAAATATTTACATAAAAAACAACTATTAACAAAAAATTTTGATAAATTATTTTAAAATATCGCGTAAATTAATTAATTGTGTGCTTCTAAAGCCGATATAATTCCAAATTTTGTTCGGTAAATTTCGAAAACGTGATAAGTGTCAAATTTTTCGTGTGTGAATGGTTAAGTTTTCAAAATGAAAATATGTATATAAATTTAAAATTTCATTATAATATGCTCAAAAACAAAAGATTTATTGCATATTGAAAATTTACTTGTTAAAATTTCGCCCAATATTTTGAAAAAAATTTAATTTTGTATGGGAGCCCCCTAAGGAAGTGAAGAAAGGGGCACTTCTTTTCGCAGGGGGTAAAGTAGAAATTTGTGTTAAAAATGTGTCAATCTTCGATGAGTCTGGGGAGCTCAAAATAAGAAATTTTTACACGAAAAAATTTTTGAAATCATCTGCATGATATTGCCTTTTAGATCAATTGAAAAATTGACATATTCTAAACGAAACGTTTTAGCTGGATGCAAAAGAGTGTTAGTACTTTTTGGGCAAAAATCCAATTTTTGTATTTTTTTTTTAAAGTGTAAAATAATGTACCTTAAAAAAAGATGTCACAAATTTATATAGCTAAAAAAAAATAAGGTTTGAAAAAATCGGCCAACCAATTTCCGAAAAACTGGACCAGGATCGGACAAAATTAAAAATTTTCCCATTCAAATGGCTTTAAATCGGAAAGTAAAAAAAATCGAATAACAAACAACAAATTTGCAAACACTTAAAGCCTTTGTATGCAAAAGGTGTCCTACTTTAGGGGTCCCTGAAGGAGCCCCTATTTGGCATGCGGGACCTTTCGTCCAAAATTAAGCTCCAAGTTACGTTAGTTACAGCTGGTATAAATTTCACTGCAATCGGTCCAGTAATTACTGAATGGCCGAATTATCTCCAAAAAAATCGATAATAAACCACTGTGCATTGGATCGGTAGAGCTGAATGTATTCATACCCTTTTTTTAATATGTTTATTTTTTTAAATACCATTTGGTATCTAATTATGGTTATATTTTTAGTTTATGTGGTATGGTCCTTCCTAACTAGGGTTGCCATTTCCATTTTGAGAAAAAGAGGACGCCAACCTTAAAAAAGGAGGACATTTGACCCAAAAAAGAGGACATTTTTTTTTAATAAATTAATTTAAAAAAAGTAAACGGCAGCGACACAATATGCAAAAACAAATGCATTTTTATTATGGAATTTTATTTCAGAAAGTACCAATTATATTTCAAAATTTTTCAATTTTAAAAAATGTTTAACTATATTTCCAATTATATATGAGAAATTTTCAATTATATTTCAGAAATATTCGTTTTTAATTCAAAAATGTTTGGTTAATTTAAAAAAATGTCCAATTATAATTCAGAAAATTTTAATTGTATATTAGAATTTTCTTTTTTTTGTAATTCAAAATTTTCTAAATGGTTTTCAGAAAATTCCATTTGTATTTTAAACATTTCAAAATTTTCTCAATGATTTTAAGAAAATTACTTTTGAATTTAAATAAATTCAATTGGAATTTTAGATAATTCAATTGTATTTCAGAAATGTCCATTTTTAATTAAAAATTATCTAAATGTTCAAATTCTGATTAAGTTTTATTAAAAAATAAAAATTGTTGTACTTGACCTTTAAAATATTATATTTTGAGTAGGTTTTTTTCTAGCTCGAGGTCATTATTCACTTTACTAATTAAAACTATGATATTCTCATATAATAATTTTCAAGAAAATTATTTTTCTGTTTTAAATTTATTATGTAGGTAATTTTTTGCAAGACTGTGTCGACACGTGTTTCGGGATGATGATCGTGACCTTACTACGATGGTACAATTTTCGTCTTCTAATTCCCAATGGAAATAGAGTCGAATATGTATTTTTATTTTAGTTTGATCATTAACAATTGTCATTAAAGACCCTTTGCTACTTGTAGTACAGGGTTTTTATTTTTTGCTAAATAATCTTGACAATGGGATTAGACAAATCCCGAAACACGTGTCGATTAAGTCTTGCAAAAAATGACCAACATAAATAAATTTAAAACAGAAAAATAATTTTCTTGAAAATTATTATATGAGATTATCATAGTTTTAAAGACCTCGAGCTTGAAAAAAACCTACTCAAAATATAATTATCTAAATGCTTTTAAAAAAATTTTATTTGTATATCAAAATTTTCTGCAAAGCATTTGAAAATTTTTGAATAGAAATAGAAATTTTTGAAATATATTTAATTGGAATTTTCTGAAAAGCATTTAGACATTTTTGAAATATAAATGGACATTTTTTAAATTTAATTGGAAATTTCTGAAACGGATTTTTCTGAAAAGCATTTAGAAATTTTTAAAATACTGGAAATTTCTGAAATACAAATGGAATTTTTGGAAATTCAAAGGAATTTTCTTAAAATTATTATTATTTTTTTTAAATTTGTAATGGAAATTTTTGATATACAAATCTTTTTTCGGAGAGCAAACTTTAAGACACACAACAGCTGATAAGAATTGGTGCTAACGTAGTTATTTTCGCACTACCTAAAGTGAATTTTTACTCGAAATATAATTTATTTGAAGCGTTTTTTTTTTTTGTGCGTTTTGTTCTCAAAAAGTTGGCATTACTGCTGATAAGCGAAAATATGGCGATGAAAATAATTCAAAAGTTTAAAAGTAATAAAAAAATGTTATCGGGTAAAGTGCAAAAAGTAGGACAACCCCGGGCACTTTCTAAAAAAGAAGTAGGACTGGCCCGGACGCCCTAAAAAAGAGGACGGTGTCCGGGGAAAAGAGGACGGATGGCAACCCTATTCCTAACTCGATTTCGCCTGGGCATGACTTCTGAGGGTATCTCTTTCTTTGGAAAGTATACTATCAAAGGAAGCTGTGGTTCCAAAATTTAGATTTTTTTAGTGGGATCAGCAACTTTAGTTAAGGTTATGTCTTAAGTGCTGACTGTAAAATCGGGACTTAAAAACTTTAAAATTTATATAATTTAAACTAATATTAAACTCTGTTTGTCTACCATGTACTGAGAAAAGTTTCTTCTACATCTTTTCTCTAATTTTTCTTGTATACTTTTTTTTTGTAATTTCTCCAGCCATAAAGACTAATTTATGTGCCCCCGCGTGACAAATAAAACAAATTAGCATTATGTTAATTAATTTTCCCAAAATAACTGTTATCATTAAATTATGCTGCCACTGTGTTGCTGCTAACTTTGCTACTTGCTTCGTCTGACATTATTCCCTTAAAATTAAAAAAAAATCTAATGCATACTAAATTGTAAAGCAAAAGCAGAAGAAAGAGATTCATACCATTTATATACATTTTCGAAACTTTGAGTTTATTAAAAATGAACCAAAAAGAAGCCACATGAAACAACAACGAAGACAAAGAAAATGTTGTGTTATCTTGAGGTAAAAATGGAAAGACAAAAATTTTTTAAAGAAGAAATGAGAAATAATATTTTAGCAATTAATTTGCGTGAACACCTTAACTCTATATAAGTTTTACAAAACATACGCGAACACTACTGGAAACTTGCTTATGCGTCCTGGTGGTAACCAAAACTTCAACTTCATCATCATGTCACTATCATGCCACATAGCATTAGATGATGGCAGAGTTTTAAAAGAATGAATTTTTTGAATGTTATTACGAGACCAAAACTGAGACTTTCATGCAAATGCTGTTTTTAGTCAAAAAAGTAAAATGCACAAAATATAATTTTTAATCCAAAAAAAGGTTTTATTTTGCAAATATTTTGCATTTTTTGATGAATAGTTGAAAAAGCGTTTTCTAAAATGATTTGACAATGATAAAAACTATTTGTTTATAATTTAGCTAATTTACCAAATTGCTAGTATCAGTCAACTATGAGGCACTCCACACCAAATGTTCCGCTACAGAAAAACATGTGTCCCGTAAATATCTGAATAGGTTGTTTGAATAGCTCTTTATGGAACTTAGAAAATTGCATTTTTGGTTTTTAAAATTTTTAAAAACTGGGCTTAGGAGGCGTGGTCTAATATTGGAAAAATGGTAAAATTTGTGGCGAGTTGCCTTGATTAATATTTATCACATTAAAACAGAATGCACCACAATCTCAAAGATTTACATTCTTATATATAAAAAATTAAATTTTTCATTTTTTAAAAAAGTCAATTTATCAAAAATCCGGCCACTTTTTTTTTTTTAATATTTTTTTTTTAAAGTTTAGATGTTTGTCCATTAGGGATATAACCATTTGCATATTTTTGCAAATATCAAAAAGGACCTATCATAGTGAGAAAGTACATAAAAAATCAATACAAAATGTATGTTCTTTTTTTCGCGAATGTTAAAAAAGGTTCGGCACCGATCGCGATGAAGTTTTCGCTAATATTATTTTTGAATTATTCAGGCAACCCATATATTAGAGTGTCCCTTATTTTGGAAATGTTGGAAATCTTGAGACGGTACCCGCTCATTTTTTTCCTTTTGACTTAAAAATAACTCAGGAAAAATTTTACGCCCCTAGGACCACGCCTTCCCTACGCGACGGGGCCTTAAAAAGCGGGGCCTAAAAAATCATTTTTCCATACAAACCAAAAAATTTTTTTTTGATTTTTAATTTTTTTGTTGTTAATTATTATATTACTTGCTTAGCTTATTTACGACAAAAAATTTGATTTTGGTGGGATAAGTCTTTCAGCGCTAAAAAAAATTTCGCAAAAAAAAATTTTGAGCCGCCGGGGTCCTACAGTAAAAAATTTTTAAAAAATATTTTTTTTTAGTTTTGACCAGCAACGGTTTTAGCTGCTATGTTGCTTTAAATGATATATATTCATAAAAAAATATTTTTTGTATCTGTGACATCTTTATCGTGTTCTAAAAAAGGGTACAAAATGCATTGTTGATTTTTTTCGATACACGATAAAGATGTCACAAATATGAATAATATTTTTTTTGGAATATATATCATTAAAAACAACATAACAACTAAAACCGTTGCTTTTCAAAACTAAAAAAAAATATTTTTTAAAAATTTTTTACCGTAGGATCCCTACGGCTAAAAACTTTTTTTTCGAAAAAGATAAAGATGTCACAGGTATGAATAATTTTTTTTTTGGAATATATATCATTAAAAGCAACATAACAACTAAAACCGTTGCTGGTCAAAACTAAAAAAAAATATTTTTTAAAAATTTTTTACTGCAGGACCCCGGCGGCTCAAATTTTTTTTTTGCGAAAAATTTTTTAGCGCTGAAAGACTTATCCCACCAAAATCAAATTTTTTGTCGTGAATAAGCAAACCAAGTAATAAAATAAATAATAACAAAAAAATTAAAAATCAAAAAAACAAATTTTTGGTTTGTATGGAAAAATGATTTTTTAGGCCCCGCTCTTTAAGGCCCCGTCGCGTAGGGAAGGCGTGGTCCTAGGGGCGTAAAATTTTTCCTGAGTTATTTTTAAGTCAAAAGGAAAAAAATGAGCGGGTACCGTCTCAAGATTTCCAACATTTCCAAAATAAGGGACACTCTACCATATATCTAATGTAAAAAATCATACGCACATTTTTTCTTGTTTTATTTTTGTTGCAAAACGGTGAAAAATCAAAAAAACGTTGAAAGAGAAGGATTCCCACCAAAAAAATCTAAAAAAATTAAATTTTTGGTGTTTAAGAAATTGCAATCGGTGCCGAAGGTTTTTGGACCAAAATGACCCCGGATATCGTTTTTTGTTATCTGTATAACATTGCCCATACCGTTATGATAGGTTCTTATTTTGGTTATACCCCTATTGTCCATCCACACAAGAAAACTAAGAAAACACGTTCTTCGTTTTTTTCAAGAAAATCGCATTTGAATTTTAAATTTCATAACAATTTTGTAATTTGCTTATATTTTCTTGTTTTAACGTTGCGAATGAGTATTATTAATTGCATAAATATTACTCATACGATCTGTTGAAACTAGCAAATACAAGCAAATTACAAAATTGTTATGAAATGCGATTTTCTCGAAAAAAAACGACGAACGTGTTTCTGAATTTGTTTGTGTGGATGGACAAACATCTAAACTTTAAAAAAAAGTGGCCGGATTTTTGATAAATTGACCTTTTTAAAAAATGGAAAATTTCAGAACGGGTTATGAAAATTTTCCAAAAAAAAAATTTAATCGATAACCCATACAAAACTATATAAGAATGTAAATTTTTGAGATTGTGGTGCATTCCGTTTTAATGTGATAAATATTTAATCAAGGCAACGCGCCACAAATTTTACCATTTTTCCAATATTTGACCACGCCTCCTAAGCCCAGTTTTTGAAAAATTGAAAAACCAAAAACGCAATTTTCTAAGTTCCATATAGGGCTATCTATACAACCTATTCAGAAGTTTACGGTACACGTGTTTTTTTTTCGCTGGACATTTGGTAATGCCTTATATTTTTTTAAATAATTAATTAAATAAATATTTGAGCTCGAGGCCGGTATTTTGTTAAATAAATCTTCTTTATTATCTTCCAATATTTCGTTTTTCATCGAGAATCATCATCAGGGATTAAAGTTAGATTTCTAACGCAAAAAACCTAAAACTAGTAATCCTCCTTCTTTGTCGTTAAATATTGCACTATAACGAAGAAGGAGGATTAATAGTTTTAAGTTTTTTGTGTTACAAATCTAATTTTAATCCCTGATGATGATTCTAGATGAGGATCAAAATGTTGGAAGATAATACAGAAGATTTAAGGGAGGCCCGTAGGCTAGTTGGTAGAGTGCTAGCCTTTGAACGTGGGGGTCGTGGGTTCGATTCCCACCAGAACCCTTGGTTTTTTCGCTACAACGGGACGACGCACAGTGCTTCGTTCCCATATAACGAAGGGACAAAAATAGAAGGAGTTGTCACATATTTTTGAAATTTCGTACACGTGCATAAAACGTCTTAGTTAAGAAAAATATGAATTTTTGGAAAAATCGGTGCAAGGACACGCCTACCGCCCATGTGTCCTGAAATTGAAAAAATTAATTTTAGCTTCAACAATGCCCACAAAATTACAAAAAGTGGTCATTCTGATACGCATTCAACTAGCAACTTGTGTATAAATTTTCATTTAAATCGGAGCAAGGAATCAAGGTTCTGCCATATATCCTTTTTCTTTAAAACGCTGTAAAATTGTCCGGAAGTTGTCTGATTGTAAAAAAACTTTTTAAGCAAATTAATATTCCTTAGATATATATTAATACCAAATTTGGGCAAAATCGGATTAGTAGTGTGGAAAATATAAAAACATCCTTATTTTAAAAAATAAGTTATTTTTATTTTTTATGTCGTCTAGAATAAGTCAAAGAAATGTATTAAATCAACTTCTGAGCTACATAGTGTTTATATATGTCTTAAGTAAAATTTGATGGCGGTTCTTTTTTAAAATACATTAACCCCCAATCTTCCATTTTTAGGGGTCATTTTAGTCCTTTTTTACATATCCTCGTAGAACAACACTAAAACGTGCGTTTAAATAGTTAATATGTTCTACAAAAATGTTAAGCATCAAATTTTACTAGTGGTTGTCAAATGCCAAAAGATCGTCCGATATAATCAAAATGCTTTAAAAAGTAAAAATGTTAAGTATCATATATTGTTAAATAGCGTTTACCAAAGTAGATGGAAATAAGTCGAAAAATGTACTAAAAAACTACTGAGATAAAAAATATTTATACTTCTCTACAGTGAAATTTAATGGCGGTTCTTTTGTTAGAACACATTAATCCTCTATCTTCCATTTTAATGGGTCATTTTAGTCCTTATTTCAAATATTCTTATAAAATTCAATAAAACGATCGTTTAAAGGTTAAAGCGTAATACTAAATTCCTTTTTTAAGTTTCTTATAATTTATAATTTTTTAGTAGAACACACTGTGCAACAAATTTGGGGTCACTTTCACGGAGTGTATCTTATATTGAACAAACCAAAAAATGAAAGTATGCCATTTGTAAATCAAAACCCATGAATTGTTAAGAAGTCTTTAAAATAAGGCGATTGGAATGATTAAAAAAAATCTACATTTTAACACTTTAAACACACATTTAAGTGGTTTTCATAAGAATATTTTAAAAATGGACAAAAATGACCCCTGACAATGGGAGATAGAGGGTTAATATGTTTTAAGAAAAAAGAAACATCGAATTTTACTGAATACATTTATTAACAGTAAGCTTAGAAGTACATTTGTTACATTATTTTAAATTATTTCACACGATTTTGGTGAAATAAAATTTAACAATTTAAAATAAAAAATTTTACTTTTTTAAGCATTTTGCTTTTATCTCATGAACTTTTGGTCTTTTACAACTAATAATGAAATTCTATGCAGAAAATTTTTGTATAACTTAACCCTTTAATCGAAAGTGTAAGTGTTATTCTACGAGGGTATTTGGAAAAGGGACTAAAATGACCCCAAAAATGGGAGATAGAGGGTTAATATATATTTTTAGAAAAGAACCGTCATCCAATTTTATTTGTGGTCAAAAGTGGGCCCTAATTTTTGAATACGCTGTTAGACAAGAGTATAAACTAAGAAAAAATCGACAAAAAAATATATAATTTTATATAATTTTTTTTAAAACTCCATCAAACTTTAGTAATTTTTGGATTTTTAACAGAAAAATTAGCTTTTCTGCGCAATAAAAAATATTTTTTTTTGTAAATATATGCAAAATTCTATATTTTAATTTAATTACAAATATATCAAAGTACTTTAAAATAAAATTTCGAAACATTTTATTAAAAAATGGATTTTTGTGAAACAACTAAAACACATTTTCCTGTTAAGTCATTTTTGCATAAAATTCTCTGAGTTTAGCGCCCTCTCGTGGTGGCAAAAGCAATAAGAAAAAATATTTTTGTTAACATTTATTTGAGATACCTTATTATCTTTCAAAAAATCTGTATTTAAACACAATTTGAAACAAATTTTTTTTTTATTTTTGTCCATGGGTCGAAGCATAGTGCGACGGTCATTGTTAACAGTTCTCGGTTAGGTTGAAATTATTAAAAATGAGTTGTAAACAACTAGAAAGAATAAATAAAAATAATTGATCTAAAAAAAAAAAACTATTACTATATATAAGATTTATTAAAACAAACACTGGCCTCGAGCACAAATATTAATTTAATTAATTAAAATCTGAAAGGTCGAATAATTACAACTACAATTTTTTTAAATAAATAAAAATTCTTCGAGCTCAATGCCATTTTTTTCTTGTAAATAAATATTGTTTTATTCCATTCCAATATTTTGATTCTGTTTGAGGAGCATCATTTGAGGAGCATCATCTTCATTAGTGAATTTTTATAAACATAAAAACTTAAAAATATGTTGTGAACGCATTGCCATCTAAAATTGCACTATTCCCTGATTATGATCCTCAAAGAGAATCGGAATGTTGAAATGTAATAAAAAAATATTTATTTACAAGAAAAAACTGGCCTCTAGCTTGAATAATTTCTATTTATTTAAAATTGGAAATACTGTTTTTATTAATAAACAAATTAAAAGTCTCTTATAAGAATTTAAAAGAAATTTAAGATTTCTTTTTTTTTACCACCTCGAAATGGTTGAAACAACTCCTTGTAATACCTGCATTCTATCACTATAAATTTATAAAGAGTTAGTAAGACGCACGCTGTTGGAGTTTATGTGAACACATTGGTGTCATCTGTGGCTGCCTGAAAATGGCTGGCTGTTTCAGTGGTTGCTTGACTCCTGTTTTGTGTGTTTGACTGGCGCTATTTCTATAATGGTGCTACTTAATCTTTTTGGGAAATTTTATATACAAATATTTTTTACTCAACTTCTGTTATGCGTACAATTCTAACGTGCAATTTCTTATTTAAAAATTCACTGGCAATAATTTTTAACACCGTTTTATTTTTTTGCATTTCCCATTTTGTTACAGCAGTGAACAAAATGTGCACAATTTTTATGAATTTGTGTTTTTCGAATAAGAAAAATTAAAAGGAAGGTCTGTCGATAGTTACCCAGCGATTTTCTTATAATTTTCTCTTGAGTTTTACTGAGAGCAGTGCTTTGTTCTTCAAAAGTGTAGAATAAGTCTTCCAATTTCTTGGACATCGAATTTGGCTCTAAATGGAATCATTGAAATACTACACTCAAAAAAATAACTCTGTTAAATTACAGAAAAACTCTGCTAATTTAACAGAGTACACCATACTTTTCCAGCTAACAACATTTCTTGGTAATTATACTAAAAAACTCTGTAAAATGATTTTGACAGAAAAAAACTTTTAATTTACAGAGTTTATAGTAAAATATTGGTTAAATATGAAAGCTTTTTTACAGAGAAAACTCTGTAATTTTACTATAAAACTATGTAAAATGATTTGGACAACAAAAAACTGTTAATTTACAGAGTTTCTAGTAAAATATTGGTAAAATAAACCACCATTTAGCAAAGAAAACTATGTAAATTTACATGTATTTGTAAAATACATTTGATACCAAAAATAAATTTACAGAAAAAACTCTGTAAATATATTTTGTAAAATTTTTATAAGATTTCTGAAAAAAAATTTTTGATAAATTTTTTACTACTTTTTCAACTTTTTCTCAAAAAAAAAAAAAATATACAAATAAAAAGTTGATGTTTGGTAACAAAAACAAAAACTACTCAAAACAGAAAACTTTTTTGATTATAAAAAAATACCAAGTATTTTGCTTAAATCTGTATTTTAACAGAAAACTCTGTTAATTATCTGTAAAATTAAATTTACAAAGTTAAAAGTAATATAACAGATGAAACTTTGTTTTTTTTTTCACAACAAAATACGAAGTATTTTCTTTAAATCTGTATTTTGACAGAAAACTCTGTCAAATAACTGTTGAATTGAGATTACAGTCATTTTACAGAGTATTTTACAGAGTTATTATTTTGAGTGTAAATAGGTGTTTCTAAATGGAAATTCTCAATTAAATCTTACGCAGTCTGTTCAATTATCTGATAGCTTATCTGACCTTAACACACATAGTTTATCTGACCTTAACACACTGGAGTCATGAAAAACAACAAGTGTTCATTGATAGGCTTTGAGTTGGTTAATGAGACGCTTTAAAACAAAACTTTGCAATTTTAAAGAAGTCAAAAAAAAATTCTGAAACAAAAGATTTGCTGCTGTAAACATTTGCTCTCCAGTGTACTACCATTTAAACACACTTGCACTCATTCATTCACTCATTTCATTCATTTCCAAACGTTAGCGATACAAGTACAATGAAATAAATCAAGATTATAATACAAGACAGGAGTCGAGTTGGAAAATGGAGCTTTCATTCAACACGCTTGTTTCCATTTTAATTAGAAAATTGTTAATACCACAGTAGTTCACTTTCTGTGTTTGTGTTCTTAACTAGCAAAGTGTTGGAGTTAGAGTGGAGGGTGTTCAAAAAGGATGAAATATTCGTAACAGGAATATAAGAGTAATTTTTATTTCATTTTTTTTATTTTATAACATTTCTATAGTAAGAGCTGAAAAAAAAATGGGTTACACAATTGTAAATTACAAGACAGTGAAATTTAGACAATTAATGTTTTTAACAAAATTAAGTGGCGGATAGTGAACAAGGGATAAAAAAATGGAAAAGGATTAACAAAATGGAAAATAATAATTTACAATTTTAAGAAGTGTAAAGAAATTAACAAATGCTGGGTTTATATTACAAATTGGACAAGTGTGAAAAAAAACAAATGTAAAAGACAGGGATTGAAAAGTTATTTCAAATATTTTTTGTTCGAGGTTCGAAAATACTATGGTTTGTCCGAGAATAATATGAGGTTTCTGATGAGCTGAATGAATGTTTGTTACTACCCAAAATATTGGTCCTTGGCCAATTTTTAACCATGCCAATCGACTATGAATCTTTTTTCAATTGAATTATCAATCTCCGTCCGACTACCCATTTTTATGATCAATAAAATTAGCTGTTCTTGATCCAATGACTATCCGTATATATTTAGATCAAACACTCATACATACGTCAACTTCAAATTTGGCTTTCGAAATTTTTAATGAATATAAACTCTTTAAAAATCCAATACTAAAATCTTTCTCTCCCACTCTATATGTTGCATCACTTTACAACACAAATTAAAACTATAAAAGTTTTTCCCAACTCTTTTTGTTTAATTCAATTATTTGATTATTCTACAACATTATTGCCAACAATTTTTTTGTTCACACTGTTACCAATTAAAATACTCGAATTAGAATCCCAAAATCTAATGGTGTTAAGACAACCAAGTGGGAAATTTTTTTCCACTCGACTTTGTTTTAACAAAAGAATAAAGGGAAAACTGAAAAAAATCATACCAAGGATAGTTTGGATAAAATGGAGACGAATAAAGGGATTAAATCAAGCAACCTGCATTTGTTTTCTAAAAATCTAACTCCAGCATATGGAGTTGAAACATAAGGGAGGTTCAAAAAGAGAAACCTTTAATCATACATGATATGATTTCACTTTTAAAGTCGAATAAGTTACATCAGTTCGCAATCATCAATATATTGGTTGACTTTTTAAAACTTAAGCTTCTCTTGATCCAAGTACGAAGCCGATTGAAATCGGAATTACGAAGCCTGTTGAAACGTCCCCTTTATTTTTTTTTAAATGACCATATAATATCCATATTTTAAGAAGTACAAAAATTAATTTAGGGACTTGGTTTTTTAAGTTGGATAATAATTCACCTCGTGGTGAGTAAAAAAAATATTCACCAGCTGGTGAATAAAATGTAACATAATTATTTTTCATCAATATTTGTTTTCATCGATATTTTTTTCATCAATATTTTTTTTCATCAATATTTTTTTTTTCATCAATATTTTTTTTATCAATATTTTTTGTTTTCATTAATATATTTTTTATCTATTTTTTTATCAATTTTTTATCAATATTTTTTTTTTCATCAAAATTTTTTTTTTACATATTTTGTTCAACAACTTTTTCTTCGTTTTCATTAAAAATTTTCTTATCAACATTTTTTTTTTTTTTTTCAATAAATATTTTTTTTATTAATAATCTTTTTTCATTAAAAATTACTTTTCATCAAGACTTTTTAAAGACAAACCCACACAAACACATAAATAAATATCACTCGAATATCTTAGAAATAATATATAAGCATAATGGGTTTTTTTTCATCAATTTTTTTTCATTAATTTTTTGTTTCATCAATTTTTTTTTTCATCAAAAATTTTTGTTTCCTCAAAATTTTTTTTATCAAATTTTTTTATCATATTTTTTTCATCAAATTTTTTTATTAAATTTTTTATTATCAATTTTTTACTCACCAAAGATTTTTTTTTTTCATCAATTTTTTTTACATCAAAAAATTTTTTTTTTCATCAACATTTTTTTTTCACCAAAAATTTTGGGTTCATTCATTTTTTTTAAAAATTTTGTTTTTCGTGATAAAAAAAATCATTTTTTTACCAAAACTACTTTTTCACCAAGTCTAAGCTTTTCGCATACAAATTTTCCATTTGTTTATTAAATGTACATAAAACAAGTGAGAGTTGTATATTCTTTGGTGCCGAATCTTTTTACTCTCCAAAATGTAAAAACACTTTTTTGCCCTCACTTACGAAATGTACAGCTGTTTTGGGTTTTTAATGGGGTCGTCGACTAATATTTCAATTCGTTTTGCATGGAATAGCAAAGTAATATAACATTATTTTTTCGAAAAAAACTTTGCTTTGGCAAGTACACCCAAATCTTCCGCAAAACATCATCATGATTAAATGTTTTGGGCAAGAGTGCAA
This sequence comes from Pegoplata infirma, assembly GCA_963921195.1. Taxonomy (NCBI): domain Eukaryota; kingdom Metazoa; phylum Arthropoda; class Insecta; order Diptera; family Anthomyiidae; genus Pegoplata; species Pegoplata infirma. Next base: position 47,323,879 of record OY992540.1, on the reverse strand, counting down.
AATTCGCAGGCATTTTGTAGAGTTTTTCTACAAAAAAATGAAATTTTACATTAAAAAAAATTTGAAATTTTTATATAAAACCCATACAAAAAGACAAGAAAAAGATCCTAAAAAAGTAAACATCATAAGGGTTTTAGAAAAATTTTATTTTGACAATTCTATGAACTATTTATAGGTATGTGAACAAAAGATTTTTAAAAACTTTTAGTTAAATTTTTATAAATTGTGGAAAAATTTTTAAACAGTTTTTCAGCATATTATTAGCAAACCCTAAAGCAAAAACTTTTTACACCGTTCTGGTCCTTATTTCTAGAACTCCTTGAATTTTGACCCACCCTATTACATATACATTAGAGTGGCATTTTTTTTCACAACTTTTGATTTTCCCAAGTGTCGGGGCATTTTTTTGTTTGTACAAGCCCTAAAACTTTTTTGTACAAATTTTAGACCAACCGGATTAAATAACCCTGTGGCGTAATTTTAAACCTGAACAAAAAATAATTTAGCGGTCAAACGGTTTTCGAGATAACGCTTTTGCGAATTTGCAAAAAAAAAAATAGCAAAAATTGTTCAAGAATTTTTTTAGAAAAATTTAAAAATTGTTTTCCTTGGACCATTTCTGAGAGCTTTATGCGAATTTCATTTAAATTTAATTTGAGCCAAATTCGATCATTTTACCCCGTGGCGCCTTTCGATCAAACTTTTCGATTTTTTGGATCAAATTAAGTTTAAATGAAACATTGGATTAAGCTGTATGAAAAGGTCAAGGAAATAAAATTTAAGATTTTTATTAAAAAATTTCTCGAATTTTGGAATATTTTGGAAATATCTTAAAAACCGTTTGACCGATTCAACAAATTGTTTGATGTTCATATTCAGCATGCCAAAATTGATAAAAACTACACTCAAAAAATTATGTCATTAACTGTTTGTAGTTCATTTAAAAAGTTTTACGTTTTGTAGTTTTTAAAAGAAAAACCAATTGTTTAACGTTCAGTTTTTTAAATGACTATTTCTGTTATTTGTTTCAAAAGTAACAACATAAAAAAAAGACTTTCATCAGCATTAAATTTTTAAAGTCATTTATTTTTGCTCTGTAAGTAAAAATAAGTGATTCTTCTTTAATTTTAAATGATTTGAGTACGTTATTATTTTTATACCCTCCAACTACAGTATGGGGGTATACTCACTTTGTCATTCCGTGTGTAACGCATCGAAATATCGGTCGGGGACCCCATAAAGTATATATATTATTGATCAGTGATCGATTCTAAGACATTTTAGCGATGTCCGTCCGTCCGTCCGTCCGTCTGTCCGTTCGTCCGTCCGTCCGTCTGTAGTTAACACGATACAGTCCAAAATAAAATAGCTAGACCCTTCAAATTTGGCACAAATATGTCTTATGTTCCTAGGCAGGTTAAGTTCGGAAATTGGCCAAATCGGACCAGGGGCAAAAAAGTTCCCCCTTGAAGAACTAAACCAACCTCTAAAAAAATACACTTTTTTTACTTGTTTTTTTTTTTGTATTTTTTTAATTAAATGAAACATTTGGTATATTTATCGCGATGGGAAGGTGCTCTCAACGTCCCCCACTGACCCTATCAACCCCCCCCCCAAAAAAAAAAAAAGAAACGCCCCTGACAAATTTTTGTTTATAATTTTTTTTTACATTTTGGAGGGTATAATAGATTCGGCACAGCCGAATTTAACACTCTCACTTGTTTTAATTGTTGTCATTTTTTAATGGTAAATCATTAGTTTTTACCGACTTGAGTGGGTTATTTTTTTGTAAAAAAAAAAAATCAAAAAATTATTTATAGAAATATAAAAACCTGTTTATTTCAAGTGACTTTGGCACGATGGGTAAAGTGTTTGGCCAGAATGTAGTTGATTGCGGGATCCATTCCCCAAAATTTTATTAAAAAACTTTTAAAAAATAATTTAGTAGAAAAATTGTAAAAAAATATCATACGAAATCATTAATTTTTAATGTTTTCGTAGGTAAAAATAACACAACAACCATTAATTTTTAATATTTTCGTAGGATATTTTTCAAATTTGTTGGTAAATAAATTAAAGTGACGTTATTTTTTATGTTCAATGGTATTTATTTTAGAAAATTTATGAAAAGTAAAAAATAAATGTTTGTTAAAAGAAATCAATAATTACGGGGGTTGCTTTTAAGTGTTTTATCACTTGTTTTCCTTTTTGTTTTATATTTTGAGTGTAATGTACCGCGAGATATATATTTTAAAATTTTTAGAAATCATAATTTAAAGTGGAAGTTTTTCGAAAATCTTAAACTTTACTGAAATGGCGTAACGGGTTAAAATGATCGGATTTGTGCGAAATTTAGTTTAAATGAAAGTTCGTCTCAAGCTCTATTATAGGATCAAGAGAAAGAATATTAAGATTTCCCGAGTAAAACAGTTTTGGATATAATCTATATATATAAAAGAGTAATGTGACTGACTGACTGACTGACTGACTGACTGACTGACTGACTGACTGACTGACTGACTGACTGACATACTCATTCATCATCGCCCAGCCCAAACCGCTGAAGCTAGAGACTTGAAATTTGGACTGTAGGTCCACCTCCCGGAATATAGATCCACTAAGGCTGGATTTTTGCCAATGTTGATTCTAAGGGGGTAAAATGGGTAAAAAACTGTACTTTTGGTACTTTTTATATCTCCTGAAATAATGGTCATAGAGACTTGAAATTTGGACTGTATGTTCACCTCCCGGAATACAGATCTATTAAGACTGGATTTTTGCCAATGTTGATTCTAAGGGGGTAAAAAGGGTAAAAAACTGTACTTTTGGTACTTTTTATATCTCCTGAAATAATGGTCATAAAGACTTGAAATTTGGACTGTATGTTCACCTCTTGGAATATAGAACCAGTAAAGCCGGATTTCTGCCAATGTTGATTCCAAGGGGGTAAAAAGGGTAAAAAATTGTACTTTTGGTACTTTTTATATCTCCTGAAATAATGGTCACAGAAACTTGAAATTTGGACTGTATGTTCACCTCCCGGAATATAGATCCAGTAAGGCTGGATTTTGCCAATGTTGATTCTAAGGGGGTAAAAAGGGTAAAAAAATGTACCTTTGGTTCCTTTTATATATCCTTAAATAATGCTTCTAGACACTTGAAATTTTGAATGTAGGTTCAGCTCCCGGAATATAAATCTACAAAGGCTGGATTTTGCCAATGTTGATTCTAAGGGGTAAAAAGTGTAAAAAACTGTACTTTTGGTACCTTTTAGATTTTCTTAAATAATGGTCCTAGAAACTCAAAATTTGCAATGTAGGTTCACCTCCCGAAAAAAATATTCACCAAGGCTGGGTTTTTGCCAAAGTTGACTCTACGGGGGTAAAATGGAAAAAAGTGTACTTTTGGTACTTTTTTTAATTTACTGAAATAATGGTACCTTTTATAAAAAGTACCTTTTATAAAAAGTACCTTTTATAAAAAGTACCTTTTATAAAAAGTACCTTTTATAAAAAGTACCTTTTATAAAAAGTACCTTTTATAAAAAGTACCTTTTATAAAAAGTACCTTTTATAAAAAGTACCTTTTATAAAAAGTACCTTTTATAAAAAGTACCTTTTATAAATAGTACCTTTTATAAAAAGTACCTTTTATAAAAAGTACCTTTTATAAAAAGTACCTTTTATAAAAAGTACCTTTTATAAAAAGTACCTTTTATAAAAAGTACCTTTTATAAAAAGTACCTTTTATAAAAAGTACCTTTTATAAAAAGTACCTTTTATAAAAAGTACCTTTTATAAAAAGTACCTTTTATAAAAAGTACCTTTTATAAAAAGTACCTTTTATAAAAAGTACCTTTTATAAAAAGTACCTTTTATAAAAAGTACCTTTTATAAAAAGTACCTTTTATAAAAAGTACCTTTTATAAAAAGTACCTTTTATAAAAAGTACCTTTTATAAAAAGTACCTTTTATAAAAAGTACCTTTTATAAAAAAAGTACCTTTTATAAAAAGTACCTTTTATAAAAAGTACCTTTTATAAAAAGTACCTTTTATAAAAAGTACCTTTTATAAAAAGTATCTTTTATAAAAAGTACCTTTTATAAAAAGTACCTTTTATAAAAAGTACCTTTTATAAAAAGTACCTTTTATAAAAAGTACCTTTTATAAAAAGTACCTTTTATAAAAAGTACCTTTTATAAAAAGTACCTTTTATAAAAAGTACCTTTTATAAAAAGTACCTTTTATAAAAAGTACCTTTTATAAAAAGTACCTTTTATAAAAAGTACCTTTTATAAAAAGTACCTTTTATAAAAAGTACCTTTTATAAAAAGTACCTTTTATAAAAAGTACCTTTTATAAAAAGTACCTTTTATAAAAAGTACCTTTTATAAAAAGTACTTTTCATAAAAAGTACCTTTTATAAAAAGTACCTTTCATAAAAAGTACCTTTTATAAAAAGTACCTTTTATAAAAAGTACCTTTTATAAAAAGTACCTTTTGTAAAAAGTACCTTTTATGAAAAGTACCTTTTATAAAAAGTACCTTTTATAAAAAGTACCTTTTATAAAAAGTACCTTTTATAAAAAGTACCTTTTAATAAAAAGTACCTTTTATAAAAAGTACCTTTTATGAAAAGTACCTTTTATAAAAAGTACCTTTAACTTTCAAAAAAGTACCTTTTATAAAAAGTACCTTTTATAAAAAGTACCATTTATAAAAAGTACCTTTTATAAAAAGTACCCTTTATAAAAAGTACACTTTATAAAAAGTATCTTTTATAAAAAGTACCTTTTATAAGAAGTACCTTTTATAAAAAGTACCTTTTATAAAAAGCACCTTTTATAAAAAGCACCTTTTATAAAAAGTACCTTTTATAAAAAGTACCTTTTAAAAAAAGTACCTTTTGTTAAAAGTACCTTCTATAAAAAGTACGTTTTGCTTAATGTACCGAAAGTACACTTTTTGGTACTTTTTTATTTCCTGAAATAATAATCATAGAAACTTGAAATTGGAAAAGGTTCCAAAAAATAAAATGGTCACAGAAACTTAAAATTTGGAATGTAAAATCCTTCGTTGAAAAAAAATATGTGGAAAAGTACTTTTTGGAAATTCCGTTTCTTAACGGGGATAAAAAGTACTTTTAATATTTGCTGAAACAATGATCCTATATAATTGAAATATGGAGTATAGGATACTTCGGTGAAGAAAAAACATTCTGGAAGAGGTACTTTTTGGAAATTCCGTTTCTAATGGTGGTAATAAAGTGTTCTTTTGGTACTTTTTTTGTTCCTATAATAATGACCTTAGAAGAAGGAGATAGAATTGGAAATGAAATGGAGTAGAACGGGAAAATAAATGAAATAGAGCAGGGAACAATATGGAATGATATTTTTTACTCAAATTTTTCGTGTTTAGCTTTTTTTCCGTACTTTTTCCTCTATATATTTTTTCACTCAAACTTATTTTTTGTATTCCAATTTCTTTTTTCACTGAAATATTTATTCACTCAAAATCCAAAATCACGACATAAGGGCTCGAAAATTTTCAATATATTTTTCCCCCGGAATGAACATGATAACATACCAGCGAAGTTATTCAAATTTTAGTGTTTAAATTATTCATTGAAATATTTTTTTATGGAAGACTTAAACGTCCACAAGTAAATAAAACAAAGACTACGTACACTGAAAAAAATAACTATACTGAAATTAAATAAACACTGTTATTAATTTAAGTACACAATTTTTTTTTTAATTTACTTCAACTTAACTTAATATAAGGTGGTTTTACTTAAAACAAAGAAAATAAACTTGAAGATAGTACATGCAAATACTTAAAAAAGCACAAAAGTTTTCCTTAATTTGTTTTTTTAAATTAAGTTAAAAATTCTTTACATTAATGGCGAATTGATTGCATTTAAGAAAAAAAGGGTTTATTAAAAAATTTTGTTTTACTTAAAAGAAAAAAAAAAATAAATTGTGTGCAAAAAAAATAAATAAGTACGTAACTTACTTAAAAATAGTATAGACATTTTCAAGACATTGAATCAAATAAGTACTAATCTTTAATTCCAAAACGCATTTTCTTTAATTTAATCAATTTTTGTTTTAATTTATGAAAAAAGTAATCTTTATTTTATTGATTTCATTGACTTTATTTGAATCCATATCTTCATCAGTTTAAGAAAGAATTGACTTAACTTAAGAAAAAAATACTTGAGGTATTTTGGGGACCCCATCTGGGGGCCGCATCTAAAGACCCCATGAGACCCTAACTTTAAATCCAAATTTCGATTTTCGCGGAATTTTCAAATGCCTATAACTCTGCAAATACTGCAGATACGAAAAAAATTCTAAAGGCATTTTTGTAGTACTTAACTTGTAGAATATGACCGCCGAAGACCCGAAAGCTCTCCGAGTTATAGTTTTCGAGTTATTTCATGATCAAATTTCTCAAGACCCCTTCCCAGATCTCGAAAACTAAGCCAGATAGAGCGATTCTGACCAAAATTTTGGATCAAAATCAATAGTGACCCTATAATAGTGTACGCACATACTCATGGGCGGACCCCATATATTGGGGGCCCGTAGGGTCCTCACATTGGGACTCCATAGGGTCCACAGAATCCGTAAGTTTAAGGAAATTTTTCCTTATTTTAAAAAAATATTTTTCCTCTGGATAAAAACAATTAAACTTATAATAAGTACAATTTTATTTACTTTTAAGATATATTTAAGTAAATGCATTACTATGTTTTAGGAAAAAATATACTTGGAAGAAGAATTAATATCTTTGGAGCCCTCGCATACCCTTCTTTTTTTAAATTAAGTTCAACATGCTTTAAAAATGGTAAAATTTTTTTTCAGTGTAGGGGAATTTTTTGGAAATCGATAGAGTAATCCTGATCCTTTTATTATCCAGTATTCAACACAACCGGTAACGAAGTACCGGGATGGTAAGCTAGTCTATATGGGGCATTCCATGCCAAATCACTCACTTTTAGGCCCGACCCCCTTCGATTAATTTTATTTTTGGATATGTTTTAGTACGTATTAAATGCAACTTGCAGCCAAATTTTCAGCCTTTTATACCAAGGTGGTGTTGAGTAATCAATTTTTCAAAATGGCGATTTTTTCCAAAAAATGAAAAAATTTAAATTTTCAATCAATTTTGACCAGTAAAAAATATAGATATTTTAAAAAAAGTTGGACAACGTTTTGTTGGTATTTAAATGTAGTTTTAGAAAAAAATGTGAAAAAATTATTCGAAGTAATTATCACTTATTTTTTGACGTTTAAAAATAAAAATCGACTTTTTGAAAAAGTCCGAAACCTTCGATTTTTTTGTAAAAAACTATAAGAATTCTACTCCAAATTATGCAACTTTTAAGCCATAACTCGAGATGTGATCACAATTCTTTCTATTTTTTTTTTAATTTTTAAAAATGCACCTTTTATGTTTTGGCTCTGATTTATTTTATATGGAGCTCCAAAAAAAAAAAAATGGTAGATACTGACCCTAACTTACCCTAAATATATTCATTTGGAGGTAAATATACGTCTTACAAAAATTTGGGACGATCGGACATGTGTAAGGCGCTTAGCATGGTCCTTGAAGTTTAAGAAACGGATTACAAGGAAAAATATGAATTTTTTTCTGTTTTCCCAATTTCTTTAGTATTTTAAGTTAAGTTTTAATTCAAGTGATTACAGAATTATGATGTGGAGTAAAATGCCTTTCTAATAAGGTACTAAAAACTAAAATCGGTTGAAAATCAGCCAAGTTATTACAACTTCCCCAGGCATCTAGCGTGTGCCATACAACTTGATTAAAAAATACGAGGCCCTTTTTTTAAATTTATTAAAATTTTCTACTGTAATAACATTTTTTCATTATTCATGTTTCAGTGTAATATTTTTTTGACTTTTCCAAATTTTAAAACAAAAAAAATATTTTTTTTTTTTAAAATAGAGATTTCAAAAGGGTGTGGAAAATGCAGGCATTTTTAGCACCAATTTAAAAAATGTTAGCAAAACACAATATGAAAAATACTTGTCATCTAATAACATTTGAACTTGAAGAATAAAAAAATGTTATTACAGTAGAAAATTTCAATGAATTTCAAAAATCGGATTGTATTGATTAATCAAGTTGTCTGCCACACGTTAGATGCCTGGGGAAGTTGTAATAACTTGGCTGATTTTAAACCGATTTCGGTTTTTATGACCTTAATAGAGAGACATTTTACTCTACATTTCAATTCTGTAACCATTTTAATTCAAAATTAACTTAAAATACCAAAAAAATTAAGAAAACAGAAAAAAATGCATATTTTCCCTTGTAATCCGATTTTCAAACTTCAAAGCCGATGCGGCACGCCTTGCCCATGTCCGATCATCCTTAAATTTTCTGAGACGTATTTTTACACCCAAGTTAATATATCTAGGGGAAGTTACGGTCAATATTTACCAAATTATTTTTTTTGGAGCACCATATAAAATAAACCAGAGTCAAAAAAAAAAAAGTGCAATTTTCAAAATTTGAATAAAAATAGAACGAATTACGATCACATCTCGAATTATGACTTAAAAGTTGCGTAATTTAGAGTAGAATTTTTTGACATTTTTAAAAAAAAATCGAAGGTTTCGGACTTTTTCAAAAAGTCGATTTTAATTTTTATACGATAAAAAACAAGTGATAATTACTTCGAATAATTTTTCATATTTTTTTTCTAAAACTACATTTAACTACCAACAAAATGTTGTCCATCTTTTTTTAATATATCTATATTTTTTACTGGTCAAAATTGATTGAAAATTTAAATTTTTTCATTTTTTGGAAAAAATCGCCATTTTGAAAAATTGATTACTCAACACCACCTTGGTATAAAAGGCTGAAAATTTGGCTGGAAGTTGCATTTAATACGTACTAAAACATACCAAAAAATAAAATTAATCGAAGGGGGTCGGGCCTAAAAGTGAGTGATTTGGCATGGAATGCCCCATATATATAAAAGAGTAATGTGACTGACTGACTGACTGACTGACTTATTGACTGATTCATCATCGCCCAGCCCAAACCGCTGAAGCTGGAGACTTGAAATTTGGACTGTAGGTTCACCTCCCGGAATATAGATCCACTAAGGCTGGATTTTTGTCAGTGTTGATTCTAAGGGGGTAAAAAGGGTAAAAAACTGTACTTTTGGTACTTTTTATATCTCCTGAAATAATGGTCATAGAGACTTGAAATTTGGACTGTATGTTCACCTCCCGGAGTATAGATCCACTAAGGCTGGATTTTTGTCAGTGTTGATTCTAAGGGGGTAAAAAGATTAAAAAACTGTACTCTTGGTACTTTTTATATCTCCTGAACTAATGATCATAGAGACTTGAAATTTGGACTGTATGTTCACCTCCCGGAACACAGATACACTAAGGCCGGATTTTTTCCAGTGTTGATTCTAAGGGGGTAAAAAGGGTAAAAAACTGTACTTTTGTTACTTTTTATATCTCCTGAAATAATGGTCATAGAGACTGGAAATTTGGTTTGTATATTCACATCCTGGAATATATATCCAGTAAGGCTCGGTTTTTGCCAATGTTGATTCTAAGGGGGTAAAAAGGGTAAAAAACTGTACTTTTGGTACCTTTTATATTTCCTTAAATAATAGTACTAGAAACTTGAAATTTGCAATGTAGGTTTACCTCCCGGAAAAAAGATTCACTAAGTCTGGGTTTTCGCCAATGTTGATTCTACGTGGGTAAAATGGGTAAAAAAGTGTACTTTTGGTACTTTTTTTATATACTGAAATAATGGTCATTCAAACTTAAAATTTGAAATGTAGGATCCTTTAGTGAAATAAAACATTCTGGAGGAAGAACTTTCTGAAAATTCTGTACCGTTTATAAAAAGTACCTTTTATAAAAAGTACCTTTTATAAAAAGTACCTTTTATAAAAAGTACCTTTTATAAAAAGTACCTTTTATAAAAAGTACCTTTTATAAAAAGTACCTTTTATAAAAAGTACCTTTAATAAAAAGTACCTTTTATAAAAAGTACCTTTTATAAAAAGTACGTTTTATAAAAAGTACCTTTTATAAAAAGTACCTTTTATAAAAAGTACCTTTTATAAAAAGTACCTTTTATAAAAAGTACCTTTTATAAAAAGTACCTTTTATAAAAAGTACCTTTTATAAAAATTACCTTTTATATAAAGTACCTTTTATAAAAAGTACCTTTTATAAAAAGTACCTTTTATAAAAAGTACCTCTTTGTACATTAAATATTTGCTAAAATAATGATCCTAGAAAATTGAAATATGGAAAAGAGGATCCTTAGGTGAAGAAAGAAAAAAAATATTCTGGAAGAGGTTCTTTTTGGAAATTCCGTTTATAACGGGGGTAATAAAGTGTACTTTTTGTACTTTTTTTGTTCTTATAATAATGAAAAAGTGTAAATTTTGATTATTCTTATATTTCTTGAAATATTAGTACGGAAACTTGATATTTTAAATAGAGCATCACCTAGCACAAAAACACATTTTTTGGAAAATTTAGTTTTAAGGGGAAAGGGGGCAATGGTTATTTTTACCTACCTAACTATTAAACTCAAAGCCCCAGAAATAACACCCAAGAGAAGGAAATATTTTAAAATTTAAACTTTTAGAACGGGGAGCGAAATGGAATAGAGCTGGGAACAATATGGAATGATACTTTTTACTCAAATTTTTCGTATTTTACTTTTTTAACTCCATATTTTTTCTCTCTATATGTTTTTTCATACAAACTCATTTTTATTCCAATTTCTTTATTCACTGAAATATTTATTCACTCCAAATCCAAAATCCCGACATTAGGGCTCGAAAATTATTCAAATTTTATTGTTTAAATTTTTTATTGAAATATTATTTTATGAAAGACTTAAACGTGCACAAGTAAATAAAACAAAGACTACGTAGGGGATTTTCTTGAAATCGGAAGAGCAATTCTGATCCTTCTATTATCCGGTATTCAATGCAACCGCTAACGAAGTACCGGGATGGTAAGCTAGTTATATATAATTTAATAAAAATATATCAAATATATATAGTTATATAAAATTATATAAGGATGTAAAATTTTCCAAAAAGTTGGATAAAATTATATAAAATTATATATAATTTGATAAAATTATATATAATTATATAAAGGATTTGGTGGATATAATTATATAAAATTATATCAAATTATATCTAATTTGATAAAAATTTTATCAAATTATATAAAAATTGATCAAATTATATATAATTTGATATAATTTTATATAATTATATCCACCAAATCCTGGATATAATTATATATAATTTTATCAAATTATATATAATTTTATATAATTTTATCCAACTTTTTGGAAAATTTTACATCTTTATATAATTTTATATAATTATATATAATTTTATCAAATTATATATAACTATATAAAAACTTTTTTACTCGGGTTTATTTAAAAAAATCTTTTTTGCAAATTTCAAATAGCGATATTTCGAAAAGCGTTGAACCAATTTTAAAAGATTGTTGACAATACGTGTTCTAGCTTCAAAATAATCGAAAAACACATGTTTTCAAATACTTATTTTTAAAAAAGTTTTCATTATGCAAAACTTTGATCGCCGGACACTGCGGGTTAATTTAATCCGATTGACCGCAATATAGTACCACACAAGATTTAGGCCTAGGAGAATAAAAATTTCCCCGGAAGTTTAAAATCGGAAGAAAAAATTTATTGCCATACAAAAAAATGCCGGTCTAATATACAAACAATATAGAAACAACAAAAAACTAATATTTAAATTTACTGTTTTGTCGCATTTTTGCATTTATGTATATGGACGACAAATCCACATACACAAAAAATGGTCCGTTCGCCTAAGGGCTTTTACTCTATTTAGTCTGGACAATTTACACAAAAATTCAATGTTTTTTTTTTGTGTTGTGTTTGAATACATTTAACTCTAAACTCTATTTCAATGTCGCATTTTAATTTTCTTCTATTTTTTTATAAAAAAAAATTAAATGCTTAAAAATAGAAAAAAGTGATGCCAAGTTTAAAACAAAGTTAGAAAAACTTATTAAAATGGTACATGAGATTACCATCTCCACAGACGGACAGACAGTCTTATGATCGATAACTGATTAATAATATACATTATGGGGTCCTAGACCTCCCACTCTATCACTAACAAGGAAGGTCTTTCAGAGGGCACCCACCGATTGTCCTGAAACTTGCATACGGGGATGAGGGGAGAAAACTAAGAGTTACCTGTTTTTTTAGCTGTCCAATCTCAAATTTAAAAAAGGGTTGCCACCTTATGAGAAATGGGGGTCTTTCGGGGAAATCCTAATAAAAGCAGGAATTTCGCCAAATGAACAAATACGGGTCAGCTTAATTTTAATAGAGAATATTATAATGATTTGGCGGTCCATATAAACTACACTTACGATCTGTATAAAATGTGCATATAGTTTCTTCTGAAGAAATGTAAAAAATCAGCAAAAAACAAAAAAAAAATCCATTTTTCCTCCTCCAGCTAAGAAAAAACAGGTAACTCTTATTTTCCTCCCTTCTTTCCCATATGCAAGTTTCAGGACAATCGGTGGGTGCCCCAAGAAAGACCTTTCTTGCAAGTAAAGGGTATGAAAATAACCTCAAAACCTTGGAGTAACCTCAAAGTTCCTGCTAAAAATCACTACTTTAACCTCACTAAAAAAATATCACAAAACTAGCAAGAAAGCTTTTTTGTATATAAAAAAAAAAATTAAAAATACAAAACAACAAATTCAACATTTTTGTTTCCCAATGCAATTAATCTGAATTTTAATCTCTCTAGAAATTTTATTTTGTTTTATACTTCATAGACAACTGTGACAACAAGACAAGTAAAGTAGTACGTGTACCCGTTTCAGATAGGACGAGTACGAAAGACCACGTTGGAGAAGTAGCAAAAAGAAAGAGCTTAAGTGTTAGCAATTTTTTAAGGGATTGTTTTAAGTAAGTTGGAACGAACTAAATTTTTCTTATTTTATTTTCTTTCTATTTTGTTTATTTGTTCAGCCAGTTTTATCTTAATACCACTACATAAGGGCATTAACTTTCCTTTACACAAAACAATGATTCTTTATGTGCTGCGAGTAGTGCATTTAAGTTTAATTTTTTTTTTTTATGTGTTTTTCATACTTACAAATCAAATGGAGGAAGAAGAAAAACGTAAATGCGCTTTTTTGTTCCAAAAAGCTTAAGATTTTCAATTTGATAGCAAAGTGGAGTAATGTAAATTTTAGATAATATTGTATTGTGACCATGGCATAGGCCGATTTTTTTGACTTACATTTGACATATCTTAAATAAAACAAGGAGAATGATTCCTTATGGGTTAATATGAAGTGGCTGACACTTTTAGACCCTGAGGATTGTCATAATACCACAGGAAGTTGCATCCCCTCGCTCCCATCTTAGAACTTTTTATTGCTTGGATGTTGCTTCAACACAAGGTGCTTTGGATCAATAATAACTTGTTTTACATTTTTTTAGGCTCCGCAGTAGGCTAGTTGGTAGCGTGGTAGCCTATGAGTCTAGGGGTCGTAGGTTCGATTCCAACCAGAGGCATGGTCTGTTTCGCTACAACGAGACGAATGTCATTGTTACCACTTCTCGGTTAGGTAAAATAAGTGTATGATTTGGAAATTAGAATTGAACTAGAACCAGGTTTCAAACTGTCGAGGACAAGTCCAAGAGCGGTACTTTTGTATAAAGGAGACCTGTCACTTAATCATGGAAAGATCCTAGGTTGGAGTGAAACCTTTTTACTGGTCATAGAAGTGGTATTCTATGACCTATTTCTATCTTTTTCACTGACTCTCATAACTTAAGCGGTCACTCAAATATGATTTTTTTAACAGGAACTAGGGAAAACTTGGATAGGCCGAAGGAAATTTGAGATCGTAATGAAGGTAGCCCACATATGGATACAAGAAGCCTAAACTGGTATACTGACGGGTCAAAAATGTTCTTTGGAGGTGCTTACGGTGCAAATACGCGGATCTCCGAGCCCATTCCAAAATTCAGGCTATTATAATATACGCTAGAGTTAATATTTCAAAGTGTATGAAGGTACTCATATTTTTATCTTTTTTGATAGCCTGACAGCACTTTAAGCGCTGTATTCTTGAAAGTTTAAATGTAAACTGACACTAAAGTGTTTTGATACCCTCCAATAGTTGGCCGGACGAAACAAAATTACCATATTTCGGATGCCTGACCTCTTAAACTTTTAGGAGAATTCAGGAGGTCTAGAACAATACAAATTACTAATTGCACCACTATTATATGGAAGTATTCTTAATCACATCAGAAGTGACATTATGTTACTGCCAGGCTTGAAAAAGTGTTCATCGACGCTAGCTCTTTCACTGCGGAAACTTTCCAGCATATCATACCTTGCGGGTATTTTTCTCTCTTGCTGGAAAATAGCTAATGTTAAGCCAATCCCGAAGAAAGGTGACGTCACGAACCCAGATAACCATCGCCCAATTGCCATTTGCTTGCGTTGTCTAAGGTTATGGTGCTATTGTGATCTTCAATCTCGTCAACTATTTGGAGTCCAATAGACCGCTGAATGACAGACAGTATAGTTTTCGCAGAGATCGGTCAACTTGAGACTTGATGGCGTTCTTTCTGAACGATGGAGCCAGTCCATTCATCGCCTTGGTAAAAGTAAGGTTGTTGCTCTGAATATTTCTAAGGCGTTCGGTCGTGTTTGGCACCGTGCACTTATCCCGAAGCTTCAAGCCTTTGGCGTTGGTAATACATTTGCTCGTTTTATCTCAAGCCTTGTAATAATAATAATAATTTGATCCGATGATCAGTTTTTTATTTATTTTTTCAATTTTTATTTACAACTCATTTTTAATAATTCAAACCTAACCGAGAACTTGGAACAATAACCGTCGGCTAGTTGTAGCGAAATCGACCAAGGGTTTTTGATGGGAATCGAATCCACGACCCCCTGTTTGATAGGCTAGCACGCTACCAACTACTGACCTACTTGGTCTCACTATGAACCCTATCTATTTTTTGCAGACGAAAGTAACATATGCCACTCTTACTCCTTTGACCATTGACCAAGACAATCCGATGTTGGTGCCATGAGAGTTTATATGGATAGCACTCTTAGCGTCGACCTTTCGAAAATCTCTTCATGGGGCTTCAAGAGTAGTGTAGATTGTAATGCACGCAAGACCCAGTGCGCTATTCTAACTCACAAACGACTTCAGAGTTCAGAATCGAGTAGTTTATCACTTGACGATGTGATTAATAAGGAATCGGATACTCTTGATGTTCTTGGTATGAAAATTCAGTGTGAAGTCTGATGGAACGACATACATTTGAGGGGTCGAATGAAGCATTTAAGCGCTTAGGTTTTTTGAAACGGTGTAGAAGATATTTACTACATCTGACCTACTGACATTATACAACATATATCCGGCCTAACATGGTATATAACTCTCATGTTTGGGCAGGTGATGTAATATCATCATTGCAGTTACTTGACCGCTTATAGAAGGAGAAGCGGTCGCTGATGCTAATTGGGGTTGATGACAAATCCAATTCCATTAATTCCTTAGAGCATTCCCTTACCGGATGGTATACCAGCACTGGTGCTGAAGCAGTGTGCTTCGACGTTAGCACGTCCACTGGCTAACCTTTTTATCTTGTCCTTTCCATCATGTTAGAAGGTTGCCAATGTGCAGCAAATCCCTAAAAAGGGTGCGACTAATAACCCAGACAATTACCGCAAAATCTCAATATGCTCAGCGCTCTCGAAGGTAATGGAGAGTATGGTAAATTGGCATCTTGTTAGGTATCTGGAGACTAACTTACTTTTAAACGATCGACAGTATGGTTTTCGGAGAACTCGTTCTACTGGGGATCTGTTTGCGTTCCTTTCCGAACGTTGGTGTCGTTCGATCCACCATTTTGGTGAGAGTTAGGTGGTTGCTCTGGATATTTCCAAGGCATTTGATTGTGTGTGGCACGGTGCGCTCATATCCAAGCTTAATGCCTTTGGTGTCGGTAATAAATTCTGTCGATTTATTTAGAGTTTCCTCAGGGATCGTTCTATACGTGTTGTTATAGATGGGTTCCCAACTGATGAGTTTCGGCTTTAATCAGGGCTACCGCAAGGTTCTGTTCTTTTTCCTACACTTTTTCTAATTTTTTTAACGACCTTCTAAGTCAAACTTCAAATCCTATCTACTCCTTTGCAGATGACAGCAACATTTGTCATTCATTTTCCTTTGATCGTAGGCCAAGCCTTGTTGAGGTTGAGGGCAAAAGGCAGATTATGAACGACACACTTAATCAAGACCTGTTGACAATCTCGGAGTGGGGTCTTGCAAATAGTGTCAAGTTTACAGCACGCAAGACTCAATGTTGTATGTTGACCCACAGGAATGTGGAATCAACATTGTCATCTGTACATATGGGTGGTATAAGTATCAAGGAATCTGACACTTTTAATGTTCTGGGCATGAAAATTCAGTGTGATGTCCGTTGGACGTTTTTCAAGTGTCGAAAGAAGCATTGAAGTGTCTCGGTTTTTTAAACCGGTGTAAGAAGTACTTCACATCATCAGATCTCCTTACTATTTATACCACCTACATCAGACTGAAGTTGGAATACAACTCCCATATATGGGCAGGGGCTTCAAAGTCTATTTTGGAGCTCTTGGACAGTGTCCAAAGGAGAGTGTTGATGCTAATCAATGACAATAGTGTGTCCAACTCTATTGACTCATTGGAGCATCGTCGGAATGTGAGTTGTGTGACTCTGTTCTATCGATATTACCATGGAAAGTGTTTAGCTGAGATAAGTGATCTTATCCCTAGAGCCCGAGTTTTTGTTCGCAATACTCGGTCGTCTAGTAGATCACATCCATTTGTTGTCGATTGTCCAGTGGATCGCACAGCGCATTACAGAGAAGGTTCGTTCATCAGTCGAACTAGCCGTATGTGGAATAATTTTCCCGCAGAGGTCTTCCCAGTTTCTTTCAATGTAGATAGATTCAAGTCAAATATTCACAAACACTACTCCCTCTTTTCTCCTCCTCATAACCTATTTTCCTGATATCAACATGATATCAGGTCCTGAGTGTTGGTTTAATGTAAAAAAAAAAGTATGATGTCGTCGGAATGTAAATACAATTATGGAATACTTCCCTGTTCAAGTTTATCACTCACTTTTCATACAACCATTTATTCATTCATTCTTTATTTCAATCAACTACCACCATCAAGCAACCACACAAAAGTATACTTTACCTAAATCTTACCTAAATTATATTCAAACTCTACTACAATTCCATAAGAGTAGAAACACTATTCCAACATGTCTTTGATATAAATATACTTTATATATGTATAAAACTAATCCAGCTCATCCTTAGCATAAGCTGCAGCAGAGCTACAATCTAAGGCAGAGCACTCTATTCCACTCGACTCTACTTTTAGCTTTTTATATGAAATGTAATTGTAGTACACCATCTACAGATATAATTCGAAAAATATTAATTGTACCTTTAAAATTCTATTTGTAATTCGAAAATTCCATTTGTAGTTTCAATTGAAATTAGAAGATTCTACTGTAATTCGAAATTCCATTTGTAATTCGAAAACTTCATTTAAAATTCGAAAATTTAAATTTTTATTCGAAAAAGATCGATTGTTATTCGAAATAGATCTGTAATTCGAAGGAGATCAACTGTAATTCGAAAAAGATCAATTGTAATTCAAAAGATTAAATGTAATTCAATGATTCCAATTGTAATTCGAAGAAGATCAATTGTTATTCGAGAAAAGTTCATTTACAATTGATACTTTCCGAATTACAATTGATATATTTCGAATTACACTTGATGTTTTTTAAATTACAATTTCAAATTAAAATTGGAATTTTCAAATGGAGTCTTTGAATTACAAGTAGAATCTTCAAATTACAAAGTAACTTTTCAAATTTCAAATATTCGAATTACAAATAAAATTTTTGAATTACAATTGATTCATCTGTAAATGATGTAGTATGTTTGTATGTGGCTAGGAAAGCTATACTCTCTAACCAAATCATATGACATTGTGTGTGTGAATAATACAAGTATTGTATATTTGGCGTCTTGATAAATATGTTGGATTCTTAGTGATTCCATTTGTCATCGTGGCATGAGACCATTAATCATAGACAAGCGCGCATTTAGCCGTCGTTGTTGTCGCCGACTTGCATTTTCTGATATCGCCACTGATAAAAAAACAAAAAAAAAAAATTGTTACTAACTGACTGGATGGTTGGCTATAAGTATCTTATGGCAGGGAATACTTCTACTACTGCGAGTACTCATATCTAAAGTATGGTATGAAAAAGACTGGTTGGTTATTTGATTTGGATAAATTGTAGTTAGTGTGGTACGCAGCAAGCAGTATGCGTTTACATAGCTGGCTGAATGCCGGTTTGGGTAGTAGCACTGCCTTCTTGACTGTTTGAATAACTGACTGGTGATTTTATGAGGGAAAAAAGTGTTGTCACAACGGTAGCCTAATCTACAAGAGTGTTAAGCTCAGCAGACATCAGATACTTAAGCGTAGACAAATGATATAAGACTAGAAAATTTTTGTTTTGTTTAATGATCAAATTATGCTGCCAGTTTTAATTTACTCTTACTGCGAGTTAATACTAGATGGAAAATCCTTTGCAAAACAAAGCAGAAATAGTTTGGTTAATTAAGTAAGAAAGATAAGAAAGTTTTTATGATACTGCTGCTGAAAAGGAAGTAATGTATTTAAATACTTCTCTATTAATGATAAACTTGTATGTCATATTTCAAACATAAATAGATTTCAAACTAAAAAAAATAAATGTTAAACTACCCAGTCTGCACAGTTTCGAGGCGACAATTTTTTCGAAGTTTTTTCGAAGCTTTTCCGCAAAAATGATTCGATGTCGATATTATATACAGTCGATATTTTAACGTTTCTCGAACTCATATTTTATTTGAAAAACAAATCGATTTCGAAATGATTTCCAATCTACATTTTAGGAATTCTCGTATTTGTTGCTCCATCGAAAAAAATATTTATTTTCGATATAATATCGAGTTTTAGTTTTATTAAATTTTACAAAAATTCCAAAAATTTTACTTTTATTATTAAAAAAAAATAATATCTAATACTAAAACAATAAAAAAAAATTAAAAAAAAAAATCCGCGACCGGGGTTTGAACCAAGGCCAAAAATCTGCAAATCATAAGCTGCCGAACCTGCTAGCCAACTAGGCCATACACAACTTGAAATTTGTTTGTACTAATATATATTTTGAAATAAAAATATTTTCAAATTCTGACAAACAAAATAAAATGAATATAAAAACAGGGTAGTTCAAATAATAATACAAATTATAAATTAAGGGCAATTCAAATAATAATAAAAAAATTCAAATTTTAGTAAAAGTAATTTTAAAAAACTGCTTTTATTATCAAAATTTGGCTGAAGGAGTAAGGCGTTCAACCAGTAAACTGGGAGTTCTGGGTTCAAATCTCAAGTGAGGCAGATAAAAATAGTAATTAGTAAAAATTAAATTTAAAGAATAAGTAAATTAAATTAGTAAAAATTAGTTAATTGTAAGTAAGTAGTAGTAAGTAATAAAATATTTTTTTTTATTTCTTTCCGTTTTTAAAACAATTAACTAAATTATTAAAAAACAAATGTATCGAAATTCATGAAATTTTCGATTAAAAATCGAATCGAAACCTGTACCAAAACACGATTCTATATCACCTTGCATGCCACATAGGAAAACACGCTTTATATCGACAATATATCGAACTCGATATCGATGAAATTCTTAGAGACTCTTTTTCGAATCGATATCGACTCATTTTGCATACTGGGTATTAATTTAACTAAATTAAATGTTTAAGATTTTTGTTTTTATGCAATTTCTATAAAAATTAATTAGTTCATTTAAAATTGAAAAGTTCATGCGACTAATGACGAATTGACCATTTGTAGAATTTTACAGGAGAGAATAAAAACGCGAAAGAGAACTTGCCAAAAATTGAACTTAAATTTTTGCTTAAATGGAAAGAGGGCAAATATCCAAAAATGTATTGAGATTTTAATAAAAATGTGTTATTTTGCAGCAAATTTGACGACCGTTTTATGAGAATTGCAAAGCTTTTATTGGTATTAGTTTGCAACACTTTAAGTACTTCAAGGATATAATTTATAAGGATTGCAAGGACATGCAAACATTTTTTTCTTTTTATTTTTGTTTTTGTTTGTTATTCCTGCCATTTGATGCAGTACTATATGTAGGGTGACAATTTTTTGCTGAACTCAAATCAGTAGGCCCTAGTTATTATGTTGTTTCTTTGTCCTAGAAAAAACTCTCTGAAATAGCTCTCTGGATCAATTAGTATTTCAGTAGAAACAATTGACTTCAAGCAACTTAATTTGAATGCTTTACCGACAAAATGGTTTTAATGTATAAAAAATAACAAAAACTCACAGGTTTTAAGAATAAGAAATCTCTCAGATTCTGAGGGCTTTGGAAAACTTCCCAGATAATAAGCACATGTTTTTATACCCTCCAACTACAGTATGGGGGTATAGTCACTATGTCATTCCATGTGTAACCCATCAAAATATCGGTCTAGGACCCCATAAAGTAATATGTTTTGTTGTCCTAGGCACTAAACCAACCTCTGAAAAATATAATTTTTTTACATGATTTTTTGTTTTTCGTTTACCAAATGCAACATTTTTATCCTACAAGAAGTTCACAGTCCTGCATTTGGACCCTGAGAATTAGAAATAAAGTTTTTTTGGTTCGACAACCCCCCCCCCCCCTTTTTATGGGTGTGGAATAAAAAAAATCTTTTTAATTATGATAAACTTTTATTTCTTTAGTGCAAAAAGCATAAGAATAAATTTTTAAACACATATTCGAGAGGAAATTTGCTACCCTCCATTACCATTACCCACCCCCACCCCCAAAATAAACGCGCCTGAATTTTATTTTTTTGCATGGTGGAGGGTATAAAAAATTCGGCACAGGGTATAAAAGATTCTTACTTGTTTTTAAATAGCCTTGATATCCTGAGCGCTTTTTCCAATAAATTCTGATGAAAATACATCATCGAATGTCTGAGAAATATTTGGATTCATGCAATTACATCACAATTCTAAAAATATAGAAAATCCATCATTCCGTAAACTTTTCGTTATAGAAAAACTCAAAGGTTCTGTGCGTTTTTATACCCTCCACTTATTGTTAGTGATAGAGAGTATATATAAGTTTGTCATTCTGTTAGTAACTCATCCGAATATCGGTCTGGGACCCCATAAAGTGTATATATATTTATGATCAGTGATCGATTTTAAGACATTCTAGCGATGCCCGCCTGTCTGTTTGTCTTTGTGTGGAAATGGCGATCAGGACCAAAATATTATACGGAGATGACTGAAACTCAACATTTTTACTTGATGTTACCCCGAGAAGTTTGGTATTGTATTTGAGCGATATCGGTTCAGTGGTTCAAAAGTTATGAACGAAAATGTAAGGACACCTCAAAAATTTTGGTATATTAAACATAACCTAAAAATACAAAATGCTTTAATTCGGCTGCTGGTTGACATATATGAACAGAATTAAACAAGGAATGCTATTTAAACAATTACGAACATATTAAAATAAAACATTGAAAATATAAATATATTTTATCAAAATAATAATTTTAACCAAAAATTGCTAACTTTTTGTGAGTTTGGTAAACCTAATTGGTGCACATTTCAAAATATTTATGGAAGTTCGTTATAAATATACATGAAATTGGGTTCCTGGGACCATAATAAGTAGTTCGTTTTAACCAAGGATTCGCTATAACCGAGTTCGTTATAAAAGAAGTATTTTGAGTGAAAATTGGTGCCAAATGTCGGGACTTTGGAATTAGTTCGTTATAACCGAGTTTGTCTGTATAAATATCTGTTCAAAATAACAGAAATAAAAAACTTTTATTTTTTATAACTGTTATCAAAAACTCTTTGAGCCTTAAAAAACCTGAATTATTAAAATAAAAATAAAATAAACGCATGCAAAAGAATTCAATTGATAGCTATAGCTAATACTTCAATCATTGATTTAAAGAGACAAACTTTAATTGATTTTTTTTATTAAATAACTGTTATACCAGTTATTTACTCCAATAAATATAAAATATTTATAAATATAAGTATTTTTGAACAAAAATTTTTTTAAAAACTGTTGTTTTATACTTTTATGATAAACATCAAAAAATAAAAGTTATTGCAAATTTAAACACGGCACACTGGGCCGAGATGGTAGTTTTTTTGGCCAAAACTAATAAAAACAAAATTATTAAATTTAAAAAAGCGAATGCACTATTGTATTAAGTATGACTTGGTGCACCTTGTCTGTAATTTTTGTAAAAATCGGTACACCCATTCTCTTGGAATGATCCATCAAAGATAAAATATGTATGTTTAAATCTCCATATACCGTAATCAAAAAAGCTAACAAATTTATACATTATTAAGATGGGACCTTGTTTTTTTTTTGGGGGGATTAATTTATTTGACAAAGGGAAGTACAACATGTAAATGGGTATGAACAGCTCTTTTTCCCTATTTTTTTTTGATATTTTTATGTAAATTTTGAAAAATTGTTCCATTTGATATAGTTTTTCCAAAATGTTCCGCGACATAATCCAAAAGTTAGGATGCCAAAATGTTCGTTGGTTTAATAGCTTTCAGACTGACCTGCCCGCTTTTGCCCGTTTTTTCATCTGCTTATAAAATATCAATAGAAAGGGAGATGAACAAATCTAAAGTTGTTAAAATCTTTTTTATTGAATTAAATTAATTTTATGAATTAACAATTTTCAAGTTTTTCCTAAAGTACATACATAGTGTTTTTCTATAATAATACGGGATAAAATGAAACCCGGTTACCCAAAAACCCGAATACACAAAAAAACCGGTTACGAAAAAAACCCGGTTACACGAAAAATTTTTTTTTTTATCGTATTAAAATTTGTTTTTAATACATTAAAAAAAAAATAAGTACCCGGTTAGGCGGTCCAGACTGTTTATTGAAAGAGTGTGGAACTTTTGATAACGATGAGTTAAAAAAAGGGGTTTCACAAAATTTTTTTTATATTTTTTTTTTTAATTTTTGGTATTTCAATTCCATTTGTGTAAACGGGCAAGTTTTTTGTAAGGTAGGAATGAAAAGGATAATTCTGGCCCAGACAGTTTTTTGAAACGGCGTGAAACTTTCTGTAACGATGAGTTTATAAAAGGGGGTTTTCAAAAAAAAAATATTTTTTCAAATTTTTTTCTAAATTTTATTTCAATTACATTTTTTAAAACGGGCACAAGCTGGCAACTATTATGGAAAGTGTGGATAGGAAGGATAATTCTGGCCCAGAAAGTTTTTTTAAAGGGCGTGGAACTTTTGATAACGATTAGTTTGAAAAGGGGGTTTTCATAAAAAAATATTTTATTTTTTCAAATTTTTAATATTTCAATTCCATTTGCCTAAACGGGCACAAGCGGACAACATTTTTGGAAAGAAGGGATAAAAAGGATAATTTTGGCCCAGACAGTTTTTTGAAAGGGCGTGGAACTTTAGATAACGATGGGTTTAAAAACGGGGCTTACAAAAAAAAATCAGTTTTTTATAAACTCTTATTTCAATTAAATTTATTGAAAACGGGCACAAGCGGGAAAATTTTTTGGAAAGTGCGAATAAAAAGGATAATTCTGGCCCAGACAGTTTTTTGAAAGGGCGTGGAACTTTTGATCACATTGAGTTTTAAAAAAGGGGGTTTTACAAACTTTTTTTTATTTTTTTTTTAATTTTTGGAATTTTAATTCCATTTGTGTAAACGGGCACAAGCGGGTAAGTTTTTTGTAAGAAGGGGTTAAAAAAGCTAATTTTGGCCCAGACATTTTTTTGAAAGGGCGTGGAACTTTTGATGATGATAAGTTTAAAAAGGGGGTTGTCAAAAAAAGAAAAATTTTTTCCAATTTTTTATAAACTCTTATTTCAATTCAATTTTTAAAAACGGGCACAAGCGGAAAAGTTTTTTTGGAAAGTGGGGATAAAAAAGATAATTCTGACCCAGACAGTTTTTTGAAAGAGCGTGGAACTTTTGATGAGTTTAAAAAGGGAGTTTCGAAAAAAAAAATTTTTTTTTCCAATTTTTTACAAGCCCTTATTAGAATTAAATTTTTGAAAACGGGCACAAGCGGGCAAATTTTTTGGAAAGTGCTGATAAAAAGGGTAATTCTGGCCCAGACAGTTTTTTGAAAGGGCGTGGAACTTTTTATGACGATGAGTTTAAAAAGAGTGTTTTCAAAAAAAAAATGTTCCAATTTTTTATAAGCTCATATTTCAGTTTAATTTTTGAAAACGGGCACAAGCGGGTAACTTTTTTGGAAAGTGCTGATACAAAGGATAATTCTGGTCCAGACAGTTTTTTGAAAGGCCGTGGAACTTTCTATAAAGATGAGTTTTTAAAAGGGGGTTTTCAAAAAAAAAAAAAAAAATCCATTTTTTTATAAATTTTATTTAAATTCCATTTTTGAAAACGGGCACAAGCGGGCAACTTTTTTGGAAAATGTGGATAGAAAGGAGAATTCTGGCCCAGACAGTTTTTTTAAAGGGCGTGGAACTTTTGATAACGATGAGTATAAAAAGGGGGTTTTCAAAACAAAAACTTAATTTTTTCCAATTTTTTGTAAACTTTTCTTTTTCAATTCAATTTTGGAAAACGGTATATTCACGTGATTTAAATGAAATAAATCACTCACGCTCACGCGTGGATCACGTTATTTTTAAACTCTTTTTTCAATTCAATTTTTAAAAACTTTTAAATCACGTGATTTAAATGAAAATCACTCACGCTCACGCGTGAATCACGTTGTTTTTTTTGAGTCACGCAAATCACGGTACCAGAGACCATCTCCAATTCAAATACATAAACAAAAAACAAGTGTATCTTCATTTGTTTCATCTATAACATCTGTTAATTTTATTAAAAATTAAGTGTCCACCCTGAAACAGTTTCCTTGTAGGTCCGATTCCAAAAAGTTTCAAGTCACTTAGTTATTACCCTTATATAGGCTTATGTTCTGAATTTCAACAAAATCAATTAACATTTACGACCTGTAGAGACTTTTGGCCAAAAAACCTACCATTTCGGCCCAGTGTGCACGGGACAGCTCTAAAAGTCCTTTCATACATAAAATACTTAGTTTGGACAACATTCGTTGAATGATTTTTTTTTTAAACAAAAAGAAACACATAACTGTTATATTTGTTCTCAGAAAAATAATTTTCTTGAAAATTATTCTATGATAATATCATAATTTTAATTAGAAAAGAAAATAATGACCTCGATCTAGAATAAACCTACTCAAAATGTGTGAAAAATTTTTTGATTTGTTGTTCATAGTTTTAATTAGTAAAGAAAATAACGAACTCGAGCTAAAATAAATCTACTCAAAATATTATATTTTAAAGGTCTAACAAATTTTTTTTTTTATTTTTTAATAAAAATTAATCAGAATTTTCTACACATTTTTCCAAACATAAATTTTTTTTTTACTCCAAATTTCTTAATTTAGAATATCTAACTGTGAATATTGTTCACAGTTAGATAAAGATTAGATAAATAAAGATTTAGTAGGGAGGAGTTTTATAAATAAGGACTCTCATCCTTAATCTTCTTTAATTCAATATTACCGGTAACGAAGTTCGGGCGGGAACGCTAGTTTAACACTAAATGGGTCACGCTAAATACCTTGAGGAAAATATATTAAATGGGCATTCCAATTGGTCTCAGACCTATTTGTCGCTTAAGATTTTTTAAATTTTGTTTTTTTCAAGTTTTATTAATGAACGCAAAAATGTTTATATTGGACATAAACATTGTAAAGTTTAAAATTTTTAAGTAATTTTTTATTATCTCAACAAACGATTACAAAGCGAAATAATTGGCGAAACAAAAGATGTTTCCTACACCGAAAATAAATGTTTCACCAGAATTTAATGGTCTTAAATTACTACCTTTTACCAGAAAATGACATTGAACATAAATATAAATCAATTAATGTATATATTTTTTTTTTTTGAGATGAAACATTATCGTATAGCAGTATTTGTTTTTCACTTAAATTTTGTTTATCCAATTACCGATATCCAGTTAAATATTTGCGCGTGTTAAGAGGAAAGTTTTCATAAGAACTGTCATAAAATTTGTACTATATATAATTCTTTGAAATTCAGTTTATTTTTTGCAAAAATGAATTATGTTTTATTATGCATTATTTTTTTTTGTTGTGTAGCAAGTTGGTAATAATTTACATAAGTTATGATATGAATCAAT
This sequence comes from Pegoplata infirma, assembly GCA_963921195.1. Lineage (NCBI taxonomy): Eukaryota > Metazoa > Arthropoda > Insecta > Diptera > Anthomyiidae > Pegoplata > Pegoplata infirma. The sequence continues at coordinate 47,297,382 of OY992540.1, read as the reverse complement.
TTTAACATCGATCTAAAAAAATTATCGTTAATTATAAGGCATTAATTTAATATTCAACTTGAACAAAATACAAAAAATGAGGGGGGCTACACATATGGTAGAATTACAAAAATTATTCTTATAGAATGGACCTTAAAATATGTTGTAGTTTCCTTTGAATGGTTTATGATGGTTGGTTGGATGGCTGTATGTCTATAATAATCTGTGGCCCTGTATTTTACAAGAAGTAAATAACAATTTTATTTATGCGAAAAAAAAAGATGTCCACACAAACTGTAATTATTGGCATATTGTTTTTGGTTGCTTTTTTATTAAGGAAAAAAAAGGAGACTAAACATTCTTTTGGTGATTGTGTGATGTGACCAATGTTTTACAGGAATTGAATTAAATTTTAGGAGTAATTATATAATTTGTTTTTTAAAAATAATGTCAGTCAGTGACTGACTGAGTCATCATCGCGCAGCGCAAACCAAGAAAGCGATCTCGCGATGGTGCCAACGAGCTCAAAACGTCTTCTGTGTTTCCAGAGAAGTTTTTCCAAGAATCATAATTGGCAATTCTAATGATCTTCTTATAACTCTTAAGTTGCAGACTATATACAGACCAGACCAAGGTGGCTTTTTTCCCCCTAGGCTTTGCAGAAGGGCAAGACGCATCCAGGTACCTATTCCAAACATTTGTTAAATGATCAACCAGACAGTCAAATTCCGCCAAAGCGGTTCAGATAAGTCACTTTATCCAAAAGCTCAGAAAAAACTCCCTACATTTCACCCAGTTTGTTCACTTTAGATTTCTGGAGACTACCTAAACCGGGCCAACGCTCCCTAAGTAAAAACTCAAAGTAGCGATGATCTGAAAAATAATATATTTAAGCTATTTTTCGCAAAGAAGCAGGCTGTTGGTGAGCCCTCACCATTAAACCCAAGAGAGTTGTATCCACAAACCCTACCACCCCGAACCCAGGGCTCTTGGATAAAAACCAAGTAGACCGTTCCTGTTGCCAGGCGCCGCAAAAGTGCAACTGAGTTATCCTTACAGTCATGGATGTTTATTTGTAGGAACCGCAACATCTTGTATCTTTCCACCACCGTATTATTGTCGTCGTCATCGATATTATCGTGGAAGTCGCATTTGGCCACACATTCGGTTTCAAATAAGTCAGATATGTGTCCCATCTGCTCTGAATCGGAGGCAACAAAACTCTCCGCACTCTTTACTGCATGTGCTTTGACCTTAATGTCACGCACTGTGACATTTGCTTTGTCCTCCGTGTTATCACAGAGGTCGCATTCGTTACCAGAGTCTGTTTCGAAAATGCCAGATGCATCTACCATCAGCATAGAATCGGTGGCATCAACACCATCTACATCCGTTACTGCATGGGACCTTGGAGATTCCAGATATGTGGAAGCTCGGGAAGATTATTCCCGTTTCCAAACCTGGGAAACCCATTAATTTGGGGAGCTCCTACAAACCAATAACCCTTCTGTCTCCAGTGATTAAGGTCCTGCAATCTATCCTTCTACCTTCTTTTATGTAGAATTTCCCTATGGCACACCCCCATCAACGACTGCGCTGTGCGAAATACGACTGCGCTGTGCGAAATAATGACAGCCATAGCCGGAGGCCTTAACAGTAAGCGCCCACACCAGAGCACCATAGTGCTAGCTCTCGATCTGTCAAAGACCTTCGAAGCGGTCTGCTACACGGAGACCTATATGACTCTACACTACCAAACGCCCACAAAAGATGGTTAACAAACTACATGGCTGGTAGGCAGTCATACGTAGAGTTCAGAGGCTCCAAGACTGAATTTAGAAGAAACAAACAGGGTGTGCCTGTTTCCCAAATCCTGTATAATACCTTATATATCTACAAAATCCAGACCCACCCCCTGGGCCCAAATTCATATCCCATGCCGATCACTGCACAATTCTGTGCACTGGTAGGGATATTGAAGCCCTGGAGGAACAGCTGAACAGCTATCTGCCAACCCTAGAGAACTTTTTGGCAGCTATGAACCTCGAGCTCTCGACACCCAAGTTAACGGCCACACTCTTTACCACGTGGACAAAAGAGGTTACCAGGAACTCAACATCCACATAAGTAAACAGAGAGTTCCCACTGTGAAAAACCCCAAGATTCTTGGTGTTCACTTCGATAGCCTCTTCATATTCGCGAGGCATGCTTAAGAGATGACTAGGCGGGTAAAAGGAAGGAACCCCATCTTGAAAGCGCTAACGAGCAACACCTGGGGCAAAGATAGGGAGACGATCCTGGCGACGTACAAAGCAATAGATCGTCCCTATTGCCGTTAGCGACACAAAGTGGAGAAAACTCGAAACAGCTCAGAATACGGCCCTCAGGGTGGTTACAGGAAGTCATTCTATGGCATCTAAAAACCAGCTACACGATGAGGCCAAAATCCTGCCTGTTCGGAGCCATTGCTCCCTTCTCACCCGTCAATTCGTGCTTGGGTGTTATATGACCAAACACCCTAACCATGCTAGCGTCGTAGGAACGTCGGCACCGGAGGTGAGACAAGTGAGGTCTGACCTACGCTTCGAGAAATCGGCCGAACGTCACCTCACCAACCTGGTGCAGAGTGGCAATTTAAAAGAGGTGCAGGCCCGCCTCCAATCCGAAATTGTCTCTTAGTCCTTTGGGAGGATGATGGACAATGTCGTGCTAATTGGCAGGCCTCCTCCCCTTTCCGAATCGGAAAAGAGCCTGTCACGTAAGGTCCGTACGACATTGTTACAACTCAGGTCAGGTTACTCTAGGGAGTAAACAGTTACTTGGCAAGAGTTAACTCGGACTTCGCGGATACCTGCCCTTTTTGTAACTCTGTAGCCCATGACACCGTTCACTTATTCGCGTGCCCGCTCCGGCCCACAACACTGACGCCCTTGTCATTATGGACCAATCCAGTCGAGGCAGCTCGCTTACTCGAACTTGAAGGGTAAAGGTCAAATGTCTCCCATCCCCAATTTCCCCTTTTGTCCTGTTATTCAATGACTCCTTTCGTCCATAATAGCGATGCCTTCTCACGTTCGAGGAGCATCGCTTCATTGCGTTGGCTTAGTTTTGTTAAATTCAAACAAAGCCTTCTCTGGTTATGCCTCACCTTTAATGGTTTAAGTTTATTATGCTTTTTGAAGCCAATATTGGGATGAGCACCCTTACTCGACATGTGTTTTGGAATTTGTCAAATTCAATTGTCAAGGGTATTTAGCAAATTGACAATCGTTAGTGGCAAAACATAAAGTCTTATATTAGTATGTAAGTAGACATAATAAGAATTTATGTACTAAATTCACAACATAATACAGCTCTAAGTTTCAAAGGAAATGTCCGTCCAAACCATCTCCATTTAATTCACAATTATGTAGTGTATTTTGTACATAAACTGATGATCTTGCAAGACTGGGAAGTTCCCCAGTGGGAACTACCTTACAGGTTCCAACAGAATTGGAATATGTTGGTAAGCCTCTAGAAACTTGCATCTACCAATCAAAGATGGGCAAATGGATGGCTGTATAAGACAATACGACAGATATAGCTTTCCCTTAATCAGAAGCGCACAAGTGAGCTGATATCGCTTCCAATAGGAGACGGTGGTTGCTATAATTACCGTTCACTGTTTTATTGGAAAGCTCTGCGTGCTTCCGGTTAAATGTGCCGTTGAATGAATTTTGCCGGAGTTGCATGGATGAAGAGGTGTTTAAAACTATCGTACACTTCATCTGACATTGCCCGGCACATTCTGGTCAGAGACTTGTTTTACTGGGATCTAGGGAGCTGCATGATATTTCTGATTTGTCGGATGTTAAAATTCAATATCTACGGAGTTTCATAAAAAGCTCAAATTGGTTTAACGGCAGGGAAACCTATTACAGTCCTGTGGTAACACAACGGACCTTAAAGTTTATGTGTGCGGACGTAAAAACGTCAGCAGCCACTTACAACATAACCTTACCTATTCCTGAACAACCTTCAGCTTAATTTTCTTAACTCGCACCTAATTACATAAAAATAGAGTTGCTCACAAGCGACTCAACGGTCCTCCAGAATACCTTATGTTTCTCAAAATAGTTTCAAAAATCAGTTGGTTCCATTATGTTCTCATAACACACATATCAAACAGCCTTAAGATCTTCTTCAACTAATAAATGGAGGATGAACTTTACGCATGCGTATAAATGGATAATTGATGTGTGTGTAACACACATCAATATCATACTTACTCTACTTCTTCACTTCAAAAAAAAAAAAAAGAACGAACAGATTCATTGGCAACATTTTTGAAGATGAAAAGAAGTATCCGTAGATTTTGATGATGCAGATGATGATGTTGATATGATGTAGCTTCAAAGTAGCATTATCAGTAGTTTTCTTTCAAAAGAACACACAACCCAACATGTTCAATTACACTGTGCAACAAGAAAAATGAGCCTCAATGGCTTCAACGCCATATGAAAGTAGACCATCAAATGGACAAATTCACCAAAGGGTTTTGCAAAGTCAGTTCGGATTTCTTTTTTATAGCCCACTGAAGTTTTTATTTTTTTATCACAAGCGTTTGGAAAACGTCAAAAATACTATAATAAGAACACATCTGAGCTTCAAAATATGATTTGATGTCTTCATTGAAATTTTATGGCGGTTCTTTTCTTAGAACATTTTAACCCTCTAACTGCCATTTTAAGGGGTCATTTTAGTCCTTTTTCAAAAACTAAACACAGAAGTCTAATAAAACGTCCATTTAGAGGGTTAAAATGTTCTACTAATATTTTCCTCATAAAATTTCACTAGGGGTTGTCAAATACTCAAAGTTTGTGCGACATGCGAAAAGTGCTTAAAAAGGGTCAAGTATAAATAATCAATGTTTGTTATATTTTTTTACCAAAGCAGTGTTAAAAAGTACCGACAAAAAACAGTGCAAATGTACTTTTGAGCTTAAAATGATGTTCTGATGTGTTTTATAAAATTTTATGATGATTCTTTTCTTTGACCAAATTAACCCTCTAGCTCCCGTTTTAAGGGGTAATTTTTGTTCTTTTTTAAAAGAAATACAAAAAAGTCTATAAAAAAAGGCAGTTAGAGGGTTAAAATGTTTTACAAATATTTTCTGCATCAAATTTTACTAGGGCACGTCTAACAAGGGAAGTATCTCAACACTTATGAACCGATTTGCCTGAAACTTAAAATATATATCAAAGAGACAATTCTAAGGTTGGGGTGTCTCGGCTTATCGGCCATATCGGGGATTAAGGGGTTCAAAACATGGGTCAAAAAATGGCGAAAAAATCGTTTTTTGGATTTTCAGCCATTTCTTTTTAAGAAACTATATGATGTTTTCATATGAGAAGAAAGGTTTTTTTAATGCCTATCCAATGGTGGCATAACCTTGTAAAAATTCGGCTTCTTTAAATATTTTTTTCAGGAAAATGTGTAAATTTTGGGGGGTACTTATGTGAAGACATAGACCTACGATATCCATATGGATAAGAAATAATCTTTATTAAATTTAAGTCGACCCGTATTTTTGCCCTAGATGATATTCCTGTTAGTTCGGAAGTTATAAAAATTTTCCCGAAGGTCCACATGGTTTCATAAGGGGACAACGAAATTTTTAAGCACCGATATGGCCGATAAGCCGAGACACCCCAACCTTAAAATCGTCTCTTTAATATATATTTTAAGTTTCAGGCAAATCGGTTCATAAGGGTTGAGATACTTCCCTTGTAAGACAGAAAGTTCGTCCGGCATATAGAAAATGCTTAAAAATTTTAAAGTATTCAAATTTTTTTTTTATAATTTTTTTTGGCCGAAATATAAAAAAACAAGCAACAAAGTTAAATTCGACTTTGGTGATCACGGCCAAAGTATTAAAAGATATAACTAGGACTTAGCATATTTACTTGTTGTTGCCATAAGCAGTTTGGTATTGCATTTGAGCGAAAGCGGTTCAAAAGTTATGAACGAAAATGTAAGAACACCTCGAAAATTGTGGTACATTCAACATAACCTAAAAACAGAAAATGCTTTAATTCGGCTGCTGGTTGACACATGTGAACAGAATTGATCACCGAATGGTATTTAAACAAGTACAAACATATTTTTTTCAAAAAAAAAACATTTTCGTCAAATTTTTTTTTTACCAACAAATTTTTTTCGCGGATTTTTTTGTTAATTTTTGTTCTGTTTTTTTTGCAAATAAACTTTTTTACATCGTGGAGGGTAATAATACATTCGACAAAGTCGAATTTAACTTTGTTACTTGTTTTTTGTTATATTTCGGGCCAAAAAAAAATATAAAAAATTTTTTTTAATACTTTAAAATTTTTAAGCATTTTCTATATGCTGGACGAACTTTCTGTCTTAGATGTGCCCTAGTAAAATTTGATGCAGAAAATATTTGTTACACATTTTAACCCTCTAACTGCCTTTTTTTATAGACTTTTTTGTATTTCGTTTAAAAAAGGACAAAAATTACCCCTTAAAACGGGAGCTAGAGGGTTAATTTGGTCGAAGAAAAGAATCATCATAAAATTTTATAAAACACATCAGAACATCATTTTAAGCTCAAAAGTATATTTGCACTGTTTTTTGTCGATATTTTTTAACACTGCTTTGGTAAAAAAAAATAACAAACATTGATTATTTATACTTGACCCTTTTTAAGCACTTTGCGCATGTCGCACAAACTTTGAGCATTTGACAACCCCTAGTGAAATTTTATGAGGAAAATATTTGTAGAACATTTCAACCCTCTAAATGGACGTTTTATTAGACTTCTGTGTTTAGTTTTTGAAAAAGGACTAAAATGACCCCTTAAAATGGCAGTTAGAGGGTTAAAATGTTCTAAGAAAAGAATCGCCATAAAATTTCACTGAAGGCATCAAATCATATTTTGAAGCTCAGATGTGTTCTTATTATAGTATTTTTGACGTTTTCCAAACGCCTTTGTCAAAAATATGAAAACTTCAGTGGGCTATAAAAAAGAAATCCGAACTGACTTTGTAAAACCCTTTGGTGATTTTGTCCACTTGATAGTCTACTTTCATACGGTGTTGAAGGCATTGAGGCTCAATGCGATGACCCAAAATTTGTTGCACAGTGTTATTTATTTACTTGACTGTTTTATTAACAAAAATACTGGTGCATGTTTGGTGTTTCTGTGCGTCTGTGTGATACATGCATCATTTTCATTTCGTTTGAAAACATTTTCGATGGAGTACCATGTTTTCATTTTGACGAAAATTATGCAAATCACGCAGTACAATGAATTATTTATGAAATGTTTGAAAGCACATCATAAATTTTCTTGTATGAATGGCGAAGAGACACAGACAGACGTCAGCAGACGGGAGCTAAGCTATGAAAGGTTGTACCCTTGGTACGCTTAATTTGAGTAATTTTGGTTAAATATATTTATGTTTTGTATTTTGAATTTTTAAATTTTATTTACATATTTTTACCGGTATATTGTACTTAAACAATTTGTATCACTTGCCGTACTTTTTTTCGTCTTGTATATTGGGAGTATACATAAATGACAAAATTTCGCTCGAGGGCTTAAAAATATACATATGTACTAAAATTTAACTGTGTTTTTTGTTATAGTAAAAACATAAGTGTTGATTAAATGGAATCTTTGATGAGGTATTGTACTTTATGGCAACAGCAGTTATTACTGGTTTACAAATTTCGATGTTGTTTTTAAAATCGTTGGGAAATCTCGAATGTATACAATAAAGAAAACCTACGAAATTGGCCTGAACTCCGGAAAAGTTCACAAACTCAAAAGTTTGGACATCCTCAAAATTCTACAATCATTGCCCATATTATCGGGGGTAACCAACGCATATATTGAGCACTGAAGACTATAACCTATGCTAAATTATCCTTTTTTAGTATGTTGGCATAAGGTTAAGCATAGCACCGTCAGAACTATCTTTTACAAACTTTACAGAGTCTTATGTATTGGCATCACCGGGGCAGGTAACACCAGCTCACCCTACACCATTGGGGCCTTGTAAAATATTTCGCCACTACATTTCTTTGTAATTAAGAATATTTTCGAGAGCATTCTTAGACAAACGAAACTTGATAGTATGATAGAGGGCGACTTAAGGGGACATATGAAAATTCCAGAAGGTCAAGGGCAGAATATAACCTACAAAAGTAGTAAATATGAACTTTAAAACTAAGATCCTTGAACGGAATGTGTGTTTGTCCAGGACACTGAACCTAATTCCATGATATGGTAAACGGACGGGTCAAAGACAAAAAATAAGAATACCTGCGCGGGTGTCTATGAACCCCACTTTCAACGCACTTTCCTCATGTGGAAATCTACATCAATACTTCAGGTAAAAATTTGTGTCATTTAGGTTGTAAGTAGCTTCTGACGTTTTACTTCCGCACACGTAGACTCTGAGTTCCATTGTGATACCAAGGGACTGCATAGGTTTCCATACTGGTCGCTACCGTTAAACTAATTTGAGCTTCTTATGAAACTCCTAAGATATTGAATTTTGACATCTGACAAATCAGAAAGATCGTGCTCCCTAGATCCCAGTGAAGCAAGTCTCTGAAAGTGCAGGGCAATGGCAGATGAAGTATTCGATAGTTTCTCCTCTTCATCAATGCAGCTCCAGAAAAAGTCATTTGACGGCACATTTACCGCTCTGCATGCTTAACTAAGACAGTGTCCGGTAACTAAAGCAACTACCCTCAAAATCTCTCCTCTTGGAAGCGATATCAGCTCACTTGTGCGCTTCTGAAAAGACCATGTCTGTCATGTTGTCTCACACGTCCATCCATTTGCCCATCTCTGATTAGTCTCCGTCGCGTAACAAAGTCGTAGATTTTGCTTTCAAGTTTCTAGAGGCATACCAACACATTCCAATTCTGTTGGAACCTGTAAGGTAGTTGCCAGTCTTGCAAGCTCATCGGCTGTGAAATTCCCAGGAATGTCTCTGTGCCCTGGGACCCAAATGATTCGTATGTCAAACTGCTTGGCCATCTCATTTAAACACATGAGGCAGTTAAGGGAAGATCTTTTTTTCAGAAACATTGACTACAAGAAATTGACCGCGGCTTGACTGTCAGAATAAATGTTGACTGTGGTTGTTGACAAAAAATTGCAACTCAAATTGTCATCATCTCTGGCTGGTAAAAACGGCAATTATCTGTCAATCTTCGAGACAGGCTGAATCCAAGCTCTTCCGAATAGACTCCAAAGCCCACATGTTCATGCAGCCTCGAACCATCTGTGTAAAAATCTATGGAATCTCTACTACCCGGAATGCCACTCAAACTAAGATCCTTGAACGGAAAGATTGGTCAAATATGACCTATATGGTATACGGAAGGGTCCAAGACAACAAATAAGGATATCGGCACAGGTATCTCTGAGCCCACTTTCAACGTGCTTACCTCATGGGAAAATCTATATCAATATTTCAGGCAAAATGTATGGCATTTACAAATATGTAAACAAATGTTTTCGCAGAAGGGCAAACACTTCAGATACGTACGTAATGTCTGACAGTCATACATGGACTGGCCATGAACTGTGTTGAATCCCTTAACAAACTAGGACTAAATAACGACCTGACTCTAGTATGGATTTCGGGTCAAGAGGGTCATACGTAGAAGGAATGTGCCTATTGTATGACAAATCGTGGTGGTCACAGACTCTTAATCGGCCCAGAATAATTTATTCGTCTGCAATCGGGGCATGTTGGGGAAAGTCTGAAAATATAGAGTGCAACACTGTAACTTTTGCGCTGGCCAAAGGCAGGCGAAGAGATTCATAACTCTATCTAGATTGTCAGCAAAGCTGCCACAATACTAACACAAAAAGGATCTCCGATTCCTAAGGTCCCCAAAAAGGATTCTCGGCTATATTTAAACCTGAATATAAAGGGCATCTCTTTCAGGCAGCCAAAAGACCATTGTGATCGCAGTGCATAAGATCTTTTTAATCTAAACTACATAGCACAACCATTTATGTCTGCATTAACCCTCTAATGCACAGGGATCCTGTATAGCGGCTTTGTTTCGTTAGTCACATTATTGAAATTTAAACTTTTCATAAGTTATATGGCATCGACAGAAAAACAATTCAAGAGAAATAACTCATGCATTATATGGTTTAAAAAAATTATATTCCGTCCACTTTGCTAATATATGTTTCAAGACGGTCGGTTTTAATACAAAATGTAATTTAAAAAAAAAACTATTAACTTAAAAAGTTCTTAAAAAGCTTTTTAAAATCTATACAATATTGCAAATAAGTAAATACAGTTTTCCTATTGCGATTAATTTTTTGTTTTCTTTTTTATATAATAAAATCTTTTGTTGGTGATGAACAGACAGTCAGAGACTGATAATTTTTTTGTTAACAAACTCCAATGTCTCTCTAACGTATATTTTTTATACAAAATATTTAAAAAAAAACAAGTTCGAAAATTATAGTCAACGAACATCGGCCATATAATACCCTACACCAGTGTTTGCGGAAAATGAGTCCTCAGTCAAATACGGACCAATAAGATCAACGCAAAAGTAAAATTGAAATTAAAAAGACTTATGTTTTTTGCAATTTTTATATGGGGACTAAAAAGTTTGGTGAAAAAATTGTTTTGATGAATAAAATCGGTAATTAATTGTTGGTTTAGTTTGTTTGGATTCAGATCGTTACACATAAAAAAAAAAAACTTTGTCAAAGTACTAGGAAAAGTCTCATAATCCCATTTTACCAATAACACTGTGCAACAAATTTTGGGTCATCGCATTGAGCCTCAATGCCTTCAACGCCATATAAAAGTAGACCATCAAGTGGACTAAATCACCAAAGGGTTTTGCAAAGTCAGTTCGGATTTCTTTTTTATAGCCCACTGAAGTTTTCATTTTTTTATCAAAGGCGTTTGGAAAACGGCAAAAATACTATAACAAGAACACATGTGAGCTTCAAAATATGATTTGATGCCTTCAGTGAAATTTTATGGCGGTTCTTTTCTTAAAACATTTTAACCCTCTAACTGCCATTTTAAGGGGTCATTTTAGACCTTTTTCAAAAACTAAACACAGAAGTCTTATAAAACGTCCATTTAGAGGGTTAAAATGTTCTACAAATATTTTCCTCATAAAATTTCACTAGGGGTTGTCAAATGGTCAAAGTTTGTGCGACATGCGCAAAGTGCTTAAAAAGGGTCAAGTATAAATAATCAATGTTTGTTATTTTTTTTTACCAAAGCAGTGATAAAAATATCGACAAAAAACAGTGCAAATTTACTTTTGAGCTAAAAATGATGTTCTGATGTGTTTTATAAAATTTTATGATGATTCTTTTCTTTGACCAAATTAACCCTCTAGCTCCCGTTTTAAAGGGTAATTTTTGTCCTTTTTTAAAAGAAATACAAAATAGTCTATAAAAAGAGGCAGTTAGAGGGTTAACATGTTTTACAAATATTTTTTGCATCAAATTTTACTAGGGCACGTCTAAAACAGAAAGTTCGTACAGCATATAGAAAATGCTTAAAAACTTAAAAGTATTAAAATTTTTTTTTTTTTATTTTTTTTTTTTGCCGAAATAAAAAAAATAACAAATAAAAAATTTAAATTCGACTTTGTCGAATGTATTAATACCCTCCACAATGTAAAAAAGTTTACTTGCTAAAAAACAAAACAAACATTTAAAAAAAAAAATCGAAAAAAAAAATTTTGGTAAAAAAAAAATCGACGAAAATATTTTTTTTTGTAAAAAAAAATGTTTGTACTTGTTTAAATACCATTCGGTGATCAATTCTGTTCACATGTGCCAACCAGCAGCCGAATGAAAGCATTTTGTGTTTTTAGGTTATGTTGAATGTACCACAATTTTCGAGGTGTTCTTACATTTTTGTTCATAACTTTTGAACCGCTGAACCGATTTCGCTCAAATGCAATACCAGACTGCTTAGTTTGTTTTGGTATTGGTATACTTTGGCCGTGATCACCATATCAGATATCTTGGGAAAAAGTCGCGTGATGCCTTTCTAGCGGAAATTTGTTGGTGGAGCAAAAATATATTTGAGGCGAAGAAGAGTCAAAAAAAGGGCCCGATTTGACAAAAAAAGTCAAACAAGTTTTGGATTTAAAAAAAAATTGTGTCTGCACTGCTATCCAATAGGATAGTAGATCGGAATCAAAACTTGTGTCAGTTGACACGAAAACCCCCATATATATTATTGATCAGTGATCGATTTTAAGACATTCTAGCGATGCCTGTCCGTCTGTGGAAATGGTGATCACGGCCAAAGTATTAAGCAGATATAACTAAGACTTAGCATATTTACTTGTTCTTGCCCTAAGTAGTTTGGTATTGCATTTGAGCGAAATCGGTTCAGCGGTTCAAAAGTTATGAACGAAAATATAAAAATACCTCGAAAATTGTGGTACATTCAACATAACCTAAAAACACAAAATGCTTTCATTCGCCTGCTGGTTGGCACATGTGAACAGAATTGATCACCGAATGGTATTTAAACAAGTACAAACATATTTTTTTAAAAACACAAAATGCTTTAATTCTGCTGCTGGTTGACACATGTGAACAGAATTGATCACCGAATGGTATTTAAACAAGTACAAGCGTATTTAAAAAAAATAAAATATTTTCGTCGAATTTTTTTTTTTATCAAAAAATTTTTTTTTTCGCGGATTTTTTTTTTTAATTTTTTTTTGTTTTTTTTTTGCAAATAAACTTTTTTACATCGTGGAGGGTATTAATACATTCTACAAAGTCGAATATAACTTTGTTACTTGTTTTTTTTTATATTTCGGCCCAAAAAAATATAAAAAAAAAATTGAATACTTTAAAATTTTTAAGCAATTTCTATATGCTGGGCGAACTTTCTGTCTTAGACGTGCCCTAGTAAAATTTGATGCAGAAAATATTTGTAAAACATTTTAACCCTCTAACTGCCTCTTTTTATAGACTTTTTTGTATTTCTTTAAAAAAGGACAAAAATTACCCTTTAAAACGGGAGCTAGAGGGTTAATTTGGTCAAAGAAAAGAATCATCATAAAATTTTATATAACACATCAGAACATCATTTTTAGCTCAAAAGTACATTTGTACTGTTTTTTGTCGATATTTTTTAACACTGCTTTGGTAAAAAAAAATAACAAACATTGATTATTTATACTTGACCCTTTTTAAGCACTTTGCGCATGTCGCACAAACTTTGACCATTTGACAACCCCTAGTGAAATTTTATGAGGAAAATATTTGTAGAACATTTTAACCCTCTAAATGGACGTTTTATTAGACTTCTGTGTTTAGTTTTTGAAAAAGGACTAAAATGACCCCTTAAAATGGCAGTTAGAGGGTTAAAATGTTCTAAAAAAAGAACCGCCATAAAATTTCACTGAAGGCATCAAATCATATTTTGAAGCTCAGATGTGTTATTATAGTATTTTTGACGTTTTCCAAACGCCTTTGATAAAAAAATAAAAACTTCAGTGGGCTATAAAAAAGAAATCCGAACTGACTTCGCAAAACCCTTTGGTGATTTTGTCCATTTGACGGTCTACTTTCATATGGCGTTGAAGCCATTGAGGCTCATATTTCTTGTTGCACAGTGTAATTGACAGTTTTTCTTGTTTTTTAACAAATCGAAATTTACATTTCTTTTTTAAAATTTTACAATTTTTTTTTTGTAATTTTAAAAATTTTCAAGATAATTTTACAAAAAAAAATCTACACCTTTTCCAATTGAAATTCAGAAAAGATCAATTGTAATTCAGAAATCACAATTGAAATTCAGAAATCCCAATTGAAATTCAGAATAGCCCAATTGAAATTCAGAAATCATAATTGAAATTCAGAAAAGCCCAATTGAAATTCAGAAATCACAATTGAAATTCAGAAAAGCCCAATTGAAATTCAGAAATCACAATTGAAATTCAGAAAAGCACAATTGAAATTCAGAAAAGATCAATTGAAATTCAGAAAAGCCCAATTGAAATTCAGAAAAGCACAATTGAAATTCAGAAAAGCCCAATTGAAATTCAGAAAAGCACAATTGAAATTCAGAAAACCCCAATTGAAATTCAGAAAAGCACAATTGAAATTCAGAAAAGCACAATTGAAATTCAGAAATCGTAATTGAAATTCAGAAAAGCCCAATTGAAATTCAGAAAAGCACAATTGAAATTCAGAAATGTCCAATTGAAATTCAGAAAAGCATAATTGAAATTCAGAAATCGTAATTGAAATTCAGAAATCGTAATTGAAATTCAGAAAAGCCCAATTGAAATTCAGAAAATCACAATTGAAATTCAGAAAATCACAATTGAAATTCAGAAAAGCCCAATTGAAATTCAGAAAAGCACAATTGAAATTCAGAAAATCCCAATTGAAATTCAGAAAAGCACAATTGAAATTCAGAAAAGCACAATTGAAATTCAGAAAATCACAATTGAAATTCAGAAAATCACAATTGAAATTCAGAAAAGCACAATTGAAATTCAGAAAAGCCCAATTGAAATTCAGAAAAGCACAATTGAAATTCAGAAAATCACAATTGAAATTCAGAAAATCACAATTGAAATTCAGAAAAGCCCAATTGAAATTCAGAAAATCACAATTGAAATTCAGAAAAGCCCAATTAAAATTCAGAAATCATAATTGAAATTCAGAAAAGACCAATTGAAATTCAGAAATCACAATTGAAATTCAGAAATCACAATTGAAATTCAGAAAATGTAAACAAACCAATTATGAGTCACCACTACATAGACACATTAAACAAATGCTGTACAACTATAAGAGTATTTAACCTTATTCTCTTGCTACGTATTGTAGAGAGCAGACAGACAATAATACACTCATAGAATGTTGTAGGTAAAATTTAGTTTAACTGAATTTTTATTATTTTTTGTAAATTAATTAATATAGTGAACAAAAATATTTACTCTACCTTGACAAATGCATTAATGAAAAATTAGTTTTAAAGAAAAATAATAAAAAGTCAGTTTCACTTAATGTTACCTTAAGCATTTTATAAGTGTATTGTCTGTCTGCTCTCTACAATACGTAGCAAGAGAATAAAGTTAGATACTCTCATATACACATTTCTGTACTGCATTTGCATAATGTGTCTATGTTTGTAGTGGTGACTAATAATTGGTTTGTTTACATTTTCTGAATTTCAATTGTGATTTCTGAATTTCAATTGTGATTTCTGAATTTCAATTGGGATTTTCTGAATTTCAATTGTGATATTCTGAATTTCAATTGATCTTTTCTGAATTTCAATTGTGTTTTTCTGAATTTCAATTGGGCTTTTCTGAATTTCAATTGTGATTTTCTGAATTTCAATTGTGATTTTCTGAATTTCAATTGTGATTTTCTGAATTTCAATTGTGCTTTTCTGAATTTCAATTGGGCTTTTCTGAATTTCAATTGTGATTTTCTGAATTTCAATTGTGATTTTCTGAATTTCAATTGGGCTTTTCTGAATTTCAATTACGATTTCTGAATTTCAATTGGTCTTTTCTGAATTTCAATTGGGCTTTTCTGAATTTCAATTGTGCTTTTCTGAATTTCAATTGTGCTTTTCTGAATTTCAATTGGGCTTTTCTGAATTTCAATTACGATTTCTGAATTTCAATTGAGCTTTTCTGAATTTCAATTGTGATTTTCTGAATTTCAATTGGGCTTTTCTGAATTTCAATTGTGATTTTCTGAATTTCAATTGGGCTATTCTGAATTTCAATTGTGATTTTCTGAATTTCAATTGTGCTTTTCTGAATTTCAATTGTGATTTTCTGAATTTCAATTGTGATTTTCTGAATTTCAATTGTGCTTTTCTGAATTTCAATTGTGCTTTTCTGAATTTCAATTGGGCTTTTCTGAATTTCAATTGTGATTTTCTGAATTTCAATTGTGATTTTCTGAATTTCAATTGGGCTTTTCTGAATTTCAATTACGATTTCTGAATTTCAATTACGATTTCTGAATTTCAATTATGCTTTTCTGAATTTCAATTGGACATTTCTGAATTTCAATTGTGCTTTTCTGAATTTCAATTGGGCTTTTCTGAATTTCAATTACGATTTCTGAATTTCAATTGTGCTTTTCTGAATTTCAATTGTGCTTTTCTGAATTTCAATTGGGGTTTTCTGAATTTCAATTGTGCTTTTCTGAATTTCAATTGGGCTTTTCTGAATTTCAATTGTGCTTTTCTGAATTTCAATTGGGCTTTTCTGAATTTCAATTGATCTTTTCTGAATTTCAATTGTGCTTTTCTGAATTTCAATTGTGATTTCTGAATTTCAATTGGGCTTTTCTGAATTTCAATTGTGATTTCTGAATTTCAATTGGGCTTTTCTGAATTTCAATTGTGATTTCTGAATTTCAATTGGGCTTTTCTGAATTTCAATTACGATTTCTGAATTTCAATTGTGCTTTTCTGAATTTCAATTGAGATTTCTGAATTACAATTGATCTTTTCTGAATTTCAATTGGAAAAGGTGTAGTAAGCTCACGAGAATTCCTTGTAATTTCAATTGCGTCAAAAAACTGTAAATTGACAATTTTATTGGTAAAAACCTTGTAAAAAGTTACATGTTTTTCTTGTAACGTTACAAGGCTTTTTTTTGAGTGTATAAATAAATAAAAAGCTTTTTATTTAAATATTTTTATTGATCCCAATACTGCGATTAGCATCTCTTATCAATCGGTAGTAAAAAATATTTTTTTTTTAAATACATAAAATTTAAGATAAAAAATATATATTTATTAGAGTTAATTTTGTAAATTTGATCTGATTTTTTTTATAATTTTCGCTCCTTGGTGTGGTTCAACGCATCTAAAAACCCGGATTTTGAGCTCAAAGAGCAAAAACGGCTGAGTATATCGCAAATCAGATTTCATCAGTCGATTGTATAGCAAAAAAAGTAATATAATGGTTTTTTGAACTGTTACAAAAGGTTCCAAAAAAGTTCCGGCCACAGTGGGCGGAAACATAAAGTTTTTTTATTCGTTTTAATTAATTTTGAAAAAAAGGAAGATTAAAATGCATTTTCATCTTAACAAAATAGTACCAAAATTTCCGTTCTATCACAACCCGTTAAAAAGTAATAAGGTATTTAAAAATGGTCAAAAATATGTTTTTTTGAGAACTTTTACCTGAAATTTCTCGAAAACATGACGTGATAGAAAAATTTTAAAACCAGATTCAAAATCGAAATGTTAATCGCAAACGAATAGTACGATCCCAGATTATTATCCAAAAATATCACAAAAAATTTTCTCAATAATGCACAAAAATGCGTTTTTGTGACCTTTGACATCAATTTTCTCAAAAACCTAAAGTTATGAAAAACTTTGGAAACCAGACTTAGAAATAGCATTGAGAGGTTAATCGAAAACGAGTATTCTGGCCGGTGACCCATCCAAAATGTTGAAAAACGTCTGTTAGAGTTTTATAATTTTGTCATAAGACAGGGGCCTTTTGCACCAATTTTCTTAGCAAAAACGTGCACGACTAAAAAAAATAATTTATTTTTTTTTTTTTAAATCGATATTTCCGCCCCCTCCTGTGGGTTTTTGGAACTTTTTAAGAGTTCACTGGTGAAACCAGATTATCAATATATTCGGCCGTTTTGTCACTTCAGAAAAATGACCACAAGATCCGCGTTTTCAGATGCGTTGAACCACTCCAAGAAAAGAAATTTTTCCAAAAAATACTTCATCCTTTTTAGCTCCCCCATAGATGAAGTGACATAGTCACCAAACGAACCTTAATATTTATTGACAATATAAATAGCGGCGAAAAAATATGTTGCAAACGCTTTGAGAATATAAATATAACTCAATTATTTTTTAGGGATCATGTAGAAAAGTTAAACAAGTTTACAATAATCACTATAGCACAACAATTATTTCCAACTCATACCAGAAGTGCTCGTTATAAAAGAAGGAATCATTTTTAGTATTATTATGGCGCATTTGCACCATTTTTATAAAAGACCATAAGGACTAAAGACGAAAAAACGAACATCTTCAAAAAAAAATCAAAACTTTGGTATTTTGTATTTTCTTGTTTGATTAAATAGCACGTTTAGACTGGATCATATTCATTCATTGTTTGCTAATTTAAATCTGATTTTTTCACTACATTTACAAGGTACAGTAATTTGAAAATGTCAATCTATTCAACTTGGAGATAAATAAGGACTCTCTCATGAACTCAGAGAAGGGACATAATTTAGAGCGTCATATAAGGATTGAAAATTGTATCATAATATTTATTTATTTACTGAATTTTAAACATATAATTACAAATCATATACTAAATTAACCTAACCGAGAAGGGTGACTATTAGGGCTATAACCAAATTTTTGGCATAGCACCACGTGATGGACAATGTTGTTTTATTACACTCAAAAAATTATGTTAGTAAAATCAACTGAAAATGTCAGTTAAAATAACTACTTTGTCAGTTATTTTGGGGTCAACTACTTTTTCAGTTAAATCAACTAACAATGTTAGTTATTTTAACTGACAAAAAAACAACTGACTTATGTAGTAAAAACTACTTACATTTGTAGTCAAAACAACTAAAATGTAGTAAAAATAAAATAATCAATAAATATCTTTTTTTTCAAAAAATATTTCAGAAATAAATTTGAAGACCAAATTTTTTGAAAGATGTTTTTTTTTAAAGTTGTGAAAAATAAAAAAAACGAACATTTATTTTTATTTTTTGGAAAAAAACTTTGAAAATTTTTCAGAGATAAAAAAATAAAATTAACTACTTTAAATTACTGTTACTACATCACAGTACTTTTTTGTTAGTTATTCAAAAAAACTACTTAAAATAACTAACAGAAATAGTTGTTTGATATTTTTTATACAAAAACAACTGACTTTGTAGTTGAAAACAACTAACTACTGTAAAATATACAAACAACTAACATGTAGTAACTTACATAATTTTCTGAGTGTAAACAAAATCGCTTTCTCCGATCATTTTGCAAAAAAAACCACACGCACCAAATGCATTTTCTAAAAGTCCTCAAGATTTTTTTTATTAACACAAAATTAATGTATTTTTTTATTTAACAAGAAGTAACAAGTAAAAATGTAAAAAAAAAATTTTAAGGTCTACTTATTTAAGGAAATAAACTTTAGATTTATAGTTCGTGCTGATTTACATAAAGGATAAATATCCTGGACCACCATAGTGGCACATTCCGAGCAAATATTACTTCTTTGCTGGTTTGGAATTATTGATTCTTCTTTTTCCCAATATCTTAAGAAGCATCTGAGCGTTTTTCAATCTACCTAGCGACTCCTCCAGAGATTTAAAGTCATCTTTCCTGAATCTGTGGTCTGAGAACTATATGTCAAACTATTTTCCACAAATAAAGGCACATATTGGGTAAAGCTCAGTTTGGTAACTTGGTATTAAAATGAACGTTAAAATGTTGTTGGGGAGGTGGGTAGTACCCCATGGATACCTTCCCCGCCTACCATAGTTTTAGTTTCGGACTTGATTAAAGCGGAATCATAGTTAAAATAGCAACATTTTGGGATTAAAAAAAATACTACAAAAGAGTAATTTAAAACTTCATCGCGTTTGGTGCGTGTACTTTTTTAACATCCGCGATAAAGTGAAAACATTTTTCTTTATAGTTTTTCACGGTCAATATGACTGTGTTATGCCAATTTCGATATTTTCAAAAAATGTAAAAAACGTATAGCCCTAGTGACTATGACCATTGTCTCGTTGTAGCGTCACATACCAAGGCCTCTGGTGTGAATCGAACCCACTACCCCCAGACTCTTAGGCTAGTACGCTACCGACTGGCCTACTGGAGCGCTTGTATGATAATATGTTTATAGCAATCATAAAACTTTTTGTAGCAATCATATTATGTTAAATGTAGCAATAAATTCTAAATTCTAATTTTACTATTATAACATGATTTCTGAAAAAATGTTATGATTGCTAAAACCAACTAATTATAAAATTTTCAATCATGACACTCTTAAATAATGGTTGCCACAGTCATATCTCTTCTCTGTGTATGTGTAGTAAACTAATTTATAAACTCTCTTATTATTTTAGGAAATCTTCTGGACCAGTTTTGGTAAAGTCCTTCCTAACTCTGCGTCCTTCCTAACTCTGCCGGAGTCCTTCCTAGGTTAGGTTAGGTAAGGTTGTAAGTGGCTGCTGACGTTTTACGTCAACACACGTAGACTCTGAGGTCCATTGTGATACCACGGGACCGTAATAGGTTTCCCTACAAGTCCCAGTCGTTAAACCAGTTTGAGCTTCTTATGAAACTCCTTAGATGTTGAATTTTGACATCCGACAAATCAGAAAGATCGTACAGCTCCCTAGATCCCAGTGAAGCAAGTCTCTGACCAGAAACTGCCGGGCAATGGCAAATAAAGTGTTCGATAGTTTTCAACTCCTCTTCATCCATGCAACTTCGGCTTTTAGACGTTACATTTAACCGCTCTGCGTGCTTCCCTATAAGACAGTGTCCGGTAATTATAGAAACCACCGTCGAAATCTCTCCTCTTGGAAGCGATATCAGCTCACTTGTGCGCCCCTGATTAAGAGAAGGCCAAATCAGTCGTGTTTTCTCACACGTCCATCCATTTGCCCACCTTTGATTGGTCTCCGTCGCAGAACAAAGCCGTAGGTTTTGCTTGCAAGTTTCTAGAGGCATACCAACACATTCCAATTCTGTTGGAACCTGTAAGGTAGTTCCTAGTCTTGCAATCTCATCGGCTTTGCAATCCCCTTGAGTGTCCCTGTGCCCTGGGACCCATATGAGTCGTATGTTAAACTGCTTGGCCATCTCATTTAAAGACGTGCGGCAGTTAAGAGCAGATCTTGTTTTCAGAAACATTGAATCCAGGGACTTTACCGCGGCTTGACTGTCAGTATAGATGTTGACTGCGGTTGTAGACATGACATTGCAGCTCAACCAGTCAGGCACTTCCCTTATTGCCAGCATCTCTGCCAGGTAAACACTGCAATGATCTGGCAATCTTCGAGCCAGGCTCAATCCAAGCTCTTCCGAATAGACTCCAAAGCCCACTTGTTCGTGCAGCTTCGATCCATCTGTGTAAAAATTTGTGGTGGCTCCACTACTCGGAATGTCCCCCATCCAAGACTCCCTGGATGGTATCATAGTTGTAAAGTGGCGCTCAAAGAGGCTCAAAGAGGGAGCACAGTCCACATTTTGTGGTATTGTTATCTTCTTCAAGATCGCGCTATGGCCACAATCGCTGCTCCTCCATTGCAGCGTGCTATTAAGTCGAATTGCCGACGCAGCCGCATACTGCCTACGCAATATGTCCTAACTCTGCTGGCAAGATTTACCTATCCTAAATTTAAGACACAGTCTAAATGCAGTACAAGAAGTAATATTCTAAAATGTTGTGTGTTTATCAACCACATCACAAAACACACACACACAAATGCGTTTTCTTAAAGATTTCTATTTTTCCATTATTATCCTTTTAGGAGTGGGAGTTTTTTTTTTTCTTTTGGTTTATCACAATGCTTTTGTTTGGCCCTATAATATTATATCAAATTGTGTATTACTACTACAACTACAACGACTACAGTTCTCCAGCTAAACATTAGGTAAAGTAGAGTCATTACATAAGTATTGGTTGTTTTTACATTCGGATTTTAACCTACCAATGAACAGTTTTTCTCGCTAGTTAGTTTTCTTTGGATGGTTGACTGTGTCCTGGCTTTTTATACACTTGGCTGATAGTGTCAATGGGATGTTCGGAAATCATTAAGTTCATTTTGCACTTAAGAATATGTTTTTTTCTTTTATTAAAGTTTTCTTTTCCTTCTTTTCCTTTTTTTATTTTTCTTTAAGTAACTTCACAAAAAAATTGGTCATTTAGAAAGAAATGAAAATAAAATTATTGGGCTAACAAAAAAAATAAAAAATTTGCGGAAAATAGTAAAAAAGTAAAATTTATATTACTCGATGTTTAACAATAAGCCTTGGGGTCATTATTATCTGGCTATTCCATCAGCCATTTACGAAATAAAACATCGTCTTTTGTTAAGGATTTTTTTTTCGTCTGTAAAATGAAAATAAGGATACTTTGGAAATACTTATTCTATATTTATGGAAAATGAAATGTTAGGAAAAGATAAATAATTTGGGTCACAATTATAGCGCCAGGTCAAAACGACATTTGCACTAAAAGCTTTATGATATTAACATTTAACGTACCAATAAGGACAAAAAAACGACGGATCTGATAGATAGAAGTCAATTCTAATCACGGCTATGAAAAAAAGTTTAATATTTGTCTAGGATCCTATCAAGTAAATATTTGATTGATCACTGATCGATTCTAATACATTCAAGCAATGCCCGTCTGTCTGTTGAAACGATGGACAGTGGGGTGAACTATAGGAAAAATGGCGCTTAATTCATGGAAGCCGTAATATATATGGGGCATTCCATGTCAAATCGGACACTTTGAAAATTTTTTTTTTAGATTTTCCCAATTTGCTTACAGTTTTTAGTACCCTTCGAAAACTCCTTCGTTGTAAATTTTCAAATTTTTTTGATGACCCGTTCAAAAGATATCGAATTTTTAAAAATTGGTAGTTTGTTCCTTTAAAATTTTTGCTTTTTCCGCACTTTAAAAAAAAAAATCCCAAAAAATTCTTTAAAGCGCTCTAGTATGCGATTTTTAAGTTTTAAAATTTAAATATCATTTTTGAAAATGTACACTAACAAGGGAAGTATCTCAACCCTTATGAACCGATTTGCCTGAAACTTAAAATATATATAAATGAGACGATTTTAAGGTTGGGGTGTCTCGGCTTTTCGGCCATATCAGTGTTTTAAAATTTCGTTGTCCCCTTATGAAACAACGTGGACCTGCGGGAAAATTTCGATAACTCCCGAACTAACAGGATTATCCTCTAGAGAAAAAATTCGTGTCGACTTAAATTTAATAAAGATTAGTTCGTATTTATATGGGCATCGTAGGTCTAGGTCGTCATATAAATACCGCCCAAAATTTACACATTTTCATGAAAAAAGTATTTAACGAATAGGGTTATATAGTCGCAACAAAAAGTCGACTTTTCGACTTTTCAACTTTTTTCAATTTCTAAAAAGTCGATTTTTCGACTTTTCGACTTTTTTGAAATTTTAAAAAGTCGACTTTTCGACCTTTCGACTTTTTAAAAAGTCGACTTTTTCGACTTTTCGACTTTTTTCGACTTTACGACTTTTTTCGACTTTCTTCGACTTTTTAACTTTTTTCGACCTTTTCAACTTTTAAAAAGTCGATTTTTTTTTTAAATAAAAGTTTAGTTATGACTTGTTGTAAGCATTTAGGTGCTATTTTTTTTGTTGTATTTTATTAAAAAAAGTCGAAGAAATCGAAAATGTGGTTGTAAAAATCGAAAGCAAAAGAGTCGACTTTCGATTTATAGAACCCTATCACTGAGGTGTTTACAAAAATCAAAAATATTGGTAAATATTGCACTTAACACTTTCTAACTCATGAATTGGACATTGGCATTTTTGCTTCACATACAAAATTCTTTTTCAGAAGAAAGAAATTATTTTCATCTGGAAAAAGTAAAAAAAAACACGAAAAACGTCGAAAAAGTCGAAAGCAAAAGTCGACTTTTCGACTTTTTAAGAACAAAAAAGTCGATTTCGACTTTTCAACTTTTTTATACAAAAAGTCGATTAATCGACTTTTCGACTTTTCGACTATAGAACCCTATTAACGAAGCGAAACTTTTACAAGGTTACGCCACTATTGGATAGGCATTAAAAAAACCTTTATTCTCATATGTAAACATCATATAGTTTCTTAGAAATAAATGGCTGAAAAATTCAAAAAACGATTTTTTCGCCATTTTTTGTCCCATGTTTTGAACCCCTAAATCCCCGATACCCGTGTAAAAAAATAATTATATCAAAACATATCTCCTTTGATAAAAACATATATGGATTATATATAAATAGATGTAATCAGACCTACTCCATATATATTCGTATCTGCTTCAGATATGTTTTGATCCGTAAATTGAGTCTATCTGACAATTTTACATATATGAACATATCTGAAAATGTCTGATCATTTATGCCATATATGCCAGATAGACTCAATTTACGGATCAAAACATATCTGAAGCATATATGAATATATATGAAGTAGATCTGATTATATCCATTTAGATATGATCCACATATATGTTTTTATCAAAGGGGATATGTTTTGATATAATTATTTTTTTACACGGGTGTGGCCGATAAGCCGAGACACCCCAACTTTAGAATTGTTTCTTGTATATATATTTTACGTTTCATGCAAATCGGTTCATAAGGGTTGAGATACTTCCCTTGTTAGTAGGGTGTTCAATTAATCGCGTTTCTTTATTGTTCGATTACACGATTAATCGACATTCGGCATTTTTGACTCATTCGGTTAAACGAATGAAATTTTAAAATTGATCGATTAATCGAATAATTCCATATTCAGAAATTTTCTAAGTTACAAGATTTTTTCTCGACAATTTTAGAAAAAAATTGTACTTAAGTAAATAAACAATATTAATTACAAGTTTTAAACATTAAAAGCATTACAAAATGTATCAAAATTTATTTTGTCTACAATTTTTTTGAGAAAATTTTAAAAACATAATTTTGGAGATTTGAAAAATGTTTAGAATTTAAAGTTATTTTTGTTGCCAAATTTATATTGATTACCGATATCACAAAAATTTTATATTAACTGACTACATTTAGGAAAATGTTACTTACAAAATACTTTGTTTTGAGTATATTCATAAAATATGTAATATCTTTTTTTGTTTTTGCCCAAAACTCGAAACTTTGACCGGTCACAGAGTCAACCGATTTGTCCCAAAATTGTATCAGGTACTTACTTTAGGTCGTTTTTAAAATTTAAGCTCAGGATCAGCAAAAATCCGAAAAAAATAAAAAATTACCACTCACTATGGTTCCAAATCCATTTTTTTTTTTTTGGCAGAAATTAAAAAAAAAAAAATTAACAAATTTTCAGAAGCTTATACAGTTTCTCAATGGCAACACCTCAAGCCATTAAGAAAGTTAATGAAAAAAATTGGTGACAATACTGTCAGTCTGCCAGTGTTTCAAAGTTGATAGTTTTAAGACGTATTATTAAATCGGGATCAAAACAATATTACAATTATACTAACAGCAAATGGGAAAAATGAAATTATAAATAGAGGGAAATTGAAGCCCAAGGAAAGTAGTTCTTATTAAAATCTCCAATTTTTAATTCCATTAATTTTTAACGTAATTCCCGGGGGTTGTGGTTTTGAAGCCAAAATAGCCTATATTTTTCGTGGACAAAAAATTGTGTCTGTGTTAATCGACTGAACACCCTAATACTTATTGTTAGTCATTGGCAGGTTAGGTTCGAAAATGAGAAAAATCGGACCTGGCGAAAGTGATTAAATTTTATGGCAGATGTAGTTAGCACTTGATTCCTACAGACAGACAGTCATTTCTTGGATATTTTAGAATTGTTGTACACTTATTTTGTCGCCAATTGTATTATTTTCCTCAATCGCTTGTCGCTTCAATTGCATTCAAATACACTTAATATACGAAGACAATATTTGGCATTATCCTTCGTCTTTTTATAAATAAATATGATGTATTTTAATGTAGTTTGTGGTATTTTTTCCATTCCTTTTGTATCAAAGACGAGACAGATTTTTTCCTAATGATAACTATGTATGTACTAGCAACACAGATAACAAAAGAAAGAGAACCTTTTAACTTTCTACTACAGCTGAAAAAATAATAATAATGGAAAAAAAAAAAATGAAAATTATATACAAATAGATAGGAATATCCTTAAGGCATCATTAATTTTATTTAACGTCTGTAAAATTTGCATCTTACAAAAAAAGAACTGAAAAAATAACATTTATGTGGTTTTATTAAAATATAAACGAAGGCCGATAAAAAAATAATAATAATATTCATGTAATTACTGGTTGTTAAAGCGGTTGTTTAAATTTAAATTATTTTCCTTTTTTTGAAAGACAAAAAAAATAAAAAATTGTCAAGTGACATATTACGAAATTACTTTGAAAATTTCCCATTTTATTAAAAGGCCTAAAGGAAGGTGTTTAATTTAAATATTTAACCAATTAATCAAATGACGAACGACAACACATGTAAAAAGTTTTTAAATTTTTTTTTTTTTTAGAATAAAGAAATTTTTGTGTATTTTATTTTATCAACAAATTAATCAACCAACCCTCAAACTTCTATGGGTGAATCATATACTCAACAAAAAAAAAACATTTTTTTTTACTTAATTTATAAAATACGAGTATATCAACAGCAATAAAATTAAAAATAAAACTGAAAATCCCTTTTAAATATTTTATGTATTTTTCTATCATTGAATTGTTCTATAATTTGTCAAGTTGATTATGTCAAAATGTTCTTGACATGTAACATTCTTTGTTTATTTTCTTTTTTCTCCTCAACATTTCCACATTTAAGCCCACATCTCTTCTTTTAGGCTTTTAAAAATTCTTAAGATAATGTCAAATTAGAGTCATTGTAATATAGAAAAAAAAATGTTTGATTTTCCCAAACAAAAACATTCAAACATTTTTCAATTCCTTTTTTTTAATGGCATTCATTAATTTACTTTCAACATATTTTTCAAATTTGATTTTATATTTGTAAAAGTGATAAAGAATTCAAAAAATGTCGTCATGTTTCATTTTGAAAAATGTAACATCCAAAAAATATTGCACTTAATTTATTTGTTAAAGGCAATAAAGTGAAAAATTATTCGGTATTTCATTATCAAGTCACGTAGTTTAACCTTAAATTCATTCATTCATTCCTTAATACTTTACATAAACAATAACACCAATTATTTTTATTTACCTAAATTATTATGAACCATATTAATAAATTACTTGTTTGTTTGTTTATTTATTAAATTTAGCTGTTTTCTGAAAAATATTTTATACACTCAAAATAATAAAAGTAAATTTGACCTTGCGGAATATATCGTCGACCTCTATCTAAAATATGCCAGCTAAAATTTGGTCAAAATCAGTTTTGGATGTCAAATAGCCAAACAAAAAAATATTTTTTTCTAGTTTTACAGATTCTGAGACACTTTTCCAACAGATTCTAAAAACTCAGATTCTTAAAACTTTTTCGTAAAGAAAAAGTCTCAGATTTCAGAAATTTTTCCTATCGACGTTTTGCTATAAATATGTCCCAAATTCTGAGACTTTTTTCTGCAGGAAAAATATCAGATTTTGAGACCTTTCCCATAGAAAAAGTCTCAGATTTTGACACCTTGTGAATTTAGAAAAAGTCTTAGATTTTGAGAAATTTTTCCTATCGACGTTTTGCTATAAATATGTCTCAAATTCGAGACTTTTTTTTCTTCAGGAAAATATCAGATTTTGAGACCTTTCCCATAGAAAAAGTCTCAGATTTTGAGACCATTTGCCTTTAGAAAAAGTCTTAGATTCTTGTACGTTTTTTCACTAGAAAAAGTCTCAGATTCTGAGACATTTTTCCCATTGAAAAATCTCACTCTCGGAGACATTTTTCCCATAGAAAAAAATTTCAAATTCTGAGACATTTTTCCTATAGAAAAAGTTTCAGATCCTGATAGAGTTTTCCTAAAGAAAAAGTTTCAAATTCGGAATCATTTTTTTATAGAAAAAGTCTCAGATTATGGGACGGCTTTCATATAGAAGAAGTCTCAGATTCTAAGAAATTTTTCCTACAGAAAAAGGCTCAGAATCCGAGACATTTTTCCTATAGAAAAAGTCTCAGATTTTGAAATATTTTTCCGTTAAAAAAAGTCTCAGGCTTTTACAAAAAGTTCCAGATTCTGAGACATTTTTCCTATGGAAAAAGTCTCAAATTCTGTGACATTTTTTTTTTTTCAAAGAAAAAGTCTCAGATTCTGATACATTTTTTATAGAAAGACATTTTAAGACATTTTTCCCGTAGAAGAGTTCTTTGATTCTGAGACATTTTTCATATAGAAAATGTTTCAAATTCTGAGACATTTTTTCTATAAAACAAGTCTCAGATTCTAAAATTTTTTTTCTATAGAGGATGTATCTGATTTTGAAACAGTTTTTCTATAGAAGAAGTCTCAAATTCCTAGACATTTTTTCTACTAAAAAGGGCTCAGAATTTCAGACATATTCCTATAGAAAAAGTCTGAGAATCTGAAATGTTTTTCCTTTAGAAAAAGTTCCAGATTCTGAGATATTTTACCTATAGAAAGTCTCAGTTTCTGAGACATTTTTCTATAAAAAAAAGTCTCAGATTCTGAGACATTTCTTTAATAGAAAAAGTCTCAGATTCTGAAACATTTTGCCTATAGAAAAAGTCTCAGATTCTGAGACAGTTTTCCTATAGAAAAAGTCCCAGATTCTGAGACAGTTTTCCTATAGAAAAGAATCAAATTCTGAGACAGTTTTCCTATAGAAAAAGTCTCAGATTCTATGACAGTTTTCCTATAGAAAAAGCCTCAGATTCTGAGACAGTTTTCCTATAGAGAAAGTATCAAATTCGGAAGCATTTTTCCTATAGAAAAAGTCTCAGATTTTGACTTTTTTCCCTATAGAAAAAGTGTCAGATTCTGAGACATTTTTCCTATAGAAAAAGTCTCAGATTCTGAGACAGCTTTCCTATAGCAAAGTCTCAGATTCAGAGACAATTTTCCTACAGAAAAAGTCTCAGATTCTAAGACAGTTTTCCTATAGAAAAAGTCTCTGATTCTGAGACAGTTTTCCTGTAGAAAAAGTCTCAGATTCTGAGACATTTTTCCAATAGAAAAAGTCTCAGATTTTGAGACATATTGCGTATAGAAAAAGTCTCAGATTCTGAGATATTATTTCCATAGGAACAGTCCCAGATTCTGAGAAATTTTTCCTATAGAAAGAGTTTCAGATTCTATAATGTATTTACAAAAGTACTTTTTCAGAATTTTTTTCGTTGTTGGAAAAAACATTGCAAATTTTAATTTTTTTGTAGGACTTTAACTTCAAAAAATATAAAAAGTACCAAAGTACAACTTTTTACCCATTTTTACCCTTATGAATCCGAATTTCCAGAAAGTACTTTTTTTGTAAATGTTTTTCCGTTATTTTCGAATTAATAGGATACATTCCAATTTTCGAATTAATAGGATTTTTTTAGAGAAAATAAAAAGTACCAAAGTACTCGCTGTTTTACCCCCCTTAGAATCGGAATTTCGAAAAAGTATGTTTTCAGAATTTTTTCCGTTATTGGAACCACCATTGCAAATTTTAATATTTTTGTGGGACCTTAATATAAAAAAAAAATATAAAAGTACCAAAGTACAATTTTTTACGACTTTTTACCCTTAGGAGTCCGAATTTCCAGAAAGTACCATTAGAGAATCCTGCATTCCAATTTTCAAATTAATAGGATTTTTTTTTTTAAATAAATGTACAAATGTTACCCCCTTAGAATCGGTATTTCAAAAAAGTACTTTTTTAGAATTTTTTTCGTTGTTGGAAACAACATTGCAAATTTAATTTTTTTTGTTGGACTTTAATTTAAAAAAATATAAAAAGTACCAAAGTAAAATTTGTTACCCCTTTTTACCCTTAGAAATCCGAATTTCCAAAATGTACTTTTTTTGGGAATGTTTTTCCGTTAGAGGATCCTATATTCCAATTTCCGAATTAATAGGATTTTTTTTAGAAAATTTTAAAAAATATAAAAAGTACCATTTTTACCCCTTTTTACCCTTACGGATCCGAATTTCCAGAAAGTCCTTTTTTTGTGAATGTTTTTCCGTTAGAGGATCCTACATTTCAAATTAATTGGATTTTTTTCAGAAAAAATAAAAAGTACCAAAGTACTCGCTTTTTCCCCATTTTCAACCCTTCGTTTTAATATTTTTGTAGGACCTTAATTTCAAAAAATATAAAAAGGACCAAAGTACCATTCTTTATCCCTTTTTACCCTTAGGAATTTGAATTTCCAGAAGGTCCTTTTTTTGGGAATGTTTTTCCTTTAGAGAATCCTACATTTCAAATTACTTGGATTTTTTTTCAGAAAAAAATACCAAAGTACTCGCTGTTTCCCCTTTTTTAACACTTCGTTTTTACCCATTAAATTCAAATTTTCCAAAAACCCAGCCTTAGCGGATATGTATTTCGGGAGGTGAAACTACAATCCAAATTTCAAGACTATGGGATGATGCGTGATTAGTATGTCAGTCAGTCATCAGTCAGTCACGTAACTACTTTATATATGGTGCATTCTATGCCAAATCGGACACTTTGAAATTTTTTTTTTTAGATTTTCCTAATTTGTTTACAGTTTTTAGTACCCTTCGAAAACTCCTTTGTGGTATATTTTTAGATTTTTTTGATGACCCGTTCAAAAGATATCGAATTTTTAAAAAATGGTAGTTTGTTCCTTAACTCAAACTTCTTTTCTTCATAACTTCTTCAATAATAGTCCAAATTTCAAATTTCTTTTTTCAAAATTTTTGTTTTTTTACGTACTTTTAAAAAAAAAACCCAAAAAATTCGTAAATGCGCTCTAGTATGCGATTTTTAAGTTTTAAAATTTAAATCTCATTGTTGAAAATGTTTGTACTCTTCGCTTTTTTTTGAAATTTTTTTGTGTAAAACTCCAATCGATTCTACAAATTTTTAGCCCAGGAGGATTGTGGGATAACGATTATTTTTATTTTTTAAAATTTTTTAAAAAATTTTAATTGTAATTTTCCAACCTTAAAATCATTTCTACTGCTCCAATGGTGCGTCATAGAGGGGTCATTTATAAGACCAACCCCCATTAATTTTTACGTCGTAATATTTCTTTGGGACAGACTTATACACTATCTCCAATTTCCAAGGGGCTTCCACACAAAACGAAATTTTTTTAAATTTACTCCAACCGCTCTAACTGCCCTAATAGTGCCATTAGACCAACAAAATGTATGACCAACCCACAATATTTTTTTAGTCCAAACATTTTTTCTGAACACACCTACCCTCTATCTCTAATTTTTAAGGCGGTCCCAATACAATTTTTTTTTATTTTTTGTAAATTTGTTTTATTTAATCAGCTTCTACCGGCCGAATGGTGCGTCCGAGAAGGGTCATTAGTGAGACCAACCCCCATTTATTTTTACCCTACAACATTTTTTTAAAACATACCACAGTCATATCTCCGCTCCCTAAGTAGGCTTCCATTCAAAATTACATTTTTATAAAATTTGCTCCAACTGTTATTTGTATGGGAGCCTACTTAGGGAGTGGAGATAGGGCGTAGGTTTGTTTTAAAAAAAATGTTGTAGGGTAAAAATAAATGGGGATCGGTCTGACTAATGACCCTCCCAGACGCACCATTGGACGGGTAGGAACTGATTAAATAAAACAAATTTACAAAAAATAAAAAAAAAATGTATGGGACCGCCTTAACAATTAGAGATAGAGGGTAGGTGTGTTCAGAGAAAATCTTTGGACTAAAAAAATATTGTGGGTCGGTCATACATTTGATGGCTCTAAGGGCACTATTTGGGCAGTTAGAGCGGTTGGAGCAAATTTAAAAAAATGTCGTTTTGTGTGGGAGCCCCCTTAGAAATTGGAGATAGGGTATTAGTTTGTTCTAGTGTTTAAAAACCGGTTAACCGTAAAACCGGTTTTTTCCCAAAATTTCGGTTTTTTACAAACCGGTTAACTGAAATTGAAAAATTCCGGTGCACCGAAAACCGGTTTTTTTCTGTCGGTTAACCAGTTTTTTTTAAACATTGAAACAGAATATTTTGCAAATATTAATTAAAATTTAATGAAAATCCGTGAGAATGAAAGTCTAAAATACATTTTGTCTTCAAGAAACAATTTTCCAAATAGGAATTTTATTCCGAATCTGGTAAATATTTGATTTACTCGCCGCTATAAGCATTTTTTGGGCAGTATCATTGAAAACATAATAGTGACTGTTAGCCAGGTACTAAAATTCCTGTTAATGGAGAAAATGTCAATAAAAGAACATCAATATAAAATACGATACTACAATTTATAACGAATTGATGTATAAAGCTCCGGTGAATATGGAAAATAAAGAACCGTATTTAAATATCGCTATTTTTGAAGGATAACAGTTGCTAACTTTGCTGAAAGAAACAAATATGTTAAAAATTAGCAAGTATTTTTTGGATTTGTCAGTTAAACAAAAAAAAAAAACGGTTAACCGGTTTTTTTATTCCGGTTTAACCGAGAAAACCGGTTAACCGAAAAAGCTGAATTTCGGTTAACCGAGAAACCGGTTTTCCAAAATGTCGGTTTTTTATAAACACTAGTTTGTTCCAAAGAAATGTTAAGACGTAAAAATTAATAGGGGTCAGTCTTATAAATGAACCCTTTATAACGCACCATTGGAGCAGTAGAAATGATTTTAAGATTGGAAAATTACAATAAAATTTTTTCAAAAAATTTTAAAAAATAGTAATAATCGTTTTCCACGATCCTCCTGGGCAAAAAATTTGTAGAATCGATAGAAGTTTTACACAAAAAAATTTCCAAAAAATCGAAGAGTACAAACATTTTCAAAAATGAGATTTAAATTTTAAAATTTAAAAATCGCATACTAGAGGGTTTTTAAGAATTTTTTGGGATTTTTTTTTTAAGTACGTAAAATTTTGAAAAAAAAAATTTAAATTTGGACCATTTTTAAAGAAGTTATGAGTAAAAGAAGTTTGAGTAAAGGAAGAAACTACCAATTTTTAAAAATTCTATATCTTTTGAACGGGTCATCAAAAAAATCTGAAAATTTACCACGAAGGAGTTTTCGAAGGGTACTAAAAACTGTAAACAAATTGGGAAAATCTAAAAAAAAAATTTTCAAAATGTCCGATTTGACATGGAATGCCCCATATATAGATTAAGTTTTATGAAATTGGTTCATAAGGGTTGAGATACTTCCATTAAAAGAATAAACTAAAGCCACTGAAGACATTTTTTCCATAAAGATACAATTTTAACGTTTTTGTAATTAAAAGAGATACAAAATAATTATAAAACAGAATTGGGATTTATTTCATTTCTCTTGGGACCTATTTTATTGGAAATTATATATAGTTTTTGGGACTTGTTTTATTTTTCTAGGGACTTATTTAATTTTTTTGGTTTGGACGTTATTTCATTTTATTTGGGACTTATTTCTTTGCGATCTATTTTATTGCGATTTATTTTATTGGGAGTTATTTCACTGGCCCCGTTAAACAGAGCTGTGTTAGAAGAAAAAATCGTTGGCTTTAAAGATTTATTGCTGTTATTAGCTAACTTTGCTCTTGACCTCTTTTGTTTTACATATTTACTGATTTATTATTTTGAGTGTATTAAATTCCCCCATTGCTACAAAACACGTAAAGGGTTTCGTGGCTTGAGTGTTTACCTTTCATCTTAATATTAAAAAACATTAATTTAATTGCATAAAAAGAAATTTGTTCATTTGGTCCACTCTAATTCGTTTTTTATGATTGTAAGCAATTTTACTTGATTATTTCTTGTGTTACATTGAAATTTTTGTTAATATTTTAGAAGTTTAAAAATTAAGAAAAATTTTTTGTTTAGTTAAACAGTAGATTATAAGAAAATTTTAAAGAATTTTCCAGTTAAAAGTTTAATTTTATAAGAAGCAAGAAGATAATAAGAGATTTTAACTATTTATTTTAAAAGTCATTTTTTTGATTTTGTTTTTGCATATTTTAAATTCAATAAAAATAATGCATGTTTTAAATTCAATAATTTTTTTCTACAACTTTTTTCATATTAAAAAAAATTTTGCCATCGCCTGTCGACCCAATTGTAATTCGCACTTAATCTTCCTTCAAATGACTTATGGTCTGTAATTTTTATATTTTCCCAACAATTTTTATCATTTATCACTTTATTATTTAAGTAACCGCCATTTAAAAAGTTTATGACAATTTCTATAGTAATTCATTTTCCAAGAAAAAGTAACAATTTTTATTTGTTTCCGGCAAAAAAATAAAAAAATAAAAATAACAAAAAAGAATTAAACAAACTAACTGTATGCAATATTTTGTGAATAAAAACTTTTTCATGAATGTAAATTTTTTTGTAAATAATTGTTTTAAAATGACCTGAATTTATTTGCGAGTACTTACTATACTCGCATAGTAACTCCAGTATACAGGAGCATATAAAACAAACAAAATACAAGTAAAAAGGTTAATTTCGACTTGTCCGAATACATGAGAGCCCTCCACAATGCTCAAAGCATTTTCAATGAAAATGCAAAATACTTTTTAAGAGATTTTAATTTTTTTAATGTAAAAAAATTTATAAAAATGTTTAATTGACACCTAAAATAAAATCGTCAAATTCAAATCAACAAACATCAATTGTAAATCAACCAAACATTTAGTAAAAACGGTCGCATGTTAGTACATTCTACAAAACTTTGATATTGTTTTCAACAAACTCAATCAAGTAAATTTAATTTAAAATTATTTTATCATGTCAATAAATATTGTTTGTGTTTGTTAAATTTCTTTGTTGAAAAAAGAATTTCATTTGTCAGATCAACAAATTGTGTTTGTTGAATTTCTTTGTTGAAAAAAAAAAATTAAGTTTTTTTACTTTTGTCAGATCAAGTAATTGTGTTTGTTGAAAACAAAAAAACCTTTTTCAACAATCAAAATTTAAAAACATTTGTTGATATTACAAATTTTCAGTATTGGAGCACTTTCAGTGAAAAAATTAATTGACTTCACAAATATGGGGGTCAATATAACAATTCCTTTTTTTTAACATGATAATGATAATTAACGAAAAAGAAAACAAGAATTACTAATTTCATTTTCTTAAAACCAAAAATTTTAATAACTTGGGTTTGTAACTTGGATAATAATTCACCTCGTGGTGAATAAACCCGTTTTTCACAAGCTGGTGAATAAAAAGCTACTTAATAATTTTTCAACAAAAAATTTTTTTTTTCATATTTTTTTTTTTTTCATCAAAAAATTTTTTTTTTCATCAATTTTTGTTTTTTTTTCATCAATTTTTGTTTTTTTTTCATCAAATTTTTTTTTTCATATTTTTTTTTTTTGCATCAAACTTTTTTATACCCTCCAACAGAGGTCCAAGTCGTGTGGCTCGGAGCCGGCTTGGCGCCGCCGCTGACTTTATTTTTGACTTGAAGCCGCCGCCGAATGATTCGGCTTATTTTGGCTGACGACTTAGCCGATATTTCTAGAAGAAAATGTATTTCTTGTTCCAAAATATATTGAAATTATGATTTTTCCTATATTTTGGTTCACTTAATACCTATTCAATTGATTATGACTTCATTTTTAAAACAAATCAAAAGTATTTTGAAAACGGTTTTGAAATCGTAGCTAATCAATTTAGAGGTTGAACCACAAAACAAATAAAACGTTCAAAATAAGGCCAATAAATCCAGTTATATTACAAAACTAAATTAAAACAATTAAAAAATTGTGTCTTTTTAGTGTTTTTAGTCCAGTTTATAGTACTTTTGTAATTTTTTAAGAAATCATCGGCTTCAGCCGGCTTTAAGCCGCCGCCGACAATTTTTGCCTCAGCCGCCGCCGCCGCCGCCGACAATTTCACTACGACTTGGACCTCTGCTCTCCAACCACAGTATGGGGGTATACTCACTTTGTCATTCCGTGTGTAACGCATTGAAATATCGGTAAGGACCACATAAAGTATATATTTTATTGATCAGTGATCGATTCTAAGACAGTCTAGCGATGTCCGTCCGTCCGTCTGTTCGTCTGTAGAAGACTCGATACAGTCCAAAATAAAAGAGCTAGACTTCCAAAGTTTGACACGAAAATGTCTTATATTCCTAGGCAGGCTAAGTTCGGAAATGGGCAAAATCGGACAAAGGGGAAAAAAGTTCCCCCTTAGTGAACTAATCCAACCTAAGAAAAACCGGACATTTTGCAGGGTTTTTTGTACTTTTGCTAAGCAAATGCAACGTTTTTATCTCAGAAGAAGTTCAAAATCGTAAAAAAAAGACGCCCCTGGATTTTTTTATATTGTTTTTTTTTTTTGACATTTTGGAGGGTATAAAAGATTCGGCACAGTCGAATGTAACACTCTCACTTGTTTTTCATCATTTTTTTTTGTTCATAATTTTTTTTTTTCATCCAACTTTTTTTTTTATAATTTTTTTTTCCATTTTTTTTAACATTTTTTTTCATCAAACTATTTTTTCATCAATTTTTTTTTTCATCAAATTTTTTTTTCATCAAATTTTTTTTCAAAAAATTTTTTTATTATTAAATTTTTTTCATCATTTTTTTTTTTCATCAACTTTTTTTATCAAATTTTTTATTATCAATTTTTTTTCTCACAAAAAAATTTTTTTTTCATAATTTTTTTTTACATCAAAAAATTTATCTTTTTATCAAAAAAATTCATCAAATACTTTTTTTCATCAAAATTTTTTTTCGCCAAAAATTTTGGGTTCATTAAATTTTTGTTAACATAATTGTGTTTTTCGTGAAAAAAAATCATTTTTTTTTACCAAAACTGATTTTTCACCAAGTCTAAGCTTTTCGCATAAAAATTTTCCATTTGTTTATCAAATGTACATAAAACAAGTGAGAGTGTTATATTCTTTGGTGCCGAATCTTTTATACTCTCCAAAATGTTAAAAAACTTGTTGGCACTTATTTTTGCACTCACTTACGAAATGTACAGCTCTTTTGGTTTTTTAATGGGGTCCTCGACTGATATTTCAATTTGTTTTGCATGAAATAGCAAAGTAATATAACATTATTTTTTCTATAAAAAACTTTGCTTTGGCAAGTACACCCAAATCTTCCGCAAAACATTATCATGATTTAATGTTTTGGGCAAGAGTACAAAATTCGCAGGCATTTTTAGTGTATACACAGTTTAACCCTTTAAATGCACGTTTTAGTGGACAGTTTTTGAAAAAAATAATTAAAATGACCCCTTAAAATGAGCGTTAGATGGTTAATATGTTCTAAGAAAAGAAGCGCCATAAAGTATTACTTAAGACATTTAAAAATATTGCTTAGCTCTGACCAATATTTTGAGGTGTTACAAACGGAATGACAAATTAATATATTCCCACAACCACTAAGTGTAGGGTAAAAAAGGATACAGAGTGGCGTATAAAGCCTTTTTTTAAATGGATATTTGGTTTATGGAAATAGTTTTCATATATACACGAAATCCTACAGTAAATGTAATAAAATTAAAAAAAAATAAAAATTCAAACAAATGTAAAAAACGTATGTACTATATGTATGAAAAGACGAATGATCCTACAAGGATGAGAAGTATGAACACAAAAAAAATGTTTTTTATAAAAAGGATTTGTTTTTTTCAGGAGAATTTTCTATATACATATGTGTATACATAAATGAATGTTATGGCTGAGTGTATGTATGCAAATAGTTGGTATTTGTTTGTTTTCTATACACACAAAAAAAAAAAATTCAATTTCAATAAAAAAATTCACGAATTCAATAAATAAATTAACTAAAAAAGCCGCGGTGAAGATTTTCACGAATTCAATAAACGCATTTGTAAGTCGTTTGCTGAAAATAATTTCAATAAACAAATTTTAGGATTCAATAAAAAAGTTTATTGATTTACATTTTTTTTAATATTTTTTTTAGAACTAAAGAAAAAAAAAAAAAATTTTTTTATTTGTTTTTATTTATTTTTATTTTATTATTTAATTATTTTCTTTATTTCTAACTTTTTCTCAATTTATTGTTTCCATTGAGCTTTGAACAGCATACCTCCTGTTTACAATGCTGGGCGTCTAACTAACTGAGCTACAGCATGACAACAAGTTTTAACGCATAAAATCAATTTGGTTTTAAATAAAAGTAAACAAGAATTCTGAAACACTCACATAATTTTGTCAGTAATGGTAACAGAAAAAATTCTCAATTGAAATTAACACAAGAAAAAAATACTGACTAATTTAGTTGAGTGCATCACTTTCATTCTGTAACTTATAACAGTAAAAATATTTAACACACAACTATACACACACACACGCATTCAGAAACAAATTGTGTTTTTATTTCTATTTTATTCTTGCTTGTAAGTAGATGACAGAATTTAGCCGACAAAACTATAACCCTGTTTTGGCGTTATGCGCTAAGCGGTGGATAAACTTATTACTTTTTTTGGGGGTTGTTGGTTCGAATCCCCATCAGACCCAACTTTTTTTTTTTTTTTTAATATTTTTTGTTTTTTTTTTTAAGTTATTACTTTATTTGAAATAACTATGTGTGAAAAAAAGAAAAACAACAAAACTTGCCGACGGAATGAGTTGAACATAGTTTTTTTTTAATTTCAATAAATTTTTTTATTGATACAATAAAAAATTTTATTAAAAATATTTTTATTTTTAATAAACGTGTTTATTAAAATTTTCTTAAATATTTTTTTTTCTGTGTAGGGAAAGGCCAACCAACTCAAATAACAGTGAAACCTCGGCTGATCAACAAAGGTAGATTTTTTTTGAAATGAGGAAGGTTAAAAAAAAAAAAAAAATTATCTTCTACCCACAAAGAATTAAACATTGGACTTCTTGTTTGTTAGAATAGCCTCTAGCCCCTAACCTAAAGCATATATGCTATATAATAACAAATAAAAAATCTAAAAGACGTAGACCTACTATATCCATATGAATACGAAACAATCTTTATTAAATTTAAGTCGACAATTATTTTTTCTCTAGACGATATTCCTGTTAGTTCGGGAGTTATCGAAATTTTCCCGAAGGTCCACATTGTTTCATAAGGGGATCACGAAATTTTTAAACACTGATATGGCCGATAAGCCGAGGCACCCCAACCTTTAAATCGTATATTTCAAATATTTTAAGTTTCATGCAAATCGGTTCATAAGTGTTGAGATACTTTCATTGTAAGTGCTAGTTGGCGAGATTTTTCTCTATTGGGGGCTTAACTAGCTAAGGCGTCGACAATAAACACTACAACTGGGAGGGCGTGGGTTCAAGTTTAATCCAGGCACTTATATTTTTTAATATATTTATTCAAGGGTTTTTATTATTTTAATGTTATTTTAGTTATTAAAAATTAAAAAGCATATTGATGACATGATGAAATGTGTCATTACTTAGAATGACATCTCCAAAGAATTTTGTAACAAAAAAGAATTTTGTAACAAAAAAAAAATTGTCTTTTTAATTATTTGCCAAAACAAAATTCTGTTCGAAAACGTTTCCGTTTCGAATCGAAATACGTGGTAACCCCCCTGATTTCATTAACTTTTATGATATAAGGGCTTGAAATTTTCAAGATAATTTTTCACTTTAACTTTCTTAACGTTTTTTTACTGAAATTTTTATTCACCATACATTTTTCAGCTCAAAACTTTTTTTACTCTTACTTTTTTCACTCAAATTATTTTTACTAATTTGTATCAATAAATTTTTTACAAATTTATTTTTTCAAAAATTTCCTGATTCTATTGAAATTTTACGATGTAATGCCTCGAAATGTTCAGGATTTAAATTAAAAATAAACAATTAATTTAATTTGTTATAAAAATTTGGCTTTTTTTGTTTGAAAAACTGTTTAGAAAATAATCCCAAATTTGTGCTTAAGAATTCCATATGAAATTCCTTTAATCAAAAAAGCTGTTCTCTTTAGCTATGCATTGCAGTTCATTCATATTTAAAGAGGTATATGGGGGTTTTCGTGTCAACTGACACAACTTTTGAAACCGATGTCTTCCGATCGGGATGAAATTTGCACCAAGGTTAGTCCTATTGGATAGTAGTTCAGACACAATTTTTCAGCGAGATCGGTCAAGGACACTCTGAGTTAGAGGGGGTCGAAATTTGACATTTTGGCCAAAGAGGTGTTTATTCTCATCCATGTAACTTCTTACCTATTGTTTTTAGCAAAATGTGTCCCAAAGAGTTTAGATAGCTATTTCTTCAGCCTTTCGAAAAAAAATTATAAAAAAAATAAAAAAAAAATTTTTGATTTTTTTTCTTGAAAATCTAAAACTTTTTTGACTTTTTCCTCAAATTGGGCCCTTTTTTTTTTATTCAAAAGAAAGCTTAGGTCTTTTCCTTTAAGAGCTATGGGGTCGCTTAGTGGGATGCGAGTGGGATGCGAGTGGGATATCTATGAAAAAATTATTTTTTTAACTTTGGAACACAAAAAACGGTTCTTTAATTTGCACTATTAGGCGTGGGATAGCTAACCAGTTTTCGATTTCGATCCGCGATACCCTCTAATTTTTATAGGTTCGAAAAACAAAGCACGAGCCAAAAAATAAGGGCGGTGGGGTGGGGCCATATGGCCCCTCATCGGGGTCAAAGTTGGGCGTATAGAGGTAAAATCCTCAAAAAGCCCCAAAACTCCCCTAGAAACGCCCCTGGAGGGGTGCAATGTGAGACGAACCTCCAATAATTTTCTGCCCCCAACATTTTTCTTGAACATACCTTACCCCTATTTCCACTTCCTATGGGGGCTCCCATACAAAACATTTTTAAAAAATTTGATCCTACCCTTTCTAACTTACCCTAAAGTGCCCCAAGTGGAGCCAAATGTATGACCGACCCCCATTATTTTATTAATTCCAACATTTTTTGCGAACACACCTACAATGTATCTTTAACCCTTAAGGTGGTCCCCATACATTTCTTTTATTTTTTATAAATTTGTTTTATTAAACCAGCTCCTACCGCCCCTACCAAGCCTCCTAGAGAGGCAAAAATTATGACCAACCCCCATTATTTTTTAGTTACCAACATTTTGTCCGAACATAATAATACCCTATCTCCACTCCTTAAGGGGCTCCCATACGTTATAAAAACATGTATTTTTAAAAACTAATAAAAAAATAAAAAAAAATGTATGGGGACCCCCTTAAGAGTTGAAAATAAAGGGTAGGTATATTCTGAGAAAATGTTGGAGATGAAAAAATATTGGGGGTCGGTCATATATTTTACTTCTCTAGGGGCACCCTATGGACAGTTAGAGCGGTAGGAGCAAATTTTATAAAAATGTCATTTTGTATGGGAGCCCCCTTAGGAAGTGGAAATAGATGTTAGGTATATTCAAGAAAAATGTTGGGGGCAGAAAATTAATAAAGGTCGGTCTCACATTGCACCCCCCCCCCCCCCCCCCGTGGGAAGTTCTAGGGCAGCTGTGGGGCTTTTTGAGGATTGTAACCTCTTTACGCCCAATTTTGACCCCGATGAGGAGCCATATGGCCCAACCCCACCGCCCTCATTTTTTGGCTCGTGCTTTCTTTTTCGAACCTATAAAAATTAGAGGGTATCGCGGATCGAAATCGAAAACTGGTTAGCTATCCCACGCCTAATAGTGCAAATTGAAGAACCGTTTTTTGTGTTCCAAAGTTAAAAAAATAATTTTTTCATAGATATCCCACTCGCATCCCACTAAGCGACCCCATAGCTCTTAAAGGAAAAGACCTAAGCTTTCTTTTGAATCAAAAAAAAAAAAAAAAAAAAGGGCCCAATTTGAGGAAAAAGTCAAAAAAGTTTTAGATTTTTAAGAAAAAAAATCAAAAAATTTTTTTTTATTTTTTTTATAATTTTTTTTCGAAAGTCTGAAGAAATAGCTATCTAAACTCTTTGGAACACATTTTGCTAAAAACAATAGGTAAGAAGTTACATGGATGAGAATAAACACCTCTTTGGCCAAAATGTCAAATTTCGACCCCCTCTAACTCAGAGAGTCCTTGACCGATCTCGCTGAAAAATTGTGTCTGAACTACTATCCAATAGGACTAACCTTGGTGCAAATTTCATCCCGATCGGAAGACATCGGTTTCAAAAGTTGTGTCAGTTGACACGAAAACCCCCATATATATAAAAATAGTAAAAATATCTTATCGTTATGTCATTTGAAATACTCATATGCATTAAAAAGAAAAAAAAAAGAAAACAAACGGAAGCAACAGGAGCTATATGAAAAGGCAGTAGCTAAAGCTACAGGATGAACAATACCACAAACATTTGCCTTAACCTGTGGTGATACATAAACGTTTAAAATTGTTTGCTTCTATTTTTTTTTTGTGAGAAAAATCCATAATAATCCTTAAAAAAATTAAAACAGTAGTACCCTCTTAAATGAGTAACAAAAATTTCAACTTGTTGATGCACTTAAGCGGGGAAAGTATTTTATCCGAAGTATTTTAATTCGTCCTTAGTAAAAAATTACAAAGGCTGTTGAAACTTCATTCCAAACACGTTAACTTACTTAAACGGATAATTTAAAAAAAAAAAAAATAATTTAAATATACTTAAGCGGGGAATGTACTTTATCCGAACAATTGAAAAAAGGAATAACAATGGCTTCGTCCTTAATAAAAAATTAAAAAGGCTGTTTATACGCCATTCTAAACATTTTAACTTTTTGACGTACTTAAAAGGGTTTTTTTTAAATAAAATTTAAATATATTCCACAATTCTTAAGAATTTTTAATTTTTCGTTTTTTTAATTTTTCTTTATTGTCCTGAGTTTTTTTTTAAGTTATTTAACTACACCCTACACCACTATGTAATATAAGGTCCCCGTTTAAATGCGTTTTAAAAAATGTCAACTTTTTAACACACTTAAGCGATTTTTTTACTGAAAATTTTTAAAATACACTCCACAGATCTTCTGAAACTCCGAATACTCTAAAATGGGGCCCAAGTTCATGTTTGGACTGGACACCCATTTTTTCGAAAAATAAATGGTTTGAGGTATCTTAAATTCGGTCTTTATAGACAATAGTTTTCTTAACATTGAGACACCTTAAAGCATGGAAGCATATTACTGAAAACTACTGTTTTATGTGGTTGCCTCTTAAATGAGTCACTTTAAATGTCAACTTGTTGATGCACTTAAGCGGGGAAAGTATTTAATCAGAAGCCTCGGATAAAAGTAATAACAATGTTTTCGTCCTAAGTATAAAACTAAAAAGGTTGTTGAAACGTCATTCTTAACATCTTAACTTTTGACGCACTTAAACGGATAATTTTCAAAAAAAAATTTAAATATACTCCACAATTCTTCCCTAGTAAAAATAATATGCTAATTTTACTGAATAGATCTAATTTGATCCGTAAAATGGTTGTATCAAATAATAT
This sequence comes from Pegoplata infirma, assembly GCA_963921195.1. Classification (NCBI taxonomy): domain Eukaryota; kingdom Metazoa; phylum Arthropoda; class Insecta; order Diptera; family Anthomyiidae; genus Pegoplata; species Pegoplata infirma. The sequence continues at coordinate 47,254,115 of OY992540.1, read as the reverse complement.
CTAATTGTATTACTTTAGATCAAAAAATATAAAAATTGATACAATTTGATCCTGAATTTGGTCAAATCTAATTAGATCAAATTGATCTTATAATATCAATTTTTATATAATTTGATGAGCAAAACCAAAATACGAATCTAATCATATATGGAGCAATATCTAACCATATAAAGTGGATCAACCGTATCAAAGTGATAGATACAATTTTATATAAATTTATACGGAAGCATATTAACTCATATAAGATTGTATCAAATTATATATGATTAGACCAGAAAATTTTTACTCGGGTTAAGATTTTTTCTTTTTTTTAATTTTTCTGAGTTTTATTTCAAGTTTTTTAACTATACCCTACACCACTCTGTAATATAATGTCCCCATTTAAATGCGCTTTCAAAAATGTCAACTTTTTAACACACTTAAACGAAATTTTTTTCTGAAAATTTGTAAAATGCACTCCACAGTTCTTCAGAAATTCCGAATACTCTAAAATGGGCCCCCAGTTCATGTTTGGACTGGGCACGCATTTTTTGGAAAATAAATGGTTTGAGATATTATATATTCTGTCTTGATAGACAATAGTTTTATTAACATTGAGACACCTTAAAGCATGGAAGCATATTACTGGAAACTACTGTTTTATGAAAAAATAATCGTGTTTAGTGCACCTGCAGTAGTAAAACTTACAAAAAAAAAAAAAAACTATGAATGGGTCGCTTAAACAATCATTTCGGTAGTTTAAAACAGAGACATTTATAAAGAGATGAGTAAAATCCACACCAAAGAAAAAAAAACAAATGAAACGAACATAAACTGATAAAAAGGATAGAACGAACTTACATTACAGTTGGTATTTGGTGTGTTACAGGAAAAGCAGGAAAATATTATAAAAGGACAATGACCAAACAATTTATGGCTTCTCGCGTTACTAAAAGGTGGCACTAAAACTACTATGTAGTAGTAGAATGAATATCTGTAAAGAAATGAAATGACATAATACAAAAAAAATAGTATGAACATTCGAACAAACAAAAAGAATAAATTCATGGGTGGCCACGAACAATGTTAGAAAAGAAACCAACTTAACAATAATAATAAAAAAAAAATATTATAAGATAGAATAGTTAAATCCACTAATGTCTTTAGTTACGGAGTCGATACAGGTAGGTGACATTGTTAAAAGTCATTGTCATAAACAGTTAATAGATATGGAAAATACATTTATTTTTCAAAGACATACCTAACAAAGGTAATTTAGGTTTATCTTACAGGTGCAGATGGTTTTCGGTATAGGATTAGAGATTTTCCTACAGAAAAATTGAAGTTATACATATTTTTGTTTAAATTTGAATTTTAGAAGCATCTTCAAGTTTGAAGTTATATTAGATATGTGACTTACCAAAGACTATAAATGGCCCAATTTGAATAATCACTTGTTTAAACTTAAAGACAAAAATTTAGTAATAATTGAATTGACGCAATTAAAAATTTAAAAAAAAGTAAATAATTTAATAAAAATTTAATAGTTTTTTTAATTTTTTTTAAACTCTCATAGTTTTTGAATTCTCGTTTAGTTTATAATTTTTTGTGTATATATGTATATGAAAGTTTGTAATCGTCTTTATAAAATTTTCCTATGTTTTTGAGACATAAATATTAGGGCGGAGTAATTTTTTTTCGACAAAATCGTCTAGCATATTCGGATACTGCATAAAATTCTAAGAAAAAATGCCAAACAAACTATGTCTCAAAAATCAGTTTTGACCCCCCCAATTTTCAAAAACAGTTTTGCACGATATACGACTTTTTTAGCTGGGCTTATTTTTTGGAATATATTGTTTTACTAATAAATTTTGCTTTTATTTTATATTTAGAGGTGTACCTAGTAATTTTGGGTACGGGGAATCCATATTTGATATTTATTTTGCTCTAAACCGCCGCTAGAGGGCGCTAAAAAACAAAAATCTGGACTTGGGTCTTCAGATTTTTTTTTATTATGAAGCCATGCCCATTTACAGTTTAATTAAATTCCAAAAACTCGCGATTTTATTCGCGATTTTAATTTTTTAAAAATTCACAAAAAACTTAAATGTGTTAAACTACTCCATTCTTTTATTGCCTCAATTTTTTAAAACTTTTTCGTTTAATGTAGAGTATTTTAACTTTCAATTTCAATTTTGATTAACAAAATCCGATGTTTACTTAAGGAGTTATAGATCTTCAAGGTACATCGATAAACTATTTGAAAATCCTAAAATCATTTATTAACAAAATTAAAAAAAAAAAAAAAAAAAATCTTTTTATATGGTCATAATTTAAAAAAAATATTAAAAAAAGAAGACTTTTGTATCCTATTAAAATGATGGATGACTGTTTTTTTTTTGTAAAAATGTCATACTTTCATAATATGCTAATTAAAAAAAAATCAAAAGAGGTTAAAGTTGACGAAAATGCACTAAAAAAATGCATTTGCATTTAAAATGCATTTTTTTAATAACACGATTTGTTTTTTAACTTTCAAGTTTAATGTAGAGGACTTAAACTTTTAATTTCAATTTTGATTTTAAAAATCGTATATTTACTTAAGAAGTTATCGCTCATCAAACTACACTACTTTTTCATATTTTGTGATTTTTAAAAAATGAAAATCGCGAATAAAATCGCGAGATTTTGGAATTTAATAAAACTGTAAATGGGAATGTCTAAATGTCTCCATAGTGTATTTATTTACGCAATCTAAAGATCCCAGGTCAAAAAATACCCTTTTTCTCGTGCTGATTGATGGAAAAGGCGTATATCGTGCAATACTATTTTTGAAAATTGTGGGGGGGGGGGGGTCAAAACTGATTTTTCAGACATGGTTTGTTCGGCATTATTTCTTAGAATTTTATGCAGAATCCAAATAACCTAGACGATTTTGTCAAAAATTTTGCTCCAAACAATTCACTCAGCTCTAATAAATATGTTTGGTAAAGTTTGAAAAGACAACAGTTTTTTTTTGTAAACAAATTTAAAACTTTTTCAAACTTTAAAAAAAAAAAAATAAATAGATAAATTTTGAGTAAATTTTTAATCGTAAATTTAATAAATTTTTATTAAAAATTTACTCAACACTATTAAATCGTTTTCTGGTGCAAAATTGAGTAATTTTTTACTCAATAGTATTAAAAATTTACTAAAATATTTTTTTATTTTTTTCTGTGTACCATAAAAACACAATTAAAAATGTATAATAAAACTTTAGAATAGAGGTGCGAAATACTTGATCAGAGTTCCTCAGTTGCTTTCAGAAATTTGAGAAAGTGAGACAATGGAAGTCCATGAACCAAAGTCATTGACGGAAGATCAGAAGCTTTTATCGGCAGTCTATATTTGAGAACATAGACATACAGATTTGTTGTGGCTTCACATCAACAATATTCATAAACCCAATTTTGCCAAACAACAAGCTCATGCGTTTTGTGCAGATATTAGGCAAATTGGGTAGATAGTATTTCAATTCCTAATCAAATCTCTCATTAAAAATTTTGTGGTCTTGCCTATTGACTCATTTGACCAACTTTCTATGTAAATTGTCATCATATGAAACTTGCTCCAAGTAAACTTCCTCATCTAGCCTATAGATTTGAAGTTACCGCTTCTTAGATATTGTATCATGAAACTGTCTAGAACACAAAGAAGAATTTATCTGTCTGAAAAGCTCCATACACGGAAAAAATTTGAAACAAAATTTCAATCAACAAAAACGCGGATTGAATTAAGTTTTTGATTGAAATTCCTCCAATTAAAAAAATTGTAATATCAATAATCAAATTACAGGTGATTGATTGATAATTTTTTTAATCAAACATTTTTTCGATTTTGATCAAAAATTTTATAATTTTTTTATTTATAGTCAATCAAAATAATGATTGATGTTGCCAATAATAAAAAAAGTAAAACCGATTATTTTGTATATTTTTGAATTAATCTATTCAAATAAATTAAAGCGAAAAGAAATCTGGTATATTGAAAATTTGTAATTCGATAGTTAAAAAAAATAACAAAAATTTTAATCAAAACATTGATTGACTCATTTAAATTTTGTTGGTCAATAGATTTAAATAAAAATTTTTACCCAATAATTTTTCGTGTGTACATTAACAGATAGTCTTGGAAAGTTTCAAACTCCTACTTATCCAAACTAGGCATTAGCCGGTCACTTTCTTTATTGCCAGCATCTCTGCTTGATTAACACTACAATTGCCTGGCAACCTTCGAGCTATGCTTAATAGGGCGTTTCTTCAAAAACTTTTTTTTTATTTTTGCAAATCTTGAAGCGGAACATGAATTCTTATGGCATAAAAGATTTTTGAGATTTTCTTCCGATTTTTGGAAGGTCGGGATCAATTCGCTCAAATCAATTTTATCCTAGAAATTCCTATGGCCAAATATCTTTTATTCCGCTTCAAGAGTTGCAAAAATAAAAAAAAAAAGTTTTTGATGAAAAGCCCTAATGTACAGCCCATCCCCGAAAAGGATGCGATAATAACCGCCCAATCGTAATAATTTATGCGCGCTCGATGGTGATAAAAAGCATGGTAAAAAGCCACCTAACAAGAAATCTGGAGGCTAATATACTTTTAAACGATTGATATGGTTTTCGCAGAACTCGTTTTATAAAAGACATCTTTGCCTTCTTTTCGGAACGTTGGAGTTGTTCGATTCATCATTTTATGGAAAGAGTAGTTGCTCTGGATATTTCCAAGGCGTTTTATTGTGTGCGGCACGGGTCGCATATATCATATATCAATTTCGAGCTTCCTCAGAGATCGCCAAACTCATCAAACAAGTTTCAGCTTCAGTCCGGTTACCGCAAGGTTCTGTTCTGTTTCTACCATTTACTTAATTTTCTTAACGACCTTCTAAGTCAAACTTTAATTCCTATCTACTCTTTTGAAGATAAAAGCAGCATTTGTCATTCATTTTCCTTTGATCGTATGCCAAGCGTTGTTGACGTTGAAGGCAAAAGACAGATTATGAATGAAAAACTTAACCAATACCCGTTCATAATATCTAGGTGGGATCTGGCGACCCAATTTTGTATGTTGACCCACTGTTCTGTGGTGGCAACAGCGTCATTCGTGCATGTAGGTGGTATAAATATTGAAGAATTAGAAACTCTATATTTATTGAGCATGAACATTAAGTGTGACGTCCGTTGGAATAAGCTCGTTTTTGAAGTGTAGAAAGAACCATTCAAGTGTCTCTGGTTTTTAAACCGTGTAAGAAGTACTTCAAAACATTCGATTACCTTACTATTTTTTTGACCTGTAACTGACCGAAAATGGAATACAACTTCCATAATTAGGCAGGGTCTTTAAAGTAAATTTTGGAGCTATTGGAAAGTGTCCATAGGAGGGCGGTGATGCTTTTCAATGATAAAGGGTATCAAACTCGATTGACTAATTGGAACATCGTCGGTATGTGGGTTTTTGTGACTACATTTATCGACACTACCATTCAAAATGTTCTGCTGAGATAAGCTAACTTATCACCAGAGCCCAATTTTTTGTTCGCCGCACTCGGTTGTCTAGTAGATCACATCCGTTTGTCGTCTGTTGTCCAGTTTATCGCACATCTCATTACAGAAAAGATTCGTTAATATGTCTAACTAGTTGTAATAAACTCCCGCAGGAGTCTTCACAGTTTATTTTCTCTCCCTTATAATATCATCCCAAGCGGTTGTATATCAAGATAGATATTTGGTAGGAAAAGAAAAGAACCTTAAGGAAGTCGATTAAAACAGACCTGTTGAATGAGCTGTCTTCTGTAACAGCAGGTTTATGACATTTTTGGAGAACGTTCAATAGAAACCGACGAAATTCGTATCCGACACTAAAAGCAGTAAGTCATGGAAACCCTCTGAGAAATAACTTTACGTTCAACAAAATGGCCTAGAGACATAATTAACATTGGCACTTAAATTTCTTGACAAAAACGCAAGAGGAAACGTTGCACTGTGGTTCCGATTCCAAAACTAGGTGGACAAAAGTATTTAACCATGATATTTTATGTTTTTGGGGTCGCTGACTTCAAAAAAATGCTTTAAAAAATTGTAGCTTCAATATTTTTGAAAATACAGTGGGTTTCACTAAAATAGCTTCAACTTAATTGGACTTTTCGCTACAACTGGAAAAAGTTAATTACTTTTTGCTACTTTAGGGCACTAAATTTAAAGGAAGTATATATAAAAAGCTTTTCTGAGCATTACAGTAAAGCCCAGCTATGTCGAATTACTTTTAATGTGTAGTTTTTTTAGAATGTTCGAATAAAATCCTTTTTGTGCTTTTAGAGTTGCGGGAAAAGAAAAATATGTTATATAACAATTATAGAAAATACTGTAGAGGTATTTGTTGCAAAAATATGTGCAAAAGATCCTGAATATTATAAGCATTTTCTTGAGAGTTATAAATATTGCAGAAAAAATTACTTTTTTAAAAACGCTATAAAAAATGCAGCTGGACGCCGCTGGATGAGATGAAAGATGAAACATACTCTCTGATAGTTACTTAAAGAGGTGTATATAGTGGCTTGTCCGCAACTTGGAGCGGTTTTTTTTGGCAAGCTTTGAAAGATTGATAATCTAATTTCTTTTTTTTTACTTATGACCCTAACTTCAAAGACCGATAGTAAGAAATCGCGAAAAAGTTTCGAACCCATGAAAATTTTTTTGATAAGTATATACCCATGGCTATATAAAAAAAAATTCACGGCAATCTCCTGCAAATAATACACTTGGTATAAGGTTCTTAGTTTTGTGTTGATTTCCTTAGTTTTTAATTACAAACATTTTCGTGAACAAACATTGATGTTCTAGTGCTGCGGGGACAAAGTTAAACCCCTTATTTAATCAAAATATTTTGCGTCTAGTCTAGGCATGTTGTTAGCTATTTAAAATACCTACCGTTTTTTAATTTAGAGGTTCAAACTTTTTAGACTTTTGTCCACCTAGATTTGGATTTGGAACCACAGTGCGTTGGTCTTAAGAAACCTTTAATAAGCTTTGCCTAACCCATTTGAAGGTTTTACAGAAGATGTGACGTGCTAAAGATTGTAGCAGTGAGCAAAATAGCGTTAAAAACTACTGTTTCAGAAGTAGTTATAGTATGATTTCTGCCCTACGATAATGAACTGACTTACTGAAACGAAGATATTGTAGTAAACTTTAATTAACCAAAATTGATGACGATTTGTTCGTTGACAAATTTTGTAATTATCTAATGAAACCACCCAATCGGTGAGACACTAAAATTTTCCCAACAAACATGTGAAAACATTTACTTCCATAAGTGATTATTTCCACTAACTTTTCTAATGGTTTTTGTGAACTTGTGTAAGTTTGACAACAAAACAATTGTTGACCATTAAAATGGATGGGGTTATTTTTTGTTGTTGTTATTGTATTCAGTTGTTGACAAAATTATTAAATTGTTCACACACACACTCAACACCCAAGCATGTGCTCGTTGTTCCAGTACATGTTCAAAACATAAAATAACTTAATTAGTTTAAAAAGTCTCACGAAATTGAATTTGAAGCAATTCAGTCAGTCCATGTGGTTGGTAGCTTGTTTGGTTGGTTGGTATAGTTGGCGGCATTTTTCTTTTGTTCCTGACAAGTGATGATATTTTTCTTTTGAAGTTTTTTTTTTTATTTGATTTTTTTTTAAACCTACCGCAGTCTTAATTTTTTTTTTAAACCGAAATAAATGAATTGAATTTAGTAAAAAACAAGAATACAAAAAAATATATATAAAAAATCGTCGCATTTAAACTGATTTCCTCAAATTAATGTGGCGCTCGCTACTGGCTCTTTTAATAAATTTGTGCTTTTATCAAGAACAAAAACAACATGTGAGGAACAACATGCATAATTATTTTAAATTACTTCAAAATAAGATTAAAATCTTTGAAATAATCTTTTTAAGATAATAAGTTTAATTTACTTTAATTGAATCATTAGTTAAACAAATCATGTTTATGTATAGAAAAAAGGACTGAGTTAATGGAAATAAGAGAGTAGAATTAGAATTACGGATGATTATTTGCGGGGATTTCTCAATCGTGGAAAACCCTATGCTCCTGAGGCATTTCTAATATTTATCCATCGTAATGGTATCAACAACGAAGAATCGTACACTCTGGATGTTCCGAAGTTTGTTTACAGTCGACGAACTAAAAAATTGGCCCCAGAAACAAAAAAAATGTAATTACAGAATTTTGGCGCCCACGCTTGGGCCATTGCCAAAATTTGTGTTTTCAAGTTCCAAACGAAATATTCGAATTCCAAAAAATCTTTTTCGAAAAATAGCTGCAAATAGTGTAGAGTTTTTCGACAACCACTAAAGCCATAAGCTTAAAATTTGCATTGTTAATTCAATTTCTAAAAAAATATCAACAAATTTAACATAACAAATATTGTAAATTGAATGAAGCAATAATTTATATCAGCTCTTGCATGGGTGGACAACATTACTCTTGTTTCAAACTTGGCCGAAAATCTCCAAGCAAAACTTAAAACTCGTAAAGAAGAAATTGAAAAAAGAGGACTAAAAATAAGCAAGACAAATATCGAGACGATGTAGTAGGAAGAGAGTTCAGAAAACACGAAACATCGATTGAAGAACAGCACTTAAATAAGTTCGCGAATTTAAATATCAAGGATTTGGTTTATGTGATGATGGCAAACCTGGCAAAAATCATAACAATCGAGTTTACGCTACAGGAAAACTTTTGAATGATCTAAATAGAAGCTTCATCAAAAAAAACAAGAGGTAACGGCAAAAACAGCACGTGCAGTATATTGGTTAAAGTACATTCCCACCTTAACAAATGACCGCAGACCAAGTAAGCCCAATAAGACCCACAGAAATGAGCTAGTTTGGTCACATTCCAACAATGTCAGCCAACGTTCAGGGGATGCCCCTACTAATGCAATGCATTGTGTTGTTATCAAGAGGAGAAGGAAAGAGGGAGTAGTGTTTGTGGACATTTAATTTCAATTTTTCTAAATTATAGCCGACTGGAAAGACTTCTGCGGGGAGTTTATTATTAAACATTAGACATTTGACAACGAACGGATGTGAGCTGCTGGAGAGGAGAGTACTTCGGGCATGCACCCGCGTCTCAGGGATGAGTTCGCCCATCTCAGCTAAACACTTACCGCAACCCACATTTCGACGATGCTCCAATGAGTCAATAGAGCTAGATACCCTTCTGTCATGGATAAGCTTCAACGCACTCCTTTGCCCCAAATCCAGAAGCTTCATGATATATTCTGAAGAATCTGCCAGATATGGGAGTTGTATTGCATTATCGGTCGGATATAGGCTTTATAACGCGAGGAAATCAGAGAGAGTGAAGTAATTCTTGCACCGCGTTGCACCGTTTAAAGAAACCAAGACACTTGAATGATTCTTTAGGCACTTGAAAAACATGTTGGTTCCAACGAACATCACATTTTATGTTTACAACATCAAGAGTGTTTGATTTCTCAATAGCTATACCACCCATTGATATAGATGACGCTCATTCCACAAGCCGTCTGTGGGTCTGCATACAGTATTGCGTCCTAAGAGCATTAAAATCTACTCGGAGATTGTCGTCACGATTGAGTATGTCATTCATGTTCTGCCTCATAGCATCAACCTCAGTAAGGCTTGGTCTATGATTGAAAGAAAATTAATGACAAATTTTGCTGTCATCTGCGAAAATATAGATAGAATTGGAAGTTAGACCTAGAAGATCGTTAGGTACAATGAGAAAAATAGTGGGAGAAAAAGTCTTGCGGCACCCCTGAATTCAAATAAAACTCGTCTGATGAGAACCCATATAAAACAATACGCATAAAGCGGTCTCTGAGAAAGCTCGATATGAATCGAGAGAAGTCACTACTGACACCAACCATAATAAGCTACGAAACGAGTGCAACGTGCCATACACGCCCAAACGCCTTGAAAATGAAAATATCTAGAGCATCCACTTTGCTTTCATCGACTTGGTGAACAGAACGACTCCAGAGTTCCCAAAGAAACACTTATAGTCTGCTTGAATTAGACTCTAGATAATTTACCAGGTGGTGATTCATCATTCTCTCCATGACTTTAGGGAGCGTAGAACAAATTGATATGGGGCGGTAGTTTTCAGGGTTTGTTGCCTCTTCCTTTGCGATTGCCTTGACGTTGGCCACCTTCTAACAAAGGAAGAAGCTTCTACCCGGTACTAGTAGCTAAATAATATTGCCAAAGGACGAGACAAAGCAGGATCACAGCCGTAATACCAAGAGGACCCGGGAACTTGTTTATGTTAAGATCCTTAAAGACATTTTTAATTCCACGCGCTTGAAAAATCGGAAACCTTTCGGGTTCTGATGGTGATTTATTGCTTTCCGGAAAGGATGCATTTCTTGCAAAACATGTCAGAAAATAGGTCAGCTTTATCAAACGGGTCTGTGAATATTTGGTCAGTCATTATAAGGACTATTCTTTTAACAAATTACCAAAAGGTCTTACAACCCCGCGAAGCAGCAAGGGCCCGCACGCAGACGCTGTTCGAAAAGAAGCTTTTTACGTCCGAATACTCTGGCACATTCATTTCTTGCCTGCTTACTCCAATTACAGAACGTATTCCCCCTGGATCCGGCAAGACTGATTAAACCAGCACTTATGTTTGGGTTTAGTCGAAATTTGCTTCGATGGAATGAACAATTTCATTTCCAGCATTATCATATTTACTGCCATTTCTGTTGTCAACATTGTCATCAATAAAACAGAGTTTTGAGTTGAAATGCTGAAAGAAACCGTTAAGCTCAGCCCAACAAACCCTTTCATATACACAAATAGAGCGCTTCGTTGCTGGTTTTAAAGCACTTCGAAGGTCCGAAAATGAAAAGAAAGCAGAGTATCACAAGGTGATTTGGTGTTGCAAAGAGCTAACATATAGTCCATGGGAGTCGTAACGACTATTTCACTACTCGGACAGACCCCAATAACTCCAGTAATATAATCGGATACGGAGTCAAAATAGGCGTAGGAGTTCGCCATGTCCAAATTTGTTCTCCTATAGACGAACCCGAAGTAAAAATGCCTGCGAATTTTTCACTCTTGCCCAAAACATTAAATCATGATACTGTTTTGCGGAAGATTTGGGTGTACTTGCCAAAGCAAAGTTTTTTTTAGAAAAAATAATGATATATTACTTTGCTATTCCATGCAAAACGAATTGAAATATCAGTCGAGGACCCCATTAAAAAACCAAAAGAGCTGTACATTTTGTAAGTGAGTACTAAAAAGTGTATTTACATTTTGGAGAGTATAAAAGATTCGGCACCAAAGAATATAACACTCTCACTGATTTTATGTACATTTGATAAACAAATGGAAAATTTTTATGCGAAAAGCTTATGGCCAGTTTACAGAAGGCGAACGCTACACACGAACGAAAATTTTACATGTATTTTGTTGTTGTTACAATAACACAACACATGCAAAATTTTCGTTCGTGTGTAGCGTCCGCCTTCTGTAAACTGGCACTTAGACTTGGTGAAAAAATAGTTTTGGTAAAAAAAAATTTTTTTTTTCACGAAAAACAAAATTATCTTAAAAAAAATTTAATGAACCAAAAATTTTTGGAGAAAAAAAAATTTTGAGAAAAAAAAGTTTTTAATGATTTTTTTGATGAAAAGAAAACTTTTTTGATGTACAAAAAAATTGATGAAAAAAAAATATGAAAAATAAATTTTTGGTGAGAAAAAATTGATAATAAAAAATTTGATGAAAAAAAAATACCTATGATTAAATATGAATTTATGAAAAAAAAAAATTTATGAAAAAAAAAATTTGATGAAAAACAAAAAATTTGATGAAAAAAAAAATTAATGAAAAAAAAAATTGATGAAAAAAAAAATTTGATGAAAAAAAAAATTGATGAAAAAAAAAATTGATGAAAAAAAAAAATTGATGAAAAAAAAATTTATGAATAAAAAAATTTATGAAAAAAAAACTTTTGATGAAAAAAAAAAAATTTATGAAAAAAAAAATTTTATGGAAAAAAAAATTTTATGGAAAAAAAATTTTTATGAAAAAAAAAAATTGATGAAAAATAAAATTTATGTTGAAAAATAATTTTGTTACTTTTTATTCACCAGCTGGTAAAAAACAGTTTTATTCACCTCGAGGTGAATCATTATTCAAGTTACAAACTCAAGTTATTAAAATTTTTGGTTTTAAGAAAATGAAAATAGTAATTCTTGTTTTCTTTTTCGTTAATTGTTAACTTATATAGTCAAACTGAGGTGGCGTGCTGCAACTTTTTTAAAATTAGAGACCAGCCTAAAAACATTATCATGTTAAAAATGTGTGTTCTGATTTGGAATTTAAAACAAAGGGAGGTTATTTTCGGTTTGCTACAGCCTAGATGTGACTGTAGTTAGTAGACAACATTTTCACGAATGTATAAAGCAAGGCCCCGATGAGAAACAAAAAGGGATAGTAATCGATATCCAGGTATTTGGAAATCCTGAGGATCTGCATCTCCTTTCTGGGTTTAACATAATGCAAAAATATTCTGCCGATGAAAACAAATGTAAGCATATACAAAGGTGAAATTTTCCCTCAGTCCACGAAATATGCCAGTCATAATGAGGAAAAATTAAAATTAATATTTCTGACAGTGATCCAGTCATACGGGGTATGGAATTTATTGTTCAGGGAAAAGATGGGGAAAATTTATACATGAATTGTAGTTAGGGAAACAAAAGTGAAGTTTTCAGTTAGTCACTAATTGGTTTCACTTATTCACTGTAAGTCAGGGATGTTAAAGTTGGTACAATTGTACTTTTTTTGGTACATTTTGTCCTTTAAAAGTACCGTGGTACTACCGCGACTCATTTGGTACAATTTTAAAATTTTCAAATTCTTTCTTTATAACTCATCGAAATATCGGTAAAAGAACCCAGCTTTTTTCTTAACAAAAAAAAAGAAATGCTCACAAGGCTACTAATTTCAGACCGATTTACACAATAAATGAGACTTTTTTTAAGTTTTACCCCTTGTTTTAAAACAGTTTAAAGAAGTTTTCAAATAAAATTTTTCTAAAATTTTTTTACAAAAATTTCCGGATGCTAAAAACTTATTTTTATAGAAAAAGTATCAGAATTAGACACATTGGGAAAAATTCTTTACTCACTTTTATCAAAAAAAAGGTCTCAGAATTTTCCACAATACTAACAGTCAGTTATTTATAGACAATTAATGAAGATAGTATAAATTGCAAAATTTGAGACCTTTTATCTTTAGAAGAATTCTCAGATCTTGATATATTTTTCGTGTTTACGCAACCATATAAATTTTTCCTATTAATTTGTGTGGGGGGGGGGGGGTATATACGATTTTGGGGGGTATACAAAATTTAGTACAACCGAATTTACACTCTCAAAAAAAAAAATGGTACCGTCAGTGTCCAAAAAGTACAATTTTTTTGGAAAGTTGGTACAAAATTGAAAACCCCATTTAACATCCCTGCTGTAAGTCCTCAAAATTTGTGAAAATATAATCTCTTTTTTAGGCACACTAAAGGATATTTATGTTTAAAATTAAATTAGGATCAAGACGGAAGGGAGTTAGTGGTCCAGTTTTTTGTTGCATAACTGTTATTAGGTCACTCATAACAAAAATAAATAAAAATCAAATCGCTTCATTAGAAAATGTATGGCAGTCAAATGATTAAAATTACTGTCCTAATTCCTTACCACACAGTCGTTAATCGCTGTGTGCATAAATATATTAAATAAATTATTAAGAATATGTACTTTTTTTTGTATGCCAGTTAGTAAATTAATATTTTTCTATTATTTATCATCCCCTAACCATAAAATTCTAACATCCTCCCATTCCTAAAATGCCAAAAGCACAATATGGATACAAAGGCAAGCGATAACGACAACGAACAAAAAAAAAATAAAAAATAATAAATTCATAATCTCTATTATCATCAAATTTAATGCTGGCACGCATTTTAGGTCCATGTAGTTTATTACAAAATATGAATAAAAAAAAAAATATAGAGAAAAAATGTTTTCAGCTCAATTTGATGGCCACGACATGACAGCTTTACTTGAATATTGACGTAATTATTCACACTTATTGCACGAATACCATTAACTTTATGTCGAATACTTAATCATCTTTGTTGTCGCTCTTCTCCTTTTGTAGTTGTTATTTGTAGCTTAAGGAATGCTTATACCTATTCAGCACTTGGTACTGGCTGCCTGGCGCTGGACTGTATATTAGTTAAGGTTCTTCTGTTGTCCTTTTTCTTTTTTTGGTTTTTGTGCTGAGGTTACCAAATTGCTGGCTGTTCATTTTGCTCGATTTATTTAAGCAATGGGGCAGTCATACTGGCCCCGGGAGCATTGTGTAATTAGAGAGATTTATGCATTCATTAATCGGCTAAGTTGGAAGATTAGTTTTATATGGTATGACTTTGGCAGGAGCATAATTTTAACATTTCTAGCTCATTTTTTTTGTTGTATTCTGGTTTTATAAGTTGTTGTAACGCTTTTGTTTTATATTTGTTGTAATAATTATAAAAAAGAACCAAGAAATACCTGCATAAATAAAATAGGAGTGGCGGTGGTTGGTAGATTTTTTTTTTGGTTTTAATCACAGTGTTCTGCTGGATAGATAGGAAATATTTAAAAAGTGACAACAAAATATTTTAATACCTTGTGTTTGTTACCTAAATCGTTATTGGCAGTTATTCCTTGAGTAAGAAAATATAACTAAATCTTAGGATTAAATAAAAATGTTTACCGAAATTTTTTGAAGTTGCCAAACCCTTTGTAACACCTTCAACAATATGTTTTCCTGATCCCTAATATTTGTGATTTTCCTGGTAGGTTCCGCAAAACCGTTCCAGGAGTAATGAGCGAATCCGTGAATTTTTGATGAGTTTTACCTCAAATTTACGTGTGTAAAACAACTTTCGAAAAGACAGACGGGTCACCGGGGCGTTGGCAAGACCTACGTTAGGCGCAATTTGTTAAAAAATATTCAAATCTATTTTAAAGCACTATTACAGGAGATTGTGTTTTGAAATAACTACAAAATTCACCCAAGGAGTATTTGGGCCCCACGGTGGGCGCCATTTGAATTTTATACATATGTATAAACAATTTGTATAATAACTACCCTGTGAGTAAAGATGAACCAATTGCATGGGTACAAGGGGGGAGAGTAAATTTCCCCCCCCCCCCCAGACCAAATTTCAAAATGAAAAAAGAGGAAAAACAAGTAAAAAAGTTAAATTCGGCCTTGCCGAATGTAGTGATACCCTCCACAATTTCAAAAAGATTATTGCAAACAACTTTATTTAAAAGGAAATTACTTTTGAAAAAAAAAAAAATTTTGAAAAAAACTTCCGCGAAAAAAAATTTTGTTAAAAAAAAATCCGCGATTTTTTTCTTTTTTTGTCAAAAAAATATGTTCGTACTTGTTTAAATACAATTTTGTGTTCAATTATGTTCACATATGTCAACCAGAAGCCGAATTAAAGCATTTTGTATTTTTAGGTTATGTTGAATGTACTGAAATTTTTGAGGTGTGCTTACATTTTCGTTCATAACTTTTGAACCGCTGAACCGATATCGCTCAAATGCAATACCAAACTTCTCGGGAGAACTTCCAATATATATGTTAAGTTTCCGTCATCTCTGTGCAATATTTTGTCCGCGAGAGCATTTTCCACAGACAGACAGACGGACAGACGGACATCGCTAGAATGTCTTAAAATCGATCGGGCATCATGAATATATATACTTTATGGAGTCCCAGACCGATATTTCGATGAGTTACAAACGGAATGACAAACTTATATATACCCTCTATCACTAAGTGGAGGGTATAAAAACAAAACAAAGAAAACAGAAATAAGGAAACTTTCTAGAAAATTTTCCAAACCCGGTGAAAAATGTTCATATATGAATCATATGTGGTCCAAATATGGACATGTATGTTCATTAGGGTGGGTCGATGAAATGCATATTTGCGAATCTCGGTTACTAATAGCAAAAACTCGACGCGCATTTTCGAGCTGATAACGGGAAAAATCATGAAAAAATTTTAGGAGGGTACTTTTAGGCCTCTACAAGCGGTTTTAGTTCGCGGTTTTCGGAAAAAAAATTTTTTTTTTAATTTTTTAAAAATATTTTAAAAATTAAGTAAAATAATGCTTATTACGAAACAAGTTCCAAAAAAAATTTATCTCGCCAATTTTAGCCCGTGGATGCATTTTTATACCCACGAAAGTTCGATTTATATATATAAAAAAAAAATATTTTTTATTTCTTAATAGCACTCAAATGGTGCATAATGCCGATTTAAGAACATGAATGATAAAAATTAAAAAATTGCAGGTATTTATAGCAATCCACAAGTGCAAAAAATTCGCAAATTCAAAAAAAAAAAAAATTAAAATGGGTATCAAAATTTTGGTAAAATAAAGCGTTTTAAGAAAATGATAAAAAAACAAAACAAATTGGCGGCTATTTATAACAATTCGCAAGTGCAAAAAATTCGCAAGTACCAAAAAAAATTAAAAAAAGGAAAAATGGGTATCAAATTTTTGGTAAAATAAAGCGTTTTCAAAAACCCATTTTTCCAATTTTTAATTTTTTTGGTACTTGCGAATTATTTGCACTTGCGGATTGTTAAAAATAGCCGCCAATTTGTTTTGTTTTTTTATCATTTTCTTAAAACGCTTTATTTTACCAAAATTTTGATACCCATTTTTATTTTTTTTTTTTAATTTGCGAATTTTTTGCACTTGTGGATTGCTATAAATACCCTCAATTTTTTAATTTTTATCATTCATGTTCTTAAATCGGCCTTATGCACCATTTGAGTGCTATTATGAAATAAAAAAAAAATATTTTTTCTATATATAAATCGAACTTTTCTGGGTATAAAAATGCATCCACGGTCTAAAATTGGCGAGATAATTTTTTTTTGGATATTGTTTCGTAATAAGCATTATTTTACTTAATTTTTAAAATATTTTTAAAAAATTAAAAAAAATATTTTTTTTCCAAAAACCGCGAACTAAAACCGCTTGTAGAGGCCTAAAAGTACCCTCCTAAAATTTTTTAATGATTTTTCCCGTTATCAGCTCGAAAATGCGCGTCGAGTTTTTGCTATTAGTAACCGAGATTCGCAAATATGCATTTCATCGACCCACCCTAATGTTCATATATGTAAATATATGTTACACATGCGAAAATTGGCGGCATGTGTACATATATGGCATGGGTTCATATATGTGCATGTGTGTTCATATATGTTTCATATATGTCTGTCCACATGCCGCCAATTTTCGTATATGCTCATATATTTAATATATATGTTCATATATGTTATCATATGTGAAATATATATGATTCACATTTGAACATTTTTCACTGGGAAGGAAAAAAATTTTGAAACCCGAGAATTTTGTATAAAAAAAATCTGAAAATTTTTAAACGAAAAATCTAAAAATTTTTAAAGGGAAAATCTGAAAATTTGTAAAGGAAAAATGTGATTAAATCTGAAAAATTTTTCTGAAAAAATATCTGTACATCTAAAAGTTCTTATTAGAGATAGGCACATGAGCAGATTAGAGAGTGATTCTCGCGTGATCACGCGTGAGTGTGACTGAATTCAATTTTACTCAGGTGATTGTGAGTGAGTGTGAGTGGAGAAAAAAATTGCGTGGGTGAGTGTGCGTGAGTAAGGTTTTTTCGTGAGTGAGTGTGCGTGAGTGGATTTTTTTGTGTGAGTTTGCGTGATTTATTGTCTCTTCATAATTCCTTTCGTACCAAAAAAAGCAAAAACAAAATTTTAAATTTGGCTTAACTTAAGATTTTGTCCCGAAAAAAGCAAAAAAAAAATGTAAAATTTCGCAGAACTTTAAATTTTGCTAAATAAGAGTTTCGTGAATGTGAGTCAACGTGAGTGTGAGTGAAGCTTGCGTGAGTGCACGTGAGTGTGAGTTGTACTAAATTTACGAACGTGATTGTGAGTGCGTGTAAGTAGAAAAAATATGCTCGTGAGTGAGCGTGAGTGATTCAAAAATTCCTGTCGTGAACGTTAGTGAGTGTGAGTCAAAAATAACTCACGCTCCCATCTCTAGTTTTTATTAAGAAGAGAATTTTCTTTGGGAAAAATTGCTTTAAACGTGAGAATTTTGGTATAAAAAAATTAG
Organism: Pegoplata infirma; assembly: GCA_963921195.1. Taxonomy (NCBI): domain Eukaryota; kingdom Metazoa; phylum Arthropoda; class Insecta; order Diptera; family Anthomyiidae; genus Pegoplata; species Pegoplata infirma. The sequence goes on along the minus strand of OY992540.1, from coordinate 47,235,837 downwards.
GTGACATGACATAATCCCCACGGACATAATCCCCATAATGGTAGTGGGGACTATGACCGAAAATAATTTGGACATAATCCCAATAAAAAAGGGACATAAATCCCAGATTTATGAGGATAATGAGCTCATAACAAATGCCCATAATCCCCATTACAGGCATTATGTCCACTATACTAGTTGGTCATAATCGCAACAATTGTATTATTTTTTTTGTCTTAAAAGTTTTTCTGCGTAGCTGGTCTTCGGCCGGGCTTAGGGATTAAAAACTCCATGCATTAAACCCACCCTCTCCGCAAAAAATGGGGATTATGACCGAAATTTCTTTGGACTTAGTCCCCATAATATGAATGGGGGTTATGACCGAATAATTTTCGGACGTAATGCCAACAGGAATGGACATAATCCCCATTGGGATTATGACCGTTTTAGAAACGGTCATAGTCCCCACAACTATTATGGGGGTTATGTACGTGATGAATTCGGTCATAATCCCCATTTCCGTTACGGGGGTAATGTCCGTTGGGTTTATGTCCTGTCACCAAAAAAGGTGACAGGACATAATCCCCACGGACATTATCCCCATAACGGAAATGTGGATTATGACCCAATGCATTACGGACAATATCCCAATATTAGTTGTGGGGACTATGACCATTTCAAAAACGGTTATAATCCCAATGGGGCTTATCTCCCTTCCCTGTTGGGATTACGACCGAAAGTTTTTCGGTCATAACCCCCATTCATATTATGGGGACTAAGTCCAAAGCAATTTTGGTGATAATCCCTTTATTTTGCGGAGAGGGTGGGTTTAATGCATACACCCAAAAAAAAAACGTGGGTATTCAATACTAAAAATTTAACTAAATTTTAGTCCAAAAGGACCTAGTGCAGAAATTGGTAACCAATACTAAAATTATTGAAAACCAGTAAAAATTACTAATTTTAGTACTTTGAAAATACTAAAACTAGTAAATTATTAGTAGATTTTGGTACAAAATCACTTACTAAACCTTTTACTGTAGAATTATTTTGAGTGTAGAGTTTGTAATCCCTAAGCCCGGCCGAAGGACGGCTACGCAGAAAAACTTTTAAGACAAAAAAAAAATTATTTATTTTTATTTCGGCTTTAGGTCAGAAAAACAATAAAAAACTAAAAAGTTATTTTTAATTTTATTATTTATTTTATTTTTCCGATATTTCGGTCAAATTATTTGACCATCATCTGGCATATTTTAAAAAACAAATAAATACTCCGCCTCTTTTGTTAATTGTTTAAGATCTTGTCCTTAACTTTCCGAAATATCGGAAAATTAAAAATAAAATTAATAATAAAATTAAAAATAAACTTTTTAGTTTTTTATCCCGAGTAAAAATTTTCTGATAAATTCATATATAATTTGATACAATCTTATATGAGTTAATATGCTTCCGTATAAATTTATATAAAATTATATAGATCATTTTGATACGGTTGATCTACTTTATATGGTTAGATATTGCTCCATATATAATTAGATTCGTATTTTGGTTTTGCTCATCAAATTGTATAAAAAAAGATATTATAAGATCAATTTGATATAATTAGATTTGACGAAATTCAGAATCAAATTGTATCAATTTTTATATTTTTTGATCTAAAGTAATACAATTAGATATTATTTGATACAACCATGTTACGGATCAAATTAGATCTATTTAGTAAAATTAGCATTATATTTTTACTAGTTATTGTTTTTCTGACCTAAAGCCGAAATAAAAATAAATAATTACAACAAAAAGGTCAACAAAATATAAAAATAACAAAAAAAATTCACATAATTATTGGGATTATGACCTATTGGTATAGTAGACATAATCCCTGAAATGGGGATTATGTCCACTTTTTACATGGTCATTGTCCCAATAAAACTGGGAATTATGTCCATTTTTTATTGGGATTGTGTCCAAATTTTTTTCGGTCATAGTCCCCAATACCGTTATGGGGATTATGACCGAATTCGTTTTGTTCATAATCCCCATAACGAAAATGGGGGTTATGTCCGTGGGGATTATCTCATGTCACCGGGAGCATAACCGTGTGTCGGTAAGGTAAATGTGCTAACTTCGGTGGTTGTATGTGTTTGTGTATGAATCTGGGAAAAAGTTTCAGATTCTGTGACACTTTGAAAGGTGGTGATAGAACATAATCCCAATAACGGAATTGGGGATTATGGCCGAATTCATCGCGGTCATAGTCCCCATAATTGTTGTTGGGACTATGAACTTAAGTTATGGGACTTGTGGGGACTATGAAAATTATTTGAAGGTACCGAACAAGGTGCCCAATGCATGCGTGCTAATTAATAGCATTTCCATTATGTACGGTGCTTTGCAGATTTTAGTCTGAGTAAACACTCTTGTTATGACTCCCACTCCTACTGCGTGGATATTATATATTATCATTATTTGGTCCAATAAAGCCCACTGTGCATTTATTCTTGTTAGAGAGATGGTGTCATGCTTAACTAAACATTGATTAAATCTTTTGTTACCTGTTTTTACTGTCGCATATTTATTTTCATTATGCTTTAGATTTTTTTTTCGTTTTTATTCTGTCCAGAATAAAACTTTGGCATGAATGCGGAGTAGTTGTTACCTGGGAGTCAAACAAACAAGGCAACACATACGACAAAACGAAAAAAACAGGATAAAATACAACAAAATAAAAACAAAAAACACTGGTAATTCACAGGAGATTAATGCTAGACATTTGTAAATTCAAGGAGATGCCATCAGAGAGTTGCACGCTAAATTAAAGCATCGAACATTAATATTACTTTTGTTATCATGTGTTAAAGTTTGTCCATTCAGAAAACTTTACATATGCAAAAAGGAACAATTGGATTATACTCTTTAAAAAACGTTTGAAAAATGGACTTGATGAAATGAAATCATATTTTCATCAAAAAGGTATTGAGAATGGCTCGAGGTTCTACACTAAAAAAAAAAAACTTTGTAAAAAAACAAGAATAACTTGCTATTTTTATTTTTTGCTACCTCCTATTTGACAAGAATTCCTTGTAATTTTACAAGCTTTTTACCAATAATTTTGCAGTTTTACAAGATTTTTACCAATAAAATTGTAAATTTATAATTTTTTTTACGATATAAAACTTACAAGGAGGTTTCGTGTTTTTACTAGATTTTTTGCTATCTCCTATTTTGCGAGAACTCCAAGTAAAAACTACGAGCTTTTTCGTAAGTTTACAAGATTCTTACCAATAAAATTGCAAATTTACAACTTTTTTAGCGCAATAAAACTTAGAAGGAAATTTCGTGAATTTACTAGATTTGTTTTGTAAAAAAATGTTTGAAATTTGTAAAATTACAAAAAAAAAAAATTATTTTCGATCAAAAATGTTTTGTTAGAAAACAAGGAAAACTGTCAAATATTGGTTAAATGGGATTACGAGACTTATTCTAGTAATTTGACAAGGTTTTTTTTGTATGTACAAGAACTGCCTCAAAATCTGAGACAACATTAACTAAAAACGTCTCCATAATCTGGGACTAAAATATCTGATTCTTTTTCTGTTCAAACATTGTTTTAGAATCTGAGACTTTTTCTTTGAGAAAAATGTTTTAGAATCTGAGAATTTTTCTATACAAAAAATGTCTCTGATTCTAAGACATTTTCTAGTGGTCCTATAATTTTTTTCCAAAGAAAACTTTATGTAACAGATTCTGAGATCTTTTCGACACAAAACAGAAGCTGGCACTTATTTTATATAAAAAATGTCTCAGAATCTGAGATTTTTTTTATACGAAAAATGTAATTGCTTGAATTTAAATGACTCTGATGTTCGATGAGTTAATGTGATCAGAATTTATTGGGAAAAAGCGTTGTACAATGAGAAAATCTGAAAAAAATCAAGTGACAACAATTGATTGATAAAGATTGATTAAGTTTCTGCCAAATGAATACAACACGAATGATGGTGAATACGGGTTATTCAACGTAAAGTGAAGTAATTTTGATATTCAATTTGTTCAAAAGTTTCATTTAAATGGATTATTTTAATCTGACACACAATATGTGTGTGGAAATCGAAGGAGTGCTGATGATGTAAGGGTGGCAACTTCCGAAATCTGAAGACATCTCCACTTAGCCTGTGTTGTCACTTGATTTTTTTCAGATTTTCTCATTGTACAACAATTATTATTTCTCAGAAATAATTAATATGGGCTCAAACCGAACTACATAAAAATTCAGTTATAAAATATACAGTCCAAAAGATTTTCTTATTTTCAAAACCTGTTTTTTTTTGTTTTATTAACATCATAATGTTTTTAGGCTGGTGTCTAATTTTAAAAAAGTTGCAGGACGCCACCTCAGTTTGACTATATAATCGCACAATTAACGAAAAAGGAAGCAAGAATTACTATTTTCATTTTCTTAAAACCAAAAATTTTAATAATTTGGGTTTGTAACTTGGATAATAATTCACCTCGTGGTGAATAAAACTGTTTTTTACCAGCTGATGAATAAAAAATAGCATAATTATTTTTCAAAAAAAAAAAAAATTTTTTCATCATTTTTTTTTTTTTTTTTTCAATCAAATTTTTTTTTTCATCAATTTTTTTTTTTTCATCAATTTTTTTTTTTCATCAATTTTTTTTTTCTATCAAATTTTTTTTTTTTCATCAATTTTTTTTTTTCATCAAACTTTTTTTTTCATCAAACTTTTTTTTTTAATCATTTTTTATCCAATTTTTTTTTATCAATTTTTTTTTTGGGTCTAGGACCCAATAAAGTATATATATTATTGATCAGTGATCGATTCTAAGACATTCTAGCGATGTCCGTCCGTCCGTCTGTCCGTCTGTAGAGGACACGATACAGTCCAAAATAAAAGAGCTAGGCCTTCGAAGTTTGGCACGAATATGTCTTATATTCCTAGGCAGGTTAAGTTCGGAAATGGGCAAAATCGGATCAAGGGGAAAAAAGTTTCCCTTGGAGAACTAAACCAACCTCTGAAAAACTGTATTTTTTTGCAGGGTTTTTTTGTAATTTTTTTAAGCAAATGCAACATTTTTATGTCAGAGGAAGCTCAAAACCCTGCATTTGGACCCAGCGGATAACAAATTTAAAAAAAGTTTGGCCCACCCCTTTTGTGGGCGTGGATATAAAAAATGTATTTTAATAACGATTAATTGGATTAAATAATTGGAAGAATCATAATAAATCCATTTGCTAACATCTATCGCAAAGGGACGGTGTCCCCCAATGTCTCCCAGCAAGCCCCAAACCCCGCTCCCCCTCACAAAAAAAAGACGCCCTTGATTTTTTATACCCTCCAACTACAGTATGGGGGTATACTCACTTTGTCATTCCGTTTGTAACGCATCGAAATATCGGTCGGGGACCGCATAAAGTATATACATTAGGGCGGGTCGATTTTTTTAGTCAAAAATCGTATAGCAAAAACATAATCTACAAGAAATTCTAAGAACATTTCCCAAAGAAACCATGTTTCTAAAATCAAACCCTATACCGCGCCTAACGACATGAAGATTTGTCCGTCCGTCCTTTTTTCATAAGCAAAACATAGAAATTGACTCTTTTTTGGTGTTTGTGTTAATTTTTGGGCTTTGGTGTGCTCTGAGGTATATACTTACAAGGGAAGTATTTCAACCCTTATGAACCGATTTGCCTGAAACTTAAAATATATATAAATGAGACGATTTTAAGGTTGGGGTGTCTCGGCTTTTCGGCCATATCAGTGTTTCAAAATTTCGTTGTCCCCTTATGAAACCATATGGACCTCCGGGAAAATTTCGATAACTCACGAACTAACAGGAATATCCTCTAGAGCAAAAATACGTGTCGACTTAAATTTAATAAAGATTATTTCGTATTCATATGAACATCGTAGCTCTATGTCTTCATATAAATACCCCCCAAAATTTTCACATTTTCATGAAAAAAGTATTTACCAAAGCCAAACTTTTACAAGGTTATGCCACCGTTGGATAGGCATTAAAAAAACCTTTCTTCTCATATGTAAACATCATATAGTTTCTTAGAAAGAAATGGCTAAAAAATCAAAAAAACGATTTTTTCGCCATTTTTTGACCCATGTTTTGAACCCCTAAATCCCCGATATGGCCGATAAGCCGAGACACCCCAACCTTAGAATTGTCTCTTTTATATATATATTACGTTTCATGCAAATCGGTTCATAAGGGTTGAGATACTTCCCTTGTTAGTAAAATTTTATTGGCAACATTTTTGTAGAACATTTCATCTCCACCCTCCCCCTCTTTCGGGGTGTTTTTTGCGATTTGTTAGAATAGAGACAAAAAATACCGTTATGAGAGGGAGTTAGAGGGTTAATATGTTCCACAAAAATATTTGCCATAATATTTTCTACAAAGTTGCTAAACATACCCTACACCTCAGATGTAAAGAAAACATAGTTTTATATACCGATATGCTGCTAGAACATATCCAGCGGCATTGTTTTACTAATTGATGCTGGATATAATTCCATATAATTATTGGGATTATGACCGGCATGCCGCGGCAAGTATATTAGACATAATCCCTGAAATGGAGAAATAAAAAATTAGATTGATTTGTAATGAAAACGCCACAGACGAAAAATAAGAAATTTTAACAATAAATCGCTGCTTTTATCGTTTATCCATGATAATTTTACTCCATTATATATTTTATATTGGGCTGCAGTATATATATTAACATGTAGCGAGAAACTTTGAAAGGAAGCGCTGGGGTTGTGGGTTCGATTCCTTCCGAAGCCTTTGTATGTTAATTACAAAGGGAAGCTGGTGCAGCGGATTTTTCTTAGTAAATAAAACTATGTAATTGATGATCATAATGATATTTCGTAAAAAAAAAAACACATAGAAACTTTTGTGGGATGAAATTGGAGAGTTGCATATCGGAGAGGAAAAAAGATGTGTTAGATAAAAATTTTTTATAACTGAATATTTTTTTTTACATCAGTATTTGTTTTATTTTGAGTAAATTTTTTTTTTAATTTTTGCAAAAAAAAAAATTTCGAGTGTAAACTTTTTTGAGTGTAATTTTTTTTTTGAGTGTAATATTTTTTTTAGTTTTTTGATTGACAAAAATAGTTTCTAAAATATTTTTTCTGGCTTACCATTTTTTTCAAAGCGTGTTTAGCGTTTTTTTTCAACATGGGAGTTCGGGTTAAAATCCATCTAAAATTCCCCATTTTGCTAATAACTTATGAACCACTGGACATATTTCGCTGAAATTTAGTATTAATCTTACCGGAAGTATAACAAATATATTTGCTACGCTTCAGCAGCTTACCGTATATATTTTTCATTCTTCCGCTAACATTTCAAAGTTAGCGTGTTTCACACAGACAGAAAGACAGACAGACGGACGGATTTTCATGTCGTTAGGCTTTGATTTTAGACCAATGGTTTCTTTGGAAAACTTTCTTAGAATTTCTTGTAGATTTTGTTTTTGCTATACGATTTTTCAGTTTTTTTCGATCCATACAAATCGACCCGCCCTAATATACATATATTATTGATCTATGATCGATTCTAAGACTTTTCTAGAATGTCCGTATGTCCGTCAGTCCGTCTGTATAAGACACGATGCAGTCCAAAATAAAAGAGATAGACTCGTTAAGTTTGGCAGGAATATGTCTTTTGGTTCTAGGCAGTTTAAGTTCGTAAATGGGCAAAATCGGACCAGGGGGAAAAAAGTTCCCCCTTGAAGAACTTAACTAACCTCTGAAAAACGCCATATTTTCACAAGGTTTTTTTGTATTTTTGTTAAGCAAATGAAACAATTTGATGCCAGAAAAAGTTCAAGGTCCAGCACTTGGACTTAGGAAATAAAAAAAATATTTTTTTGCCCGCCCCCCTTTTATGGGCGTGGATATAACAAATGTTTTTAAATAATGATAAAATTGTATTACTTAAGTTCAAAAAGCATAATAAATGAATTTTAAAACATTTACCGCATGGGTTTATGTGTCCCCCAATGGTATAAAAGATTCGGCACAGCCGAATTTAACACTCTCACTTGTTTCTTTTCATTAATTTTTATACCCTCCAACCACAGTATGGGGGTATACTCACTTTGTCATTCCGTGTGTAACGCATCGAAATATCGGTTTAGGACCCCATAAAGTATATATTTTATTGATCAGTGATCGATTCTAAGACATTCTAGCGATGTCCGTCCGTCCGTCCGTCCGTCCGTCTGTCCGTCTGTCCGTCTGTAGGACACGATACAGTCCAAAATAAAAGAGCTAGACTTCCGAAGTTTGGCACGAATATGTCTTATATTCCTAGGCAGGTTAAGTTCGGAAATGGGCAAAATCGGACCAAGGGGAAAAAAGTTCCCCCTTAGAGAACTAAACCAACCTAAGAAAAACCGCATTTTTTGCAGGGTTTTTTGTACTTTTGCTAAGCAAATGCAACATTCTTATCTCAGAAGAAGTTAAGATCGCAAGGGGAAGGTGCCCCCTAACGTCTCCCACCAACGCCCCCCCCCCCCTAAAAAAAAATTAAAACGACGCCCCCTGGAATTTTTTTTATATTTATTTTTTACATTTTGGAGGGCATAAAAGATTCGGCACAGCCGAATGTAACACTCTCACTTGTTTTTCATAAATTTTTTTTTTTTTTTCATCAAAATTTTTTTTTTCATAAATTTTTTTTTCATATTTTTTTTGGTTTTTTCATAAATTTTTTTTTTACCAATTTTTTTTTTCATTATTTTTTTTTTTCATAAATTTTTTTTTTCATCAAAATTTTTTTTCGTATATTTTTTTTATCATATTTTTTTTCATCAATTTTTTTATAAAATTTATTATTATCAATTTTTTTCTTACCAAAAAATTTTTTTTACATCAAAAAATTTTTCTTTTCATCAAAAAAATTTATCAAAAACTTTTTTTCATCATAATTTTTTTTTCACCAAAAATTTTGGGTTCATTAAATTTTTTTAACATAATTTTGTTTTTCGTGAAAAAAAATCATTTTTTTTTACCAAAACTACTTTTTCACCAAGTCTAAGCTTTTCACATAAAAATTTTCCATTTGTTTATCAAATGTACATAAAATAAGTGAGAGTGGTATATTCTTTGGTGCCGAATCTTTTATACTCTGCAAAATGTAACTTATTTATGCACTCACTTACGAAATGTACAGCTCTTTTGGGTTTTTAGTGGGGTCCTCGACTGATATTTCCATTCGTTTTGCATGGAATAGAAAAGTAATATAACATTATTTTTTCTAAAAAACTTTGCTTTGGCAAGTACACCCAAATCTTCCGCAAAACATTGTCATGATTTAATGTTTTGGGCAAGAGTACAAAATTCGCAGGCATTTTTTATTAACTGACACGATCAAAGCATACAAATGAAGTTAAGACTTCAAGTCAACTAAATTGTCTGCAAAATAACGACAATAGTTTATGGCAGTTGTTTTTTAACAGTTGTTTTTACTGAAATACTTTTTAATTTTTTATAAAAAAGAGTTTTCAAAGAGTTATTTTTAGAAATAAAACTTGTACGTACTGATGTCTGTTCAGAAAAAAATAGGGATGACTGGGTGTTGATTTAACATAAAGAAATTTATAAACCCTAAAAATTATTTCGGGTACAATCTTTCGAAAAATAGCAACATCAGTCAGCAACTTTACAACTATAGTTTGAAAAATTCAATAAAATATAATTGTAACATTTAACAAAAGTTTAGTATACAACTTATTTGTTTTTTTTTTTTAGAATATTCATCATTTATTAATAAATCTCTTGTAAACTAATCATCATTAGCATCACCATTGACATGAACTTTTGTTTTCAAATGTCATTCTAGGTTCGGTTGGTTGCTAGTTTAACTTGGTGCTGAGTTTGGGAGTAGAGTTGTTGCTGAAAATTGCTGTTGTTTGTTGTCGTAATTGTTCTTATGATGGTTTTAGGTTAAACATCTCATTAAATCTGAAATCATGAATTTTATTATTTTTACACACTCAAAAAAACATATCGACAACCAAGCAGAATAATCAGCACCAGCAGCCGTATCAGTGGAAGGAAAACTTTTTTGTGTTAGCAATTTTACACATTAGCAGCACATGAAACTTTTTTTTTTGGCATATAAATATTTATATCACTTTAGTTTAGGAACGGGAAACAGATGTTGTATGCATGTTTTATCCAGCCTTTTAGTAGCTTCCCCTACATTAAAATAAGCCAGCAAAACTGAAACTCATTAGGGCAACAACTTTACTCATTATGAGTCCGCAGTTTTTAGCATTTTTTTTATTATTTTATTTTGGTTTATTTTTCATTTTCTGTTTATTTGGTAGTAGAATGGTTCGTTGCTGTTGTTTTGTTACAGGTTCCTTTTAAATATGAGTGTTATTAAACTTTTTTGGTTTTTTTTTGGCGGAGTTTTACTTTTTGTTGTTTTATTTTTGGTGGCAAAAATACCTCGTCAACATGATTGTTAGATGTGTAGAAAAATCATTATATCTTCAAAATGTTATATGGATATACGTATAAGTGAGTCGAAGAGTTTTAAAGAAATGTCTGTAAGTATTATGGTATTATAGCAAAATATCACTAAATTATGCCAGTTGTAATAGCGATCACGGTCAAAATATGTTACAGAAATTACTGAACCGAAACTTTATTATTGTTTATATCAAATACCGGATACAAAAGGAATCAGGGGTTGAGTCCTCATTTCTGAAATTATTCTCTAAGGAATCTTTATTTACCCACAGTTTCTCTACACTGATAAAAAACGCTTCATATTACTAATGAATCGAATTCATTTTCATACATATTGTGCAAGATTTTCATTAATTTTGATTCATCAGATATCGTAGTTTCATAAAAAAATTTCATTAAGTTTTGCTTATAAAATTTGACGTTTTTTGACCCCTGCCGTGTAACGTGTGTTTAGTCTCTTAGTTTAGGCGCAAAAAAAACGTTCAGGGGTTGAGTCCTCATTTCTGAAATTATTCTCTAAGGAATCTTTATTTACCCACAGTTTCTCTACACTGATAAAAAACGCTTCATATTATTAATGAATCGAATTCATTTTCATACATATTGTGCAAGATTTTTATTAATTTTGATTCATTAGATTTCGTAGTTTCATTAAAAAATTGGGTTAAGTTTCGTTTATAAAATTTGCTGTTTTATGACACCTGTCGTGTAGCATCTGTTTAGTCTGTAAGTTTACGCGCAAAAAAACACAGCTGATCAGAGCAGTGCTGGCAGAAGTGACGATTTTTCGTCATTTTGACGTTTTTTTCATGAAATTTTACAAAATGACGACTGACGATTTTCTGATTTGATTCCCATACATTTTGACGATTCTTGTAACTCCACTTTTATCCACAAAAATCAAAATTTGCAACTTTTTTTATTTTACAATGGTTTGAAAACAAAAATTAAATGAAATAAAATACAGAAGAAAGAAACAAATTTACAACATTTCATTCTCTTTTGGAAATATAAATATGAAAAAATAAATGATTATTCTTTTAATTTAAATTTAATTGTTAATATTTTTACATAAGAAATCTTTGTTTTTTAACATGACAATGTTTTAAGGCTGGTGTCTAATTTTAAAAAAGTTGCAGGACGCCTCCTCAGTTTGACAATATAAGCTAACATTTAACAAAAAAGAAAACAAGAAGTACTATTTTCATTTTCTTAAAACCAAAAATTTTAATAACTTGGGTTTGTAACTTGAATAATAATTCACCTCGTGGTGAATAAACACGTTTTTCACCAGCTGGTGAATAAAAAGTAACATAATTTTTTCACCAAATTTTTTTTTTCATCAATTTTTTTTTCATCAATTTTTTCCAATGTTGGCAATCGATACCTTTTCAATACCGTTATCCGTTTCAAAACCCTTTAAATTGAATACCGGTACCAATACCAATACCGAAACTCAGTTTTGGTATCGGATACCGGTATCCAAAAACCTTTTCCTTCGGTATCGGTACATACCGGTATTGAAACGGTTTTTCTTAAAAACCGTATTTTTTTACAAAAAAATTGATAGAAAGTTTGTAAATTTTTTGGTTTTTGTAAATGAAAAATCGTACTCCAATTGCCTCACCAAAGTCTCATAAAAATCAAAAAAATCTTTTGGCACCCACATCGTGAATTAAATTAAAATTTAAAAAAAGCCACTTCAATCGCGATGAGAGAGCAAAAGAAAATTATTGATTTTCACGAAATTTTGATGGATTCATTTTGACTCCCAATAGAAACTTTCTGGACCCCTTTTGTATAGTATAGTGTTTTGGGGATTTTTATTTAATCCGGGATGTGGGTGTCCAAGGATTTTTTTGATATATACAGGACTTCGGGGAAGGCATTGGGAATACTAGCAGGAGGTTTTCCATCATAGTATAATTTTTTGAAGTGGCTTAACTCGTAGAAATCGTCCATAAAAGTCCTAAAATTCGCGAAAAAAATTGTTTGCAATATTTTTGAATGTGTCTTGTCTAGACAGGCAATACCTATTCTTTCAAATAGATAAAACCAACAAAAAAAAAATTAGGTTGCCTAGAAATAAGATAAAATAATGTATGTTGGGGTTTTTACTTTAACCGCGATGCGGGAGGGAAATAAATTTTACGGAGTCATTTTGACACCCAATAAAAACTTATTGAACCCTTTTCAGCTCAAACAAAAAAGAAAGGTAAAAACCGATACGGCCTTTTATTTATGTACCAAAGACATAGGAAAATGTCCAGCAAAACCGGTCCAGTGCTTCAAAAGTTATGAGCAAAAGACTGAATTTCAGCCAAATCGGTCCAGTGGTTCAAAAGTTATTAAGAAAACCGTGAATTTCAGATTGGTTTCACCCTAAATTCACTTGTTGAAAAAACCGTTAAACCAGCTTTAAAAAAATTGATGGGTCACAAAAATATTTTACAAAGTATTCTTGTCACTCACAAAAATTTTTATACTAAACCAAAAAAACTTACACTCGAAAAAAAATTTACACTCAAAAAAAAAATGTTGTAATTTTTTTTTTTTTTAATGACTAAAAAAAGTTTTTTACTCAAAATAAAATATTTCTAATCAAAATTGTTAATTTGATTCACGTTTGAAAATTAACTATCACTTTAGAAGGGCATTGTGGAGGGTATTGATGGATTCGTCCAAGTCAAATTTAACTTTTCTACTTGTTTTTACAAACTTTTTATACGTTTTTTCATACTTTTAGCATTTTTTCGATAATACCGGTACGTACCGGTATTGACGTTTCGGTATCGGTAATACCGTAACCGATTCAACTCAAATACCGTAACCGATACCGATACCGAAATAAATAAAAAAACGATACCAATACCGATATCGATACCGTTATTCGTTTCGATTGCCAACCTTGATTTTTTCCATCAAATTTGGTTTTTCCATAAAATTTTTTTTTTCATAAATTTTTTTTTATCAAACTTTTTTTTTATAAATTTTTTTTTTCATCAAATTTTTTTTTTTCATCAAATTTTTTTTGATAAATTTTTTTTTTCATCATTTTTTTTTTTCATTAATTTTCTATTTCATCGATTTTTTTTTCCATCCAATTTTTTTTTTCATCAAAACTTTTTTTTCATCAATTTTTTTGTTTTTCATCAAATTTTTTTTTTATACCCTCCACTTAGTGATAGAGGGTATATATAAGTTTGTCATTCCGTTTGTAACTCATCGAAATATCGGTTTGGGACCCCATAAAGTATATATATTCATGATGCCCGATCGATTTTAAGACATTCTAGCGATGTCCGTCTGTCCGTCTGTCCGTCTGTCCGTCTGTCCGTCTGTCTGTGGAAAATGCTGTCGCGGACAAAATATTGTACAGAGATGACTGAAACTTTACATATTTATTGGAAGTTCTCCCGAGAAGTTTGGTATTGCATTTGAGCGATATCGGTTCAGCGGTTCAAAAGTTATGAACGAAAATGTAAGTACACCTCAAAAATTTCAGTACATTCAACATAACCTAAAAATACAAAATGCTTTAATTCGGCTTTTGGTTGACATATGTGAACATAATTGAACACCAAATGGTATTTAAACAAGTACGAATATATTTTTTGACAAAAATAGAAAAAAATCGCGGATTTTTTTTTTACCAAAATTTTTTTTCGCGGAAATTTTTTTTCAATTTTTTTTTTTTTCAAAAGTAATTTCCTTTTAAATAAAGTTTTTTGCAATAATCTTTTTGAACTTGTGGAGGGTATCACTACATTCGGCAAGGCCGAATTTAACTTTTTTACTTGTTTTCATCTATTTTTATACCCTCCACTCTAGTGATAGAGGGTATATATAAGTTTGTCATTCCGTTTGTAACGAATATTGGTCTAGGACCCCATAAAGTATATATATTCATGATCCTCGATCGATTTTAAGACGATCTAGCGATGTCCGTCCGTCCGTCCCTCCGTCTGTCCGTATGTCTGTTGAAAACACGCTAACTTTTGAAAGACTTTACGGAGGCTCCTGAAGTTTGGCATATATGTTGGGCATTTACCTGGTCAGGTTGGTATTGCAATCCAGCGAAATCGGTCCAGTGGTTCAAAAGTTATAAGCAAATGAGTGAATTTCGGCAAGGGTTTTTATGGAATTTACGAGTTAAAACACACTGTAACTTCCGAACGACAATTCTGAGGGTGCTGAAGTGTAACATATTTATTTTTCGTTCCTCTGTCCCGGTCTGTTTCAAATTTCAGCCCAATCGGTCTATTCTTTCAAAAGTTATTAGCAAAACCGTGAATTTCAGATTAGTTTCACCTTAAATTCACGTGTTGAAAACCCGTTAAACATGTTTGAAAAACATTGGTAAGTCACAAATATATTTTACAAGGTATTTTTGTCACAAAATATTTTTAATCTTAAACAAAAAAAAAGAATACACTAAAAAAAAATTTTACACTCAAAAAAAATTTTACATTCAAAAAAAAATTTTACACTCAAAAAAAAAATTTTTAAATTATTTTTTTTTCAAAAATTACTAAAAAAATATTTTTTTTACACTAAATAAAATATTTCTTACCAAACATTTTTTTTTCACGTTAAAAAATTTACTACCACTTAAAAAGGGCATTGTGGAGGGTATTCATAGATTCGGCCAAGTCGAATTTAACTTTTCTACTTGTTTTTCATTAATTTTTTTTTTCATCAAATTTTTTTTTCATCAAATTTTTTTTCGAAAATTTTTTTTTATCATATTTTTTTCATCAATTTTTTTTCATCAAATTTTTTTATCTAATTTCTTATTATCAATTTTTTTCTCACCAAAAATTTTTTCTTTTCATATTTTTTTTTCATCAATTTTTTTTACATCAAAAAATTTTTTTTCATCAAATAATTCATAAAACACTTTTTTCATCAAAATTTTTGTTCACCAAAAATTTTGGGTTCATTAAATTTTTTTTAACAAAATTTAGTTTTTCGTGAAAAAAAAATATTATTTTTTACAAAAACTACTTTTTCACCAAGTCTAAGCTTTTCGCATAAAAATTTTCCATTTGTTTATCAAATGTACATAAAACAAGTGACAGTGGTATATTCTTTGGGGCCAAATCTTTTGTACTCTCCAAAATGTAAAAATACTTTTTCACTTATTTTTGCACTCACTTACGAAATGTACAGCTCTTTTGGTTTTTTAATGGGGTCCTCGATTGATATTTCAATTCGTTTTGCATGAAATAGCAAAGTAATGCAACATTATTTTTTCTTTTTATTTTAATATTTAAAATTTTTTTATAAAATGGATTCATCCAAAAGAGCCCTCTTTTTGGACTCAAAGTCTAAAACTCAAAGAATAATTGGAGTCTTTATCGACAAATTTTCAAACAAAATACTTTATACGTTCATTTTAAGCTCTTTTGAGTCAGTTTTTGGGGTGTTTTTAAATGCTCATTTTTAGCTCAAAAATGGAAAGTTATTTCACATGTAGGGTCCAGCGTACAACCTCAAGCTTGAAATTACGTTAGCTATAATCGGTATGAATTTCACTACCATCGGTCCAGTAACTACTTACTTAATAGCCAAATTATTAAAAATAAACCACTTTGCAACGTTGCGTATGATTGTTATTTAAAGGCAATTACAAAATCAAGTATACGCCACATATATAGTTTTCAAGTTATTATAATTATTATAATAGTTCACTTCAAATGCGTGTGAAAAAATATAGCGCTGAACTGAAAGAAAGACTTTAAGGTTTGATTATGGAAAGTTTCAACATTCATTTGCTTTCGGTTTCATCCCATTTCGATTTTGCACTGTTTTATTAGGAACCAAAAATTTTGCTGGAGAGTTAAACTCTTTAAATCCCCCATGCTTATTGTATACATTCAAATTGGGGATTGAGAATTATCCTTAAACAAAAGTAGATTTGGTTTTTTCCTATTTTTTTTTTTGTTAAGACTTAAGTAGTGATTTTATAAAAAAGCAAAATAAAAATCAACGTATGCACTTCAACTGAATGAAGCCTTCAAAATAAAAAAGAACAAAAAATATTCGAAAGAACAAAACTAAGGACAATAAGAAATAAAAAACAACCAAAATGTATAAGATGTCAACTCTTATGGAAATTACACATCAAATCTTACATGGCAGGCTCCAAATCATGAAAAAAGGCACAAAATTAACAAAGAACAAGAAGAAAATAAAAATAGAATAAACGAAAGAACGAACGTACAATATATGAAGGATATGTTAACACTTGGCTGTTTTTATGTTTTTAAGCCATTTTTTTAGCTTTTTTTGTTTTCGTTTTGCAAAAGTTTTTCTTAAAGTGTATTGACGTTTGTTCTAACTCTTCAACATTTAGCTGGGCAACAAACACTAAGTATTTAGTCCTTCTGAGTTGCAAAAGCCAACATGGAACAAAATAGAACAAATTAAGCTCCCTCCATTTTTACAAGTTATAAAAATTTCTTCTTTAGTAAATTACAAAAAAGTAATAAATTTTTTTTCTCTACTTTTTTTTTGAGTTCGTCGTCTTTTGAAGAGAATCATCATCATCATCATCTACTGTTGTTAAGCGTGACGGAAAAGTGAAAATAAGAACAAAAAATAAATGTAAAGCATGTCAACAAACACAAAAAATATAAAAAAATAAAATAAAAATCACAGAAGTATGTGAAAAACGAAATATAAAAATCTCCCCTCTATTTTATTTTTCCAACATTCATATGGATTTCTGTTTCATTTAAGCTTTTTACAACTACAAACAAAAAAATTTACATAAGTATGTAACAAATAGAGAAAAAAATAAAGATCATGTAATATATGCCTACAGTAAGCGGTCAAAAACTTAGGAGAGTTTTATTTATGTTATGATTTTAAAAATAAAAAAAATTCTTCAAATATAATCAAAAGCCAACAACGCATTGGAGACCCTTGAACAACGCAATATGGGCCCACCGTCCAAACTGAATGTATAAATTACGTTAGCTATAACAAGTAAAA
Source organism: Pegoplata infirma (assembly GCA_963921195.1). NCBI lineage: Eukaryota > Metazoa > Arthropoda > Insecta > Diptera > Anthomyiidae > Pegoplata > Pegoplata infirma. Next base: position 47,218,327 of record OY992540.1, on the reverse strand, counting down.
ATTTGACTGTAATCGGTCCAGTATTTATTGAATGGCCAAATTATTTCCAAATTAAATCGTTAATTAACCACTGTGCAACGGAAACCCCGTTATTTTTAGCAAGTTTCAAATGGCAATATTCCGAAACCCGATTTAATTTTTTGATATTGGTATTGAGCGCACAAAAATTAGTATATAATAAAAATCTTAAAAAATCAAAAATTTTGTACGCCGGACGCCAAGGGTTATCGTTATTACATTTTTGGTCTAGTGGAAAAAAAATTTCGTGGAAACTTTGAAAATTAACTACCTGTTTTCAATGCTCTTCCAACGCCTTTGAAAAAAAAATTAAGTGGGCTATAAAAAAATTTGGGACGTTACAGAGCAAAACCCTTTGGGGGTTTTACTACTACACGTATACATACGTACTTATAAGTACTTTCAAACTGTCTTAGTTAGGTTGCGACCCTAAATGGGCTGTTGCACTGTGTTATTTGTTTGAAACTTCTAAATAGATCCAAATTATTTATTATTCACAAAGTGCTTTACAGGTTGTCTCATATATCCTATCTTGACTTTCTTAATTGTATGACAAGGCACTGTAATAATATGTATAATTTACATTGTAGCTACAAATGTAACGACTAACATTTTCTATAAAAAGATAGTAAAATTGCAGTTAGTAGATATGACAAATTCAACACTAGATGTCCTGCAAAAACAAACATGAGTCACGTCTATGTCTAATGGGAGTGCATTAAAAACACAGTGTAACAACCAAAATCGGATTGAGCAAATGAGACTTTTTTTAATTCAGCGCTAGATTATTTTTTACATGCATTTGAAGTTTGAGAACTTTTTTTTAATTACCCGAGTAAAAATAAACATATATTACAATATATAACTTGATACAAACATAATAAATTATATATGATTATACATCCGTGAGATATTTTCTAAATTTTTTAAATGCAGTCATATGTAGTTATATATAATTTAATCATGATTCGGATTAAAAGGTGTACGGTTGATATAATTATATAAAATTATATGAGGGTCAATACAAAATTTGATTTTCTGTATTATTTAACACAAAATTATACATACCCGAGTAAAAAAGATATGATATAATCATATATGCTAATATATAATTATTTAAATTTATATATGGTTATGCATGAACTTTGATATGGACATATAAGTATATATAGCATTGCATTTTTCCTTATTTTTTAATATGATAACATACATATTCATATCTACTTATATACCGATCTATATGAAATTAGATATGACATATAAGGTCGGGAATTTTTAGATATAGCAGATAAAAAGATATATGATTTTATTTATAATTATATCCCGAAAAAAATTTTCAAAATTTTCCAAGTCCCGCACAATTGAAAAAAAATAATTAAAATTTTCAAGTCCTAAAAAATTTTATGAAAATTTTCCAAAGTCCCGGACACAAATTTTTTTTGGCAATTTTTTTTAGTAAAAAAATTATTGAAAATGTTTTTAGAAGAAATTTTATTTTTTTGAAAAATTTTTAAGTTCCGAAAAAATGTTTTTAAATTTTCTAAGACACAAACATTTTTTGGAATTTTTAAACCCTTAAAAATTATTTTAGAAAAAAAAATTGACAAATTTTTAATAATTTGCTAACCCTAGTAAAAAAAGAAAAAATGGTCATGACTAATTATATCCCAAATATGGCGGATACAATTACTTTAATAATTATCTACGGGTATGTTTTATGATCTAGCGGGATAACCTTATATATAATGTGATACGTGAATTGGGTCTATATAATTATATCAGTTATAGAAAACTGATACGATTAAATATAATTTAAAACCATTATAACTGATCATATAATGCTCCTTATAACGTCATATCAGTTGGATAACATTATATATAATTATATGCATTTTATGTAATGTTATATAATAAAATATGTTCTTTATGTAGAGCAATATCTAACCATATATATTTATGTCTCATAGTCTCAATTTATTTTATATTGTATCAGTCCGGATCAAACTGATAAAACCAGATAGACCCATTTTACGTATCATATTATATATAAGACTATCTGTTCAGATCTTGTAGGATAACCGCAGATATTATTTGAAACAATTGTGTCCACCATATTTGGGATCTAATTTGTCACTGCTATATATAACTCTTTTTTACTCGGGAAGTCCCGAACAAATTCAGAAGAGCAATAAAAACTCTTCTACTAGTTGATAATGTATCCAATCTGATAAAATAATTTCTAATTTCACGTTTAAAATTCCAAAAAAAATTACCAGATTTCATCTAATAATATAAAAATTTATCTAATTTTAACAGATAAGATATAATTTAATACAATTGGATAGACCCATTTTTGGGATCAAACTTATTCAAATTTGATATTATTTTATCAAAAATAAAAGAATTTGATATAATCGTATAATATTCGATCCGCCAATTTTCGGATCAAAATTAATATGGATTTACATAAAAGCATATCTGTTCATATATAATTAAATATTGCGTCATATAACTTTTTTTTACTCGGGTAGCTTATTCTGTTCCATATAAAACTATATATGTTTCCAATTAACCAAAAATTTTCTAAGTTTTTTAGGCAAAGTATAAGAAACTTTTTAAGATGTTCCTAAACATTTCCTTGTTAGGGTTATGTATATCACCGATCTGGTTCAAAGCGTACCCAAACATTTTTTTTGTTTTAGAAAATTACATGTTTGGTGAATGTATCGTTGACCTGTGGTGTATCTCAACCCAACCCAAAAAACACCAGGATTTTATATGTTTTTATGTAATTAGATCTAATTCGATCCACCAAAATATAGCAATCCCGAGTAAAAAAAAGTTATATGACGCAATATTTAATCAGATATGCTTTTATGTAAATCCATATTAATTTTGATCCGAAAATTGGCGTATCGAATATTATACGATTATATCAAATTCTATTATTTTTGATAAAATAATATCAAATTTGATTAAGTTTGATCCAAAAATGGGTCTATCTAATTGTATTAAATCATATCTTATCTGTTCAAATTAGATACATTTTTATATAATAAGATAAAATTTTGGTAAAATTTTTTGGAATTTTAAACGTGAAATTAGAAATTATTTCATCAGATTGGATACATTATCAGTTAGAAGAGTTTTTATTGCATTCTTCGGAATTTTTTCGGGACTTAAAAATTTGTAAAGTTTTTTTTCTAAAATCATTTTTTAGGGATTTAAAAATTCGGAACTTATAAATTTTTCAAAAGAATAAAATTTCTCCTAAAAACATTTTCAATGATTTTTTTACTTCAAAAAAAATTGCAAAAAAAATTTTGTGTACGGGACTTTGGAAAATTTTCATAAAATTTTTTAGGACTTGAAAATGTTTCATTTTTTTTTAATTGTCCGGGACTTAGAAAACCCGAGTAAAAAAAAGTTATATGACGCAATATTTAATTTTATATGAACAGAAATGCTTTTTTGTAAATCGATATTAATTTTGATCCGAAAATTGGCGGATCGAATATTATACGATTATATCAAATTATATTATTTCTGATAAAATAATATCAAATTTGATTAAGTTTGATCCCAAAAATGGGTCTATCTAATTGTATTAAATCATATCTTATCTGTTAAAATTAGATAAATTTTTATATATGATGAAATCTGGTCAAATTTTTTGGAATTTTAAACGTGAAATTAGAAATTATTTTATCAGATTGGATACAGTATCAATTAGAAGAGTTTTTATTGCATTCTTCTGAATTTTTTCGGGACTTAGCAAATTATTAAAAATTTTTTTTTTTTTTTTTAAATCAGTTTAAGTGATTTAAAATTCTAAAAAATGTTTGTGGCTTAGAAAATTTAAAAACATTTTTTCGGAACTTAAAAATTAAAAAAAAAAACTAAATTTCTCCTAAAAACATTTTCAATGATTTTTTTACTCCAAAAAAAAATTGCCAAAAAAATTTTGTGTCCGGAATTTTGGAAAATTTTCATAAAATTTTTTAGGACTTGAAATTTTTTTAGTTGTCCGGGACTTAGAAAATTTTGAAAAATTTTTTCGGGATATAACCCGAGTAAAAAAGATCTGATATAATCATATATGCTAAGTATTATATAGTTATTTATATTTATATATGGTTATGCATGAACTTTGATATGGACATACAAGTTTATATATAGCATTGAATTTTTCCTTGTTTTTTAATTTGATAGCATACATATCCCTTATAAATGATTTTAGAAAAAATGAAAAATTTTTAATAATTTGCTAAGTCCCGAAAAAATTCCGAAGAATGCAATAAAAACTCTTCTAATTGATAATGTATCCAATCTGATAAAAAAATTTCTAATTTCACGTTTAAAATTCCAAAAATTTTTACCAGATTTCATCCAATTATATAAAAATTTATCTAATTTTAACAGATAAGATATGATTTAATAGAATTAGATAAACCCATTTTTGGGATCAAACTTAATCAAATTTGATATTATTTTATCAAAAATAATAGAATTTGATATAATCGTATAATATTCGATCCACGGGTAAAAATGAAATATATATGATCATATATGAAGATATATGGATCATATATGGATTTATATAACCATATATTATCATATATGCCTCCATATATGTTCATATATGATCTGATCCGAAAATTGGCCCGATATGAGGTCATATCGGGCCAATTTTCGGATCAGATCATATATGAACATATATGGAGGCATATATGATAATATATGGTTATATAAATCCATATATGATCCATATATCTTCATATATGATCATATATATTTCATTTTTACCCGGGTCCTCCAATTTTCGGATACAAATTAATATGGATTTACATAAAAGCATATCTGTTCATATATAACTAAATATTGCGTCATATAACTTTTTTTACTCGGGAATTAAAAATAAAATCATATATCATTTTATCTGTCATATCTAAAAATTTCCAACCTTATATGTCATATCTAATTTCATATAGATCGGTATACAAATAGATAGGAATATGTATGTTATCATATTAAAAAATAAGGAAAAATACAATGCTATATATAAACTTATATGCCCATATCAAAGTTCATGCATAACCATATATAAATATAAATAATTATATAATAGCATTTATGATTATATCAGTTCGTTTTTACTCGGGAATTAAAAAAAAAATTCGGGATATAATTATAAATAAAATCATATATCTTTTTATCTGCCATATCTAAAAATTCCCAACCTTATATGTCATATCTAATTTCATATAGATCGGTATATAAATAGATATGAATATGTATGTTATCATATCAAAAAAATAAGGAAAAAAATACAATGCTATATATAAACTTATATGTCCATATCAAAGTTCGTGCAAAACCATATATAAATATAAATAATTATATAATAGCATATATAATTATATCAGATCTTTTTTACTCAAGATGTCTGGTCAAAACTCGGATGAAATCAAATCATATTTTATACAAGTTGATCTTTTTTAATGCAAAAATATCCACCATTATTCGGATCAAATTGCGTATAAATATATATTGTGTTATATATCATTATATATTGCATCATATAATTTTTACTCGGGTATACATACCCTAGTAAAAAAGTTTTGATATAATTATATATAATTTGATACAATCATATTAAATTATATATGACTTTTTATATTTTCAGATCTAATTTTATCTAAGATTTATTGCGGATCCTTTTTCTTATCTGAGGTTATACATAAATATATCTGACTTTATGTAATTATATTAATCAATATTAATTTATATAAAATAAGATCAAGTGGATTTAATTGGATGTGACCAAAATTCGGATCTAATTGTATCATTTTTTATATTTGTGTATCTAAAATAATACAATTAGATAAATATCTGATCCAACTTGATACAGCCAATTTTGAGATCAAATTAGATCTTAAAAGTTTTTTTTTTTACTCGGGTATTAATTAATAATTGCTTGAAAACTATAAGGCGTATGAATAATTTTGTAATTGCCTTCAAATAATAATCTTACGCAACGGTGCACAGTGGATTATTTTTAATAATTTGGTAATTCAGTAAGTAGGTACGGGACCGATTGCAAAGAAATTCATACCGGTTATGAATTTCACTATAGCTAACGTAATTTCGAGTTTAAGTTTGGACACTGAACCCCAATTGTCTAATAAGGGCACCACCAGGGATCCTAAAGTAGGACATGTTAAGTACACAAAAACTTTAAATGCTTTAAAATCACCAACTTTAAAAAAATATTGATGGAAAAATATGATAAAAAAATATTGATGAAAAAAAATATTGGTGAAATGAAATATTGATGGAAAAAAATATTGGTGAAAAAAAATATTACTGAAAAAAAAAAATGTTGATAAAAAAACTAAATTTATGCAAAAAATAAATAAAATTTATGAAAAAGCTATTGACGAAAAATAATTTTTATGAAAAAAATATTTTTTATTTGAAGTTTGTGAACTTTTTTTATAATTCTTATGTCCAGTTTCTCTATTACGAATTTTCATTTTCGTTCGTCCAAATGACATAAGAAAATCAATTTGAGGTTCTGTATTGCGGATGTCATTTGAGTCGAACGAAAAAGTAAAAGTTGTCATTTTTCTTCATATTTTTCCGTTTCTACAACACGAATTGAAATGTCAAAAACGCCAAAACCACACGAATGAAAAATACCATTCGTTAAGGAGTTTTTTGTGTAATATTTTACAAAATAAGTGAAAAGTGTGAATTTATAACAAAAATAAGTAATATTAATTTATAAAATAAAAAAATGTGAATGTTTTATAACTAAATGCTTTGAAAAAAATGTATATTAAAACAAATCAGTGAAAAAAGACGGATTTGACCAATTTATATTAACAATTTAAAAGCCACGGGTCATCATACAAATTATTGTTTTCATTCAGCTGTAATAAATAAAAAAATTCTGATTTGATTATAATTGTGTTTTTTTTTATAAACATGAAATTTGATCAGCTGTTTTCTTTAGCTGATGTGTTGATGTTGCCTTTTAGTTTAGATAATTTTTGTATGAAAAAAATAAACAAAAACTAAAAAAAAACTTTGTGGCAATACTGTAATTTGACAAATGTTGATAAAAAATCTAAATTTATGCAAAAAATAAATAAAATTTATGAAAAAGCTATTGACGAAAAATGATTTTTATGAAAAAAATATTGACGAAAAAAAAATATTGACTAAAAAAACATTGTTTAAAAAAAATATTGATGAAAAATAACACAGTGCAACACCCAAAATCGGAATGGGATGAAACCAAAAGCAAATGAAAGTTGACATATTCCATAACAAACCCCTCAAGGCTTTTTTCTAGTTCAGAGCTAGATTTTGTTTTACACGCATTTGAAGTTAGTGCACTTTTATTATAATTACAATAATAAATGCTTGAAAACTGTATTAGTGGCGAATGATTAATATTGTAATTGCCTTTAAATAACAATCATACGCAACGGTGTCCAGTGATTTATATTAATAATTGCCTTTAAATAACAATCATACGCAACGATGTACGTGGTTTATTTTAATAATTTGGCTATTCAGTAAATAGGTACTGGACCGATTGCAGCAAAATTCATACCAGTCATAGCTGAAGTAATTTTGAGCTTAAGTTTGGAAACTGGACCCTACATGTCCAATAAGGGCACCACCAGGGGTCTTTAAAGTTGGACACGTTTAGTACACAAAAACTTTAAATTATTTAAAATCACCAACTTTAAATGCGTGTAAAATAAAATCTAGCTCTGACCTAAAAAAAAGGCCTTGAGGGTTTTGTTATGGAAAACGTCAGCTTTCATTTGCTTTTGGTTTCATCCCATTCCGATTCCGAAAGTTCGATTTTGTATCACTGTGTAATTATGTTACGTTTGGGAAATTTTTGGAATTTTTTTTTTTAATTGAATTTAAAAAAATAAAAAAATATGTGTTAAAATAAAAAAATTAAAAATTTTAAAATGTCGTCACTATGTCTTGGTTTTATTCAACTCTGTATTTTATTTTATAATATGGGCAAAAAAAATGTTTTTTCAAATATCGCGAAAATTCGGGAAAACCGCAATTCTGTATTGAATTTCATAGTCGTATTCTACCCCAATTATTTATTAGATTTGATGTGCCGCAATCACAAAAAATATACATAATTTCATTATGAAATATTTATATGTATATTTTTTTTAATAAAATGTTAAACTTTAGCGGCTTTGAGCGAGTTTCTTTCTTAGGAGGACAGAATATTTCGAGGTGTTACAAACGGAATGACAAACCTATATAATACCTCTATCACTAGAGTGTATAACAAACATAAGTTTTTTTTCTTTTTAGTGCTTAGTTGTTGCACTTTAATATACATTACAACTTCATGAGGCACACTTTAACGTGTACTTTAGAATAATGTTTAAGTTTAAAGTAAAAATAATTAAAATTAGACTGAACTTGGAATTTCATTTAAATATAAATTTATACCAAAAAGAATTTTTGTGAAAGCAATATGCTAAGAAGAAAATGCAATATAAATTCATATAAATTAATGGATTTTTCTCTTTTATTAAAATTATTTAAATCAAAATTATTTCAGAATTTTAATATTTTCAGGGTTATTATTTAAAGAAAAATATATGAATATGAATATAAACTTAATAACTTGCTGTGTGTATGCCCCTGATTTGTTTGCTTAAAGAATTATGATAAATTATAAATAAATTAACATTATTTTCTACTTAGCCCAACTGCAGAATTTATAAAATTTATTCAAACAGAAGAAAAGTAACAGCAGACCTACAAAACCATTTTACACATATTTTTACACATACTCATACGTAGTACTTAATTGTAAATAACAAAAGCATTAAACAATTGTAACAGATTGTTGAAAAATAAAACAAGAAGAAAAAAACTTAAAAAAATGTGCAACACTTTCCTTCAACGCCCATAACATTAACGAGAGGCATATATAAAAAATTCATACAAACTCCTACATTGTCATACGCACAGAGGCACATTTATACACATATGAACATAATATCGGTTTAAAATGAACGCACACTTTAGCATTAGTGTGACATTTTTTCTTTAACTTTTGATATTCGGGAAAAACTTCTATTCAACACTCAAAAGAAAAATTCTGTCAAAAAATCTGTAAAACTTTCAGCAGATTTTTTTGCTATAGATTTAAATTTTTTGATATTCGTGTTCAGCGCATAAAAATTAATAAATATAATGTGTCGCAAAACATATTTTTAATGTTTTTTTTACATTTTAAAAATCGAAAAGTTTGATCGAAGAGCGCCACTGGTAAGTTTATTTTGTACTAAAAACATTTTAGGCCTAGGAGAATAAAAATTTGCCCGGAAAATCAAAATCACATGAAAAATTTGTTTGACATACAAAAAAATGCCTCTCTACTTACTGTAGCATCCTACAGAAGCACACACACAACCACTCACATGTTAAATATAATCTAAAAGTAACAACATCTCCGTAAAAACGGCAGAATGTCAAAAGGATAAAACATACATTTGTAAAGCAAAAAAAAAATTAAAAAAATAAAGCACCGAAAGAATACGAGTTCAACGGAATGCAACTTTAAAGAGAAATTAATATCCTTAAAACTCCCTTGACTGATTTATTACATGAACGTTTACAAAGCCATTATCACAGAGAGAAAGAGTAAGGCAAAAAAACTTACTGCTGCATGTATACACTCATAGTACATGCCACAATATATAAGAACATTTAAACAAACACACATAGATTCAAGCTAAATACACTGAAATAAAAACTCTGTAAAATTTTTTAAAGTTTCTCCTTTCCGTTTTCTTCTTAAATTTAAATTGACCCGACCATTACAAATCAGCCGCACTCAAAAAATAAAAAATTGGATTGGATCCGCTTTTAAGTTCATATTTTTCTTAAAAATAAGAAAAAATTATTCAACGTTATGCCAATTCGAACTAAAAAATGAGAAAATATTTATTTTAATTTAGTTCATTAACATTTGAGGACCTGATTTTGTAAATACCCCATTTCATTCGGACCCAATGGGTGCAGACCACGATACGCTCAGACCCATTTGGGTCCCTTAATAATCGTCATGGTTTTGGATCTGTGTCTTCCTTGTATAGTTTTTGAGATACTTGAATTTAGGGGCCCAATAGGGTCTCGAGAATCGTAAAAACTGTATAACTTAAAAAACTGTATAACTTTGGTTCTATATGTTAGGAGTTACAATAATATCTATGGACTTTTTGATGTGTTGGCAATATTTACCGTGATATAGGCATTTTTAAATTTTTGCGAATGCCAACTTTTAGGATCCACACATGTAGAGAGGATCGTCAATTGTAAGACGATTCAAAGAACAAAAAATGGCCTTAATTTTGGTCCATCTGGCTTAGTTTTCCAGATTTCGAAAAATATTTTTTATCAAGCTATAAAAAATTTACTAAAACAGTGGAAAAAAATTTCTCAAATCTAAGAAGATAAATATTATGAACTTATTGGTAGAAAATTATGCCCTAAAACTGATTTATTCAACTAAATTAGTTTTTAAGGAATATATCTTCTAAAAACTAAAGATTATTTTTAATAAATTTAGGGAATTTTTTTTTTTGTGATGAAAATGCATTAGGGAATTCCATTTAAGGAAAACTATGAACTATTTAGCAGTTCATGAACTAAAAATTGTTGATTAAATTTTAGAAAACTTACAAAGTTTTTGGTTAAATTTAACTTAATTAAGAGACAATTTATGACTTCATTTAAAGATTTTTTTTTTTTTAATTTCATTATGTGCTCCATTCAATAGATTTTGACACCCTGGAAATGTGCTGAAATTTACAAATTTTCAAGGTTCCATACTTACAATTAGATTTTTTTTTCAATTTTGTATAGTTTTTGTTTTAAGTGTATAGTGATGCTATTATTGTTTGTTACGAATAAAAGAAAATGTAAAAATAAACGAAAGTAGAAAAATGAATGGGTTAAACAAGAAAATGTATGTTTGTAAAGAACAGAGGTTCTCAACAAAATTTTAATTTGGCTCGCTCTTAATACAATTATATATTAATAACACTGTACTGTATATTAATAACACTGTCTGGTCGAAAAGATCACTAAATTGCTCATCAAATTTGCCAGACGCCCTCAAATTTTAAAGTTATTGTTAAAAACTTTGTTAAATATTTTGCTGAAGATTTGAGTGTACTTGCCAAAGCAAAGTTTTTTTTGGAAAAAATAATGTTATTTGTCATTCCATGCAAAACGAATTGAAATATCGCACATTGGGTTCAAATGGTACCAAAGTGGCGATTAATTGAAATTTATAAATGAAGTTTTGGTTATAAAATTTGGTATGGGGTAAAAGTAGATAAAATTCTTTAACACTAGTTATCAAAATCAATCAACTAAGTTGTTTACTTTTTTTTTCGGTGAGCTGTCAAAGTTAGCAAATTATTGCAGTCTTTGAAAAAAGTAAAAAAATTGAAATTATTTACAATTCAAGCGATTATTAGTAGAATTAAGTCTTTTAAAAGAAAATCTTTTATAATGGAACCTTAAACACCAGGTATTTAACTAAATTGTGAAATTTTTCTTGTTTATAAAAATTTTGTCTTAACATTTTTAATAATTTTTTTAAAAAGGGTCCGAAATTGGGTTATTTTCCACATTTAATGGGCCACACATATTAAGTTAGTAATAGTTGGATTTAGTTTTGTGGATTTTAAAAAAGTATAGGATATCAGCTTTTATTTAAAAGAAAAAAAAGTACAGACAATGCCCGGCCCTTTTTTTTTATTCCCATTTTTGTGTAAAAAGTCTGGGTATCATTTATTTAACAAGACCATTATATATGTGTTTATACCCTTCAATTACAGTATGGGCTTACACTCACCCTGTCATTCCGTAAGTAACGCATCGAAATATGGGTCTAGGACCCCATATTTCGATTCTAAGACATTCTGTGACTAACCGTGTGTCCGTCCGTCCGTCTGTTGTTGAGCACACAATAAGGTACATAAAACAAGAGCTAGAATCCTGAAGTTCGTCACAAATATGTATAATGATCATAGGCTGGTTAAGTTCTTGAACGAGCAAAATCGGACCAGGGGGGAAAAAGTTCCCCCTTGAAGAACTAAAACTACCCCAGAAAAATATTTTTTTTACAAGTTTTATTTGTATATTTGTTCAATAAATGAAACATTAGGCGCCCCAGTAGGCTAGTTGGTAGCGTGCTAGCCTATGAGTCTGGGGGTCGTGGGTTCGATTCCCACCAGAGGCCTTGGTCTGATTCGCTACAACGAGGCGAAGGTCATTGTTACCAGTTCTCGGTTAGGTAAAATTAGTATATAATTTGTAATTATATGGTAATTCTTAATAAAATAAAATAAAAATAAAAATAAATAAATGAAACATTTTAATGCCATATGAAGTTCATCGACCTGAATTTGAACCAATGGGGATCAGGAATGCCAATTTTTTCGGTCCGCCCCTTTTTAGGGGCCTGTATAGAAAAAATAATTTAAATAATGGTAAATTTTTATTAATTAGGTTCAAAAACTGACATCTATTTTTTTGGCAACGTTTATCGCGAGGGGAAGGTGTCCCCCATAGTCTCCCGGTAAACCCTCCCCCCTTAGCCAATAAGACGTCCCCTCCAGTTGTTTTTTGTAGTTTTATTACATGTTTTATGGTTTCGTGTTTTTTTCCAAAAGCATAAAAAACGACTAAAAGATTAATAAAAAAAAAATGTTGATAATTTTTTTTTTTCTAAAATGCTGTGTTTTTGTGTATTTATGATAATTTCTTAATAAAAAACTATAATATTCCCTTACATCACTTTTTTCAGATAAATTTGTACATTTATGAGATTTTGTGAAAAACTAAAATTGGATTTAAAAAAAAAATTATAATAAAATAAATACATATTATGCGTTCTTTCTTTAATTACTTTGATAGCACATTATGTACACTTTAATTTCCATTTTTTTTTTATTAATTTATCGCTTTTCATTCCAAAGTTACAGCAAAAATTGTGAATTTTAACCCTTTTTCTGGAAAAACTAAAAAACGCCTAACAGCCCGAGTAAAAATAATTTAATATGATCTTATATACTTTTATATAGTCATATTATTTGATATATGATCATGTGTGACACTATGTATTGCAAGATAAATTTATGTAATAAATTTTGATGTGGGATTTTTTTAAGATATCGCCATACATAACTATATGTTGTAACATCTGGTCCCATGCATCATTTTAAATTTCTAAGTGTTTTATATAAAATTTTATATGCCTCCATTATTTTTTAATTTTTTTAAGTTTTTTCCAAGAACACATTTTTATCGCAAATATTTTCAAAGTGTTTTATATAAAATTTCATATGACTTCATATTTTTTTATTTTTCTAAGATTTTTCCAAGCACCACTTTTTTATCACGAATTTTTCTAAGTGTTTTATATAAAATTTTATATGACTCCATCTTTTAAATTTTTTCTAAGTTTTTTTCAAGGAACATTTTTTTTTATCGAAAATATTTTCTAAGTGTTTTATATAAAATTTTATATAACTCCATTTTTTCAAATTTTTCTAAGTTTTTTCCAAGGACAAATTTTTTTGAAAATATTTTCTAAGGCCTTTATTCATAATACTTAAAGTGTACTTAAAGTTGGTTTATTTGACAAATATTCATGCAATATCAGTCAAATAAACCTACATTAGATTGAATTTACTCATTATGAATAGCCCAGTAAGTGTTTTATATAAAATTTAACATGACTCCATTTTTTGAAATTTTTCTAAGTTTTTTTCAAAGAACAACTTATTTTTATTATTTTAATTTTTCAACTTTTTATTAAAAACTAAAAAAAAACATCCGATTTCTAAAATTGTATAAATTTTAATATAATTGGATATAATTTTATATCATTGGATTAGACCAAAACTCGTATCAAAGTCGATATAAAGTTATATAAACTGATATTATTAGATATTATTCGATCAAATCTTATGAAACCATTTTTCGTATAAGATTATATCAAAATAGACACGAACCCATATTAAATTATATATTGTGTCATATCAATTTTTTTACTCGGGAGGTTAAAAAAAAAATTTTTTTTCCAATTTTTTTTTCCAAAATGTGTATTTTTACGTGTTTATATTAGATCATCAATAAAAAAATATAATATTCCAAAACTACTGCTTATCTGAATTAATCGCCATTTTGGGTACCATCGAACCCACTGTGTATCGGTTAAGGACCCCATTAAGTTTATAAACTATTGATACATTTCTAATTGTAAGACAATCTAGTCATATACATCCGTCTTTCTGTCTATGGAAAACAAGAAGTAGTCTGAACATCTGACAGAATCAGAATTTTAGATTATGCTAAAAAAGTAGTTCTGGTGAAAAAAATAAGAAATAAATAAAAAAAAAAAATTTTTGCTGAAAAATAAAATTTCGATGGAAAAAAAGTTTAGATGAAAAAAAAATAAACGTATTATTAAAGAAAATTTGATTTTGAATACGACGAGCTTTATCCTGAAAAAATCGGGTAAAAATTGACAAAGTTGTGATAATTTTTCTGCAAAAGTTAGTCCCAAAAAAAAGTTATTTGACAAAATCTCTAAAAGCATGACGACATGGAGTGCCTAAATTGGTTAACTTTAACTCTCTAACAAGGCCTTTAACTGTGCGGTGGATTCATGGGATTCTATCAGGCTCCTCAGGAGTCTCGTATAGACATTTGAGAAGTACTCACTTGTATGACACAAACACAAACTTATAAAGCCATCTACACATACTTAGTTATAGAATACTGTTAAAGGATTCTCATTTGAATGTCACATAGAAAACCAGGGTGTATCAGATGACTTTGAGTCCTTTTGCTAGACCTTTACGAAATGACATAAAAAATGTACAATCAAACATAAACACACACACTCATATCTCAATGCACAGTGCGACGAAATTATAATATTGAGAAAAGTCTACTAAACCTTGAACAAATAAAACACAAATAGACCGAAATCGTATGTTCTGAATGTTGGAAGTGTTCCAAAAAGGAAATGCTAGCCACGTTTATATAGCGATGACCTGGAAGGAATTATGTTACCTCTCGAAAGGTGACAGCTGCTTGAACGTATAACATTATTCTTTCGATATTTTTGTTAAACAACTGCCATAATGAAAACTATGTATTCCTATTAAAAAAATTCCATAAAAATCATAATTCGTACTACTGTTCCGCATCACAAAAGTCAGTTGAATATAGAAAAGCAGCATGTTGTAAAGGATACAAAAAAGCACACACACACACATATGTACTTGTATACAAGCAGAAAAAAGAATTATACCGGAAATGTATGTTAATACTCGTTTGTTCATTCGTTCGTTTATATATTGTTCATGTGTGTGTGTGTATTTTTGCTCTTGTGCGTATTTTCACTGTGACTGACTGTCACTTCATTGTCAAGTTTTATGTATGTATGTTGCTAACTTTTTGCCAAGTGTGTTACATATGAGAAAAAAAACAACCTCCTCCTTCTTGATGTTACTGTTTTTGCACAAACGAAATTTAAATGTTGTATTGCCCTTTTGTTTAACTTTTTCCTTGCAACGACTACGAAGAACGAGAAAAAGTGTTGAACTTGAGCTTTACAAGCCACAGTTGTCACACATCCGACATGTCTCCGTATATGTTGCTGGTAAGCAGCCGAACCATGTTCTTTTTGAAGTGCGTTAACTCCCACCAAATTTTGGAGGGAATTTTTTAAAGTTTTTTTTTTTTTGTGTTTGTCATATACAATGACACAGACCTAGACAAACAAGCATATTTGGTAATCGTTTTATATTACAATTTTTATACACACACACATGTATGGGAATTATAAGAGTATTAGGGGTTATACTTTTTACATGGATATTTTTTTTTTGAGGGTGAATGTTTTTGGGAATCCTTTTTTCTACTAACAAATGAACAGTATCCAGTCTCCCCAATACTGAGAAATTGAGATCAGTGTTGCCATAAGAGAATTTTGAAAAAATGCTTAATGGCAGAAAAAAAAGTGCTAAAATGCTCTACAGACCAAAAAAAAAAGTGCTAGATTTTTTTTTTTATTTATTAAATTAACAAATAATGAATTTTAACAATAACTCTAGTTTACAACGACTATGCGCACTAACTGCGTCTACATATATTTTTTTGACCGCTAAACTTAAAATTTTATCGAAAAAAATACTTCTAATTGTTTTGCGTTTTTTGGAGTTATTTTCACTGTTTTCCCTATATCTTGAGTAATGTACCTCCGATCTACTCGTGATAAAACCCAAGTTAAAGTTAATCAAATTTGCAACAAACTTTACACATGTTACTTTCCCATCTGTTCAATAGTTTACGTGCGATAGACAAATATATTGTAAAAATTCATTTTTTGATCAAAAAAATTCATTTGATCAAAAAACTCATTTTTGATTTTTTTAATGAATCGTTGCAAATTAACAAGTTTTTTTTATTTACCTTAAAAGCCTGAACATATACAAATATAACAAAATGGGTTTCATAAAAATCTATGGGCAATCACCAAAGTTATAATGAATTTTTTAAAACTACGCATAAAAATTTTCTTAATTTTTTTTTGTATTTAAAATACAAGAATAAAAACTGGGTTAAATACCATAGTGTTTTTTGTGTGTATTTTCAAGTCATAACTTCGGTGATAACCCAAAGATTTTCATCAAACCGACTTTGTTATCTTAGTTAAGGATCAGGCTTAAAAAAACCATAACAAATTTTTTGGTTACGGTTTCAATAATTTTTTTTTTTTATTTGTAAACTAGTGTAACCGGTACATATATTTTCTTGATTTCAATTTGGTTTTCTAAGCTTTAATTTTTTTCTGAATTTCGATTGTGTTTTCTTAATTTAAACTGGGTTTTCTGAATTTCAATTGGGATTTTTGAATTTCAATTAAAATCTTCTTAATTACAATATGAATTTTTGAATTTCCAATGATTTTCTTTATTTTGATTGGATTTTCTGAATTTCAAAAAGGTTTTCTGTTTTTCAATTGGGTTTTCTAAATTTAAATAGGTTTTTCTCAATTTAATTTTTCTAAATTTCGACTAGGCTTACTAAATTTCAATTGGGTTTTCTGAATTTCAATTGGTATTTTTGATTTTCAATCTTTTCCTAATTTCTATCTGGATTTTTAAATTTCAATTGGGTTTTCTTTTCTGAATTTTAACTGGGATTTCTAAATTTTAATTTACATTTTCTTAATTTTTGAATTTCAATTTATACTTTCTTAATTTCTTAGGATTTCTGATTTTCAATTAGGCGCCATAAAATAAGTCCCAAGAAAAAACATTAAATAAATTCCATACGATTTGGGAGTTATTTCATTATACAGGTGCAAAGAAAGCGCCGCTGGCTAAAAATTTTTACAAGAAATTTAAAAAAAAAAAATTAAAATGTAAAAAAAATGCTAAAAATGCTAAAAAATTTTAAAAAAGTGCTAACTTAGCACTTGGCACTTTTTTCCAAAACTTTAGTGCTAAGTCCAAAAAAATAGTGCTAGATCTAGCACTAAAAGTGCTAAAATGGCATCACTGATTGAGATTATTCTAGCCATTGAGAAACCAACAATTCCCTTGGGAAATCCGATGTTACATTAACACAATATACGGTGCGTATTATTAATAATATTACTAATACCGTACAATTAAACTTTTGCTAAAAACAATAGGTAACTCTTCCTAATCTAAGCAAAAAAGAAAATAAACTGTACTTTGGTACTATTTCTATCTCTTAAAAGAATGATGCTTGTAATTTGGATGGTAGGATTATAATCAGTGTTGCCACACAGAAAGAAATAAAAAAAAAATTTGAGTAAATTTTTAATACTATTGAGTAAAAAATTACTCAATTTTCCACCAGTAAACGATTTAATAGTATTGAGTAAATTTTTAATAAAAATTTATTAAATGTTTGCCAAAAAAATTTGAGTAAATTTTTAATTGACACTATTAAGTGCAGGAACAGAACAAGAAGCACCACCTTTTAAAAACAGAACAAGTTTTATTTCACATCGGCGCCGGCCACCGGTTTAATCTGCCAAACCGTATGGAAAAAGTCGTGCCGGGCTTATTCTGTTTCTACTCTAAAAAAAACAAAGTTTAAAAAAATTTCATATTTTTTTACAAAGAAAAAAAACATGTTTTTTCAAACTTTACCAAATATATTTTTGTCTTAAAGACATAAAAAATTTTTATAAATATGATTACAAACTTTCATGTATATATACAAAAAACTATAAACTAAACGAGAATTAAAAAAACTAAGAAAATTCCAAAAAAAATTAAAAAAGCTATTAAATTCTTATTAAATTATTTACTCAATTTGTTTTTAAATTTTTGAGTAAATTTTTAATTGCGTCAATTAAAAAATTACTCAAAACTTTTTTTAAGTTTAAACAAGTGATTACTCAAATTGTTTTTCCCCATATTTTTTTCTGTGCAGAACTTGGTAATCAAAATCGGCTAAATATATATTTTACTTTTTAAGAAAAACTAAGGTAAATTCGTATTTTGTACCGTTTTTGATACATATATTAAAATAAGGAGATCTTGTGTTACTGTTTTGGCATATTTTACGTAAAATAAAGAGAGTTCAAAACACTTTTTTAATGATTTAAATATTTTATATTAAAATTTTTTGTAAAAATATAGTAGTATATAAAAATTTTGACTACAAAAAATTTATATAAGTAAAAAATCATTTTAAGTTATTTTGGCTTAAAAAAAATTTTCAACACGTTAATTCAAGGTCAAACATTTTACCCTTAGGACCGTTTTCGCTAAAACCTGACCAGAAGAATTCTACACTCAAAAAAATAAAACTGTAAAGTTAACAAACTTTTTTTTGTTAACTCGAGTTTACTGGCTTTTTAGCAAATTTTTAGTTAAAATCAGCGTTTTAACTACTTTTTTTAGTTAAGTTCGATTTACGAAAATACTAGTTTTGTACAAATTTGGAATTAATTTTTTTTGTTGACTTTAAAACTGAGTTTACGAATTTTTACTAATTAATTTGCTGATTTTTTGTAACATTTTTGTCAAGTCGAAAATTTTAAACATTTCTTTTGTAGCCTCCTATGCAAATCTCATTAGTCCTACTTAAGCTGAACTTAACGCTGTGAAAAGTATTTTTTTTTTTTTATTTAAAAAAAAAGGTTAGCTGAATTCACCTAATAAAAAATGTTACGAAATTTTCAGCTGAATTTTTAGTTAAAATTACTGTTTTTTTGCTACATTCATTCTACGAAAAGTTAACTAAATATTTTTTGTTAAATTAACTAGAAATTTAGTAGGTTCAAAATCAGGTGTTTTTTTAGTTAAATTTAACTAAATTTTTTGCCAACTTTACAGTTTTTTTTTTTTGAGTGTAAAAATATCTATGAGAAGATTCAGCAATCAGCCTTCAAGTTGAATTTTGAACGTTATCGTATTTTTAAAGACAATGAAACGGCTAGCGATGACCGTTTCTTTGTCTTTTAAAAATACGCTAACATTCGTTTAAAAATACGCTATCGTCTAAAATTTAGTAAATTGTTTATGGTATGAATATACTTGATTTTATTCCAGTCTAGTGCTAATAGAAATTCAAATATATGAAAAACAATTACCTACTAACAAAACAAACATTTAAAATCCTTCTGATAATAACACATAACTAAAGTGTTTGAAACTGGTATGAGAATACCAGAAATGTCTATAATTTTTAGAAATTTAATTTTCTCCTACAGTTTTCAACTTAAACCTTTATAACAAATAGTATTAGAGTCTGTGATCGATCTGTACAAACTTAAAAACCAATAAATTCTCTATTTTAGTATAAAAAAACACACTTTTTAACCGAAAACTAAAAAATGGCTAAAAAAACTGCTAAAATAGTTTCGAAAATGGCTAAAAAAACGGCTAAGAGCTAAATGCCTTTTTCTCCGGCTAAACGAGTTCAAAATGAGCTAAATCTAGCCGGAAAATGGCTAAATTGGCAACACTGATTATAATGGAAAATTATCCAGCGAAAAAAAAATGTTAGCAAAAATTATTTTTGAAAAATTTCGATTTCAAGATTGGAAAATGTAGTTTGGTTCTTTTTTGAATTCTTAAAATAATGAAGGACTGGATTGGGCAGTTGTACATTATGTGTTCAATTGATTGAGATGGAAAAAAGCAAGGGCAACTTGCATCATTTGTAAGTCCCCACTTAGTTAGAGATTCCATTGTTCTACCAGTGGAAGTGCGTAAGCGGTTAAGGTTACACAGAAAAAAATATGGAGGAAACAAATTTGAGTAATCACTTGTTTAATTTTTTAAAAAAAATTTGAGTAATTTTTTAATTGACGCAATTAAAAATTTACTCAAAAATTGAAAATAAAATTTGAGTAAATAATTTAATACAAATTTAATATTTTTTTTATTTATTTTTTTTTTCTCTTGGTGTTTTGAATTCTCATTTAGTTTATTGTTTTTTGTATATGTATATGAAAGTTTGAAATCATCTTTATAAAATTTTACTTTGTCTTGAAGACATAAGTATATTTGGTAAAGTTTGTAAAAGCAATTTTTTTGGAAAAAAAATTAGAAACTTTTTAAACTTTTTAAAAAAATAATTTGATACATTTTGAGTAAATTTTTACTTGACACAATTAAAAAGTTACTTAAAAATATTAAAAAATTTTAAGTAAAGATTTAATTGTGTGAATTAATAATTTACTCAAATTTTTTATTAAGCATTTAATAATTTTTTATTAAAAGTTTACTCAATACTATTAAATCGTTTACTGGTGGAAAATTGAGTAATTTTTTACTCAATAGTATTAAAAATTTACTCAAAATTTTTTTTTATTTTTTTCTGTGTACACCATGCTTAACGTGGAAGATCAAATTCCATAATCCGGAATTTGATCCGCAACTTCTAGACCGTGTGAGTATCAAAACGTTCGTCTAGTAGTTTTTCGCCAGTATAAAGGGGGAACTTCTGAATGTTAGCCTCGATCTATAGGGAATAGAGAGGTCTGAGCACAGTTTGTGTTTTCACTAATTTTATTGAACTCAATTTCAGTTCACCAAATTTTGTGTTATAAAATTTAAAAAATATTACAATGATTTATTTTTCAAATAAAATAAACAGAGTTAAAAAATATAGCGTATTTATTTTTTTATAGCTGTTTAAAAAAATCACAAGAAGGCGGTTTTTTATTTAAGCCCCCCCTTAAAAGGACTTCAATGTTTTGAAGGATACATTTTGTAAACATTTTTGAAATATTTGTACTTGTCCTAGGATGACACTGATGATGTCAAATTAAAGTGGAGGATCTCACCTAGTTTTTCCATTTTTTTATTTTGCCATGTCAGGATAAAAGGATGTAAATAAGGTCATTTTAAAACCTTATCAAAATATTTTACTGAAAATTTTGAATGACATTGAAGGATACATTTTTAAAAGGACGTAACTTACCTCCTTTTTCTTAATATGTAAAACTAATAAAATAGGAAAATTATGAGAGATCCTCCTCTTTTAGTTGCTATCACTAGTGGCATCCTAGGACAAGTACAAATATTAAAAAAAAATTGTTTATAAAATGTAACACTCTAAAAGGTTGAAGTCCTTTCAAAAGAAAACAGGATCACGAAAAGAAGAACTGTATATGCAGTTTTATTACATTTAGTCTCTAGTTTCAATCGTATATTATCCAGTTCGTGTTTAACAACTTCTTTTCATTTTTGTCGGACTTTGTACTTTTTCGGAATCCTAAAATATTAATCTAATAAATTTGACACTTTGAGTTTAGGATTATTCAGCAAAAAAAAATTTGAAAATAAGATTTTCGAATAATTCGATTCTAAGAGATAAAAAGAACATCCTGTAAAAACCTCTTTTTCCATCGAGAAGAGGGAAATGTTAAGAAATTTAAATTCTTTAGTATCCCAGCAAAAACTTGATAATAGGTACCCCTTTCTGCCTCGCTTACGTGGTAATGGCTTTGAATACTACTAATTACCATTATCATTACATTGCGCTAAAAAAGGCAAAATGTGGTTACCTCCAATGATATCACCGTGTTAAAGTAATTATCATTGAAATTGATAGGTAACTAGTTACTCATATTTTTGCTAACGCCTTATGTTAATTACTTGGTAAGCGAAGTTTTTGCTGGGATAAATAGGGGCAAACAATAATATGGTACTTTTTATAACAATTAAGATAAATCTCTGCACTTTTTTTTTTTTTACGCTTGTCATACGCAAATTAATGAAACCTGCATGAAACGAAATGAAATAGAACGTATGGTATAGGGAACGACATGGAATAAAATTTTTTTACCCACTTTTTGTTCTTTACTCAAATTTCTCTTCACTCAATTTTTTTTTGCACTTTAAGTTTTTTTCGTTTCCAAGCAAAAATTATTTTAAAAATTAAAAATTCTTTAAATATTTTAAATGTTTTTTTTAACATAACATATCCAATATTCTCCAACTTTTGGGACCAATTTGGATAAAAAAATACTTTTTTATACCCTCCCTTCTAGTGATAGAGGGTATATATAAGTTTGTCATTCCGTTTGTAACACCTCGAAATATTGGTCTAGGACCCAAAATATCTAGCAATGTCCGTCCGTCCGTCTTTCCGTCCGTCTTTCCGTCCGTCTGTCTGTCTGTAAGTCTGTTGAAAACGCGCTACGAGATAAAAACCACAATAACTTTTGAAAGGCAATTCTGAGAACGCTGAAGCTTGGCATATATATTTGCCGTTCCATAGGCCAAGTTTTTGTTAAATTTCAGCCAAATCGGTCCAGTAGTTCAAAAGTTATAAGCAAAACCGTGAATTTCAGAGTAGTTTCACTTTAAATTCACGTGTTGAAAACTCGTAAACGTGTTTTAAAAACATTGGTAAGTCACAAAAATATGTTACAACGTATTTTTGTCACTCAAAAATATTTTTACACTAAAAATAAAAAAATATACACTTAAAAAAAATTTTACACTCAAAAAAATTTTTACACTCATAAAAAAATTTAGTAAATTATTTTTTTTTTTTTTCAAAAATTACTTAAAAAAAGTTTTTTTATACAAAATAAAATATTTCTAATCAAAAATGTTATTTTTTTCACGTATGAAAAATTACTATCACTTAAAAAGGGCATTGTGGAGGGTATTCATAGATTCGGCCAAGTCGAATTTAACTTTTCTACTTGTTTTATTTAAAAGTCAGAAACTTTTAAATTTTTTTCTTATAAAGTACGCAAAAATGTCTGATTTTCGAACCGGATTTGTTTGAAAAATTCGGACATGAATTTTGGTCGAAAATTGTAATTTTTTCCAACTTTGACCGCTGGTTGCTGACTGAAGATGCCCTTGCAAAATTTTTTCATAAATTTTCCCAGAATCAGCTATTATGAGGCCATCGTTCGACATGTATAACAACACGAAAATCGAAAGCTTGGATTTGACGGGAAGCCCTATTTTCTTAATATATAAAAACGTTTGTGCGACACACTCCTCTTCAAGCAAGTTTAGGTTGTGTTAAAATGGTGACAAAAACGGCTAATGGCATTTCACTCCTCTTTATTTTGAACTTTAAAAATCGTTAACAAGAAAATCCTAGCTGATCCTGTTTTTAAGTTGTAGCTAAATAATTATAGTGTTTGACAACCAATACCTCCTAGTGAAATATAGAACTGTTTCTTATAGATTTTGCTTTCCTGAATCCAAAGCTGCCATCCATTTTTTTTCTATCATGTAGCTTGATAACTAATAGCAAAAATTCGGTGCGTATTTTCGAGCTGATAACGGGAAAAATTATAAAAAAAAATTTAGAATGGTGCTTTTAGTCCTCTACACGCGGTTTAAGTTCGCGGTTTTTGGAAAAAATATTGCATTTCAAAAACCAGAAAAGTTAGATTTTTTTATATAAAAAAAATATATTTTATTTCAAAATGGCACTCAAATGAGGCCGATTTAAATACAGGAAAATAAAAAAAAAATATTTGCGGGAATTCATCACTATCCGCGAAATCAAAATTTTGCAATTTGCAAAAGTTTTTTAATTTTTTTAATTTTTTTATATTTTTTTTCCAAAACCCGCGAACTAAAACCGCGAGTAGAGGACTAAAAGTACCCTCCTAAAATGTTTTTATAATTTTTCCCGTTATCAGTTAATGAGTTCGCAAATATGCATATCATCGACCCAGCGGTTTTGAGATATTCGTGTTAAAAATTCAAAATACCAATAATTTCTCACGTCCGCTGTTATGTTGATTCTAACAAAAACGACTTGATTTCATATAAATTGGACCTCCTGATTCGAAAACTTCAATCCAAATTTTCTAGAATGTTCCGTTTTCAAGATACTCGCGAATATCTCAAAACCGGAACATGCTAGAAAAATTTTGATTGCAATTTTGGAACCAGGAGGTCCATTTTATATGAAATCAAGTAATATCTTTGGAAGTATCTGTAGCGACCACCAAAAGTGCGAAATGATTGGTTTTTCAGCATTTCAGCCAGTCTCTTTTTGCATCCAAAATTTATCTAAATAGTTACCACCTTATTGAAAACCTTCCTGCCTTTTTGCTTTAAACCTGTAGTTTGTCTGATTGTTTAAGTACGTCTGAGTCGTAACATATAACCATACCAAAACAGTGGGTATGTTGCATTTTGTAGATTGCAAACTGCGAGTCCAGTTGGCATAAAATCCACATTTTCATACGAGTAATATATAAAAGTGTGTTGTTGTTTTTAATGGAAGCATATGAATTTTTTATTGCATTCAACACATTGAAAATGATTTTCCACAAAAAAAATTATACAATATATCACTTTTTGGTTTTTTGCTGATTGTTCCACTATTCATCATGTACCTACTGCTGTTTTTCAACTCACTTCATTGTACATACAGGAGTATGTTCATTTTTAATATCCAACCAAAAATACATACATGCATTTCAGCCAGGACTTTAGCACACCCATACACACAAACTATAAAAAGGATTCTAGAGAAACAAACACTTATCTTGTATTAACATGGTCATTTTCGAACAGTAATAAAATTCTCCTGAACACCAGTCACTATGTACCAGAGCCAAGTCAAGCTAAAATTTTTTTACTGGTCTTATCCAAAAGTGCCAGTTAAGTAAAGTGTCAAAGACTTAAGTCTGTTGCGTAAGGTTGTACAACATATGGGGCATTCCAAGCCAAATCACTCACTTTTAGACCCGACCCCTTTCGATTTATTTTATTTTTGGATATGTTTTAGTCCTTATTAAATGCAACTTGGACACCAATTTTCAGCCTTTTATTCCAAGATGGTGTTGAGTAATCAATTTTTCAAAATGGCGATTTTCTCCAAAAAAATAAAAAATTGAAATTTTTAATTAATTTTGACCATTAAAAAATATAGATATTTTAAAAAAAGTTGTACAACGTTTTGTTGGTATTTAAATGTCGTTTTAGAAAAAAAATATGAAAAAATTATTCGAAGTAACTATCACTTATTTTTGGACGTTTAAAAATTAAAATCGACTTTTTGAAAAAGTCCGAAACCTTCGATTTTTTTGTAAAAAACTATAAAAATTCTACTCTAAATTTAAGCTATAACTCGGGATGTGATCACAATTCTTTCTATTTTTTTTTTAATTTTTAAAATTGCACCT
Organism: Pegoplata infirma; assembly: GCA_963921195.1. Lineage (NCBI taxonomy): Eukaryota > Metazoa > Arthropoda > Insecta > Diptera > Anthomyiidae > Pegoplata > Pegoplata infirma. The sequence continues at coordinate 47,192,544 of OY992540.1, read as the reverse complement.
TTTATGTTTTGGCTCCGATTTATTTTATATGGAGCTCCAAAAAAAAAAAATAAATTGGTAGGTACTGACCCTAACTTACCCTAAATATATTCATTTGGAGGTAAATATACGTCTCACAAAAATTTAGGACGATCGGACATGGGTAAGGCGTTTAGCATGGTCCTTGAAGTTTAAAAAACGGATTACAAGGAAAAATATGATTTTTTTTCTGTTTTCAAAATTTTTTTGGTATTTTAAGTTAAGTTTTAATTCAAGTGATTACAGAATTATGATGCGGAGTAAAATGCCTTTCTAATAAGGTACTAAAAACTAAAATCGGTTGAAAATCAGCCAAGTTATTACAACTTCCCCAGGCATCTAGCGTGTGCCATACCACTTGATTAAAAAATACGAGTCCCTTTTTTTAAATTTATTGAAATTTTCTACTGTAATAACATTTTTTCATTATTCATGTTTCAGTGTAATATTTTTTTGGTTTTTCCAAATTTTAAAACAAAAAAAATAATTTTTTTTTTTAAAATAGAGGTTTCAAAAGGGTGTTGAAAATGCAGGCATTTTTAGCACTAATTTAAAAAATGTTAGCAAAACACAATATGAAAAATACTTGTCATCTAATTACATTTGAACTTGAAGAATAAAAAAATGTTATTACAGTAGAAAATTTCAATGAATTTCCAAAATCGTATTATATTGCTTAATCAAGTGTTCTGCCATACGTTAGATGCCTGGGGAAGTTGTAATAACTTGGCTGATTTTCAACCGATTTCAGTCTTTGGTACCTTATTAGAGAGGCATTTTACCCCGTATTATAATTCTGTAACCACTTGCATTAAAACTTAACTTAAAATACCAAAAAAATTGAGAAAACAGAAAAAAATTCATATTTTTCGTTGTAATCCGTTTTCTAAATTTCAAGGCCCATGCGGAACACCTTATCCATGTCCGATCGTTCTTAATTTTTGTGAGGCGTATTTTTGCCTCGAAATGAATATATCTAGGGTAAGTTAGGGTCAGTATCTACCAATTTAATTTTTTTGGAGCACAATATAAAATAAATCAGAGTCAAAAAACAAAAGGTGCAATTTTCAAAATTTGAAAAAAAATAGAACAAATTGCGATCACATCTCGAATTATGGCTTTAAAGTTGCGTAATTAAGAGTAGAACTTTTAGACGTTTGTAAAAAAAAATCGAAGGTTTCGGACTTTTTCAAAAAGTCGATTTTAATTTTTAAACGTTAAAAAATAAGTGATAATTACTTCGAATAATTTTTTTAATATTTTTTTCTAAAACTACATTTAAAAACCAACAAAACGTTTTCCAACTTTTTTTAAGATATCTTTATTTTTAACTGGTCAAAATTAAATGAAAATTTTAATTTTTCCATTTTTTTTGAAAAAATCGCCATTTTGAAAAATTGATTACTCAACACCATCTTGGAATAAAAGGCTGAAAATTGGTGTCCAAGTTGCATTTTATAAGTACTAAAACATATCCAAAAATAAAATAAATCGAAATGGGTCGGGTCTAAAAGTGAGTGATTTGGCCTGGAATGCCCCATATACACTTATGGTATGTTAAATGGATACTAGAAAGGGCTAAAAATGTGTTTTTGTGAAATCTTGCGAGATCATAAAAACGAAATATTTCGAAGTCGTTTACGAAATTCAATAACGGTGCACAGAAAAAACGAATTGTTATATTAGCCCCCATATTTGTGAATACAATTAATTTTTTCACTGAAAGTGCTCCTATACGGAAATTTGTAATATCAACAAACATTTGTAAATTTTGATTGTTGAAATAAAAATTTTGTTTTTTTTTTTTTTCAACAAAGAAATTCAACAAACACAATTTGTTGATCTGACAAAAGTAAAAAATCTCAATTTTTTTCATCAAAGAAACTCAACAAACACACACACAATTTGTTGATCTGACAAATGATTTTTTTTTTCAACAAAGAAATTTAACAAACACAAATACTATTTATTGATTTGATAAAAGAATTTTTAAATAAAATAACTTGACTGAGTTTGTTAAAAAAAACTCGAAATTTTGTATTATGGACTAACAGGTGGCCGTTTTTACTAAATGTTTGGTTGATTTACAATTGATGTTTGTTGATTTCAATTTGACGATTTTATTTCCTGTGTGGTATTGGTATGAAATTGGAAATGGAGCCACAGAAATCGGATGATTCATTATTCTTATTTCGAATTATCAATTTTCGAATTTGTCTTTGAAATTGTTTCTGCATTAACCTAGCACAGCTTCTAGTCAAGACAAGATACAAGGACACTTAAAAAATTAACGATTTTCTGTCCCCTCTATGATGTACAACTCTGCTGATATTTTTGATATAAATTTTCATTTACATATAGTTTGGCTATACATAAAGAGACAGACAGTCATTGCAATGTGCTAAAATATTGCCCAATGTCCAAAATATATATATAAATGTGAATTTAAATATAAAATAAAATGCACTACAACTTGTACTGTACGTAGGTATTGCACTTGCAATGGATAAAGATGATAAGAAACGTTGGACAAGTAGCAGGGAGAGTTCATAATTTATGGTATTATCACATTGTCAAATGAAGCTTTTATTAAAATATGGTGATGAAGTTTAACTGCATAAAAAAAATATTTTCTGTTTATATGTAGGAATGTTTAATATTCTATTTTAAGTGTTATTTATGACAAAATTGATATTTATGGTAGCATCTTTCAACAAAAACTATATTTAAGAAAGCTTAAAAATTCTCTAGCCACCTTAACAAGTTATAGGTTATAAGGAGGATCTACTAGATAACCGAAGACTGCGAAAAAATACCCGGGGTCTGGGGATATGATAACTTACCTCTGCAGAACAATTTAATTTCCATAGTAATATCCTTCGTTAAGTCTTTCAAAGTTAGTGTGTTTTCAACAGACCCACAGCCAGACGGATAGACATCGCTAGATCGACTTAAAATCGATCGAGGATTATGCATATATGTGGAACATTCCAGGCTAAATCACTCACTTATAGACCCGACCCACTTCGATTAATCTTGCGTATGTTTTAGCACGTATTAAATGCAACTTGCACTCAAATTATCAGACTTTTATAACAAGTTGGTGTTGAGTAATCAACTTTTCAAAATAGCGATTTTTTCAAAAAAAATTCAAAAAATTTTAATTTTCAATTAATTTTGCCCAGTAAAAAAATATAGGGGGCATTCCATGTCAAATCGGACACTTTGAAAAATTTTTTTTTAGATTTTCCTAATTTGTTTACAGTTTTTAGTACCCTTCGAAAACTCCTTCATGGTAAATTTTCAGATTTTTTTGGTGACCCGTTCAAAAGATATCGAATTTTTAAAAACTGGTAGTTTGTTCCTTTACTCAAACTTCTTTTACTCATAACTTCTTCAATAATGGTCCAAATTTAAATTTTTTTTTTTCAAAATTTATGTTTTTTACGTACTTTAAAAAAAAAAAATCCTAAAAAATTCTTAAAAGCGCTCTAGTATGCGATTTTAAAGTTTTAAAATTTAAATCTCATTTTTGAAAATGTATGTACTCTTCGATTTTTTTTTGAAATTTTTTTGTGTAAAGCTTCTATCGATTCTACAAATTTTTTGCCCAGGAGGATCGTGGGATAACGATTATTACTATTTTTTTTAAATTTTTTGAAAAAAATTTATTGTAATCTTCCAATCTTAAAATCATTTCTACTGCTCCAATAGTGCGTGTTAGAGGGGTCATTTACAAGACCGACCCCCATTAATCTTAGCATTTCTAAGGGGGCTCCCACACAAAACGATTTTTTTTAAATTTGCTCCAACCGCTCTAACTGCCCTAATAGTGCTCTTCGAGCAACAAAATGTATGACCGACCCACAATATTATTTTAGTCCAAACATTTTCTCTGAACACACCTACCCTCTATTTTTAACTGTTAAGGCGGTCCCCATACAATTTTTTTATTTTTTGTAAATTTGTTTTATTTAATCAGTTTCTACAGGTCCAATGGTGCGTCCGAGAGGGGACAATAGTGGGACCGACCCCCCATTTTTTTTACCCTACAACATTTTTCAAACATACCTATGTCCTATCTCCACTCCCTAAGTAGGCTTCCATTCAAAATTACATTTTTATAAAATTTGCTCCAACTGTTATTTGAATGGGAGCCTACTTAGGGAGTGCAGATATGGCGTAGTTATGTTTTAAAAAAATGTTGTAGGGTAAAAATAAATGGGGATCGGTCTCACTAATGACCCCTCTCCTACGCACCATTGGAACGGTAGAAGATGATTAAATAAAACAAATTTACAATAAATAAAAAAAATTGTATGGGGACCGCCTTAACAGTTAAAGATAGAGGGTATGTGTGTTCAGAGAAAATGTTTGGACTAAAAAAATATTGTGGGTTGGTCATACATTTTGTTGCTCTAAGGACACTATTAGGGCAGTTAGAGCGGTTGGAGAAAATTTTAAAAAATGTCGTTTTGTGTGGAAGCCCCCATAGAAATTGAAGATAGGGTATTGGTTTGTTCTAAAGAAATGTTAAAAAAAAAAAAAAAAAAAAAAAAAAAAAAAAAAAAAAAAAAAAAAAAAAAAAAAAAAAAAAAAAAAATAATCGTTCAACTGTTGACGAGTGTGGACGTGTTTTATTTTAACTCCGTGCTATAAATTGAATTACTAAAATTGTTCGTAATAGGTTTGTTCGTAATAGGTATTTTTGTGATATTTTCATTACCACATCAAGGAAAATGAAAATATGGACACAAATGATACCGATTTAGTTCGAGGCTCTGCCTCACCGACTGGTGCTGGTCCTAGCACTGGTCTTAGGGTTGCGACCTTGAAGTCCGGCCTTGATTCTGGTAGGGGTGCTCAGCCTAATATTGGTGGTAAAAAGAAAAAGAAACTTAAGCCATCAAAGGTCAGGCACAACCAGAGAAGGCTTTGTTTGAAAATAATTAACAGACTAAGCCAACTCGATGGAACGAAGCTCTCCGAACGTGAGAAGGCGTCGCTATCATGGGCGAAAGGAGTCATTGAAGAACAGGACAAACTTTCGGCAATGCGCGCATCTGACAAACAGAGCGCTGTTTCGGCCTCGTCATCGAAGTCTGGTAAAAGGTTGCGCTCGCCCGACGAGAAACCTTTACCTAAAAGATCTAAGGTGACCGGCAACATCTGGACTCAGTCTTTTAGTGAAGTGGTGAAAGGTAACTTCGTTAGGGCTGTGATAAACAGGCAAAATGGGGATTGTAGTATTCCAAGGGACAAGTGGAGTTTAGTTGAAACTAAACTAAATGAAATCTACTATAGGCTTCTTGAGAGTATGCCTGATTTTCTCCCTACTACTGTCAACGCAGGTTGGTATCAGGGGCGAGTAAAACTCGTTGCTTTTGGAAACGAAAGATCCGCAGCCGTGTTTAAGGTTGCCATTAGCCAAGTGGGAGAGTTATGGCCTGGAGCCAGACTGGACGTTGTGGAAAAACATGATATCCCCTCGCAACCCAGAGCTCATGCATGGATCCCAATGGCTACAAGTGACACTGCGGTGATTCTAAAGATGATAAAAGTCTGCAATCCTGACCTTCCAACTCAGAATTGGCAAATTGCCAGATTGGGTGAGATGGAGGGCGCTCGTCGTCAAGCAGTGGTCTTGGTTAATGAGGAATCGCTTCCGCTTTTAGCCAGGACTGACGGCATTATTAGATTTGGCTTTTTTCATATAAGAGTCAATGTCTACAAGGGCGACCAGAAGCCTATTTTGGAAGCAGACAAGCCAGTGGCAGAGTCGGCTGGGGAGGAGAATCTGGAAAAGGTTGATATTCAGCTGACCGATTCTAGGCTGATGGGAGATGCATCTGGCATTTTCGAAACCGAATCTGGCAACGAATGCGACCTCTGTGATGGCACGGAGGATAAAGCTGATGCCACTATGGGTGACATTCAGGACGAGGCCCATGCAGTGAGGAATTCGGAGAGTTCTGTTGCCTCCGATTCAGAACAGATGGGACACATATCTGGCTTATTCGAAACCGAATCTGGGGACGAATGCGACCTCTATGATAACACGGAGGATGAAGCCAATAACACGGTGGTGGAAAGGATGGTGGAAAAAAAGCAAGATGTTGCGGTTCCTACAAATAAACCTCCATCACTGTAAGGCAGCCTCAGCTGCACTATTGCTGCGCCTGACGACAGGAGCAGTTGACTTGGTTTTTATCCAAGAGCCCTGGGTGCGGGGTGGCAGGGTTTGCGGATTGAAGACCCCTGGGTTTAAGTTGATAGTTGCCAAAGGTGAGGGCTCACCAAGAGCCTGCATCTTGGCGAAAAATGGCTTAAATATATTCTTTTTATCAACTTTTAGTGATATGGATGTTACAGCGGCTAGCTTAGAGCTTCATGGGAAATCTATTTGGCTCGCCTCTGCGTATTTTCCTAATCCGGGGCCAATACCCCCGGAGAAGGTTGGCGGTCTGATTCGGGAGTCTGAATCTAGGGGACACCAGTTACTAGTGTGCTGTGATGCTAATGCACATCATTCGATATGGGGTAGTACAGACACAAATGATAGAGGCGAATCACTTTTGGAGTTTTTGTTAAGCACTAACCTGTATATTTGTAACAAGGGTAGTGAACCAACTTTCGTTACAAGTACGCGGCAAGAGGTTCTTGACGTAACACTTGTATCAGATACATTGTCTGATAGAATTGATGACTGGAGAGTTTTGGAAGAGCATTCTTTCTCAGATCATCGGTACATTGAGTTTTTACTCAGGGAACGTGCCCCGGTTGAGACAGTCTCTAGAAATCTGAGAAGAACAAACTGGGTGAAATATAGGGAGACTTTTTCTTTGCTTTTGGATGAAGTACCCCTATCTGAACCGCATAGTTTAGCGGAAATTGACTGTCTGGTTGACCATATAACAAATGTTTGTAATAGGTGCCTGGATGCGTCTTGCCCTTCTGCAAAGCCTAGAGGGAAAAAAAAGCCACCTTGGTGGTCAAATGAGTTGCAGACGAGCAGAGATTCCTGCAGAAAGCTCTTTAATAAGGCTAAATTTTCAAGAGCGGACGAGGACTGGTCTGCATACAGGCTGCAACTTAAGAGTTATAAAAAGATGATCAGAAATGCCAAATGTGATTCTTGGAAAAACTTCTGTGGAAACATAGAAGACGTTTCTGAGGCATCCAGGCTGCGCAAGGTTCTGGCTTCTTCTCCTTGCACCCTAGGATACCTGAAAGATCTTAATGGGGTGTGGTCTTCCTCCAGTGGAGAGTCGCTGGATCTCCTTTTAAACACGCATTTTCCGGGCAATTCCATGACGCCGTTTCAAGCTTTGGAACGTTCTGACGCCCAAGCATCTGAAATTGCTTCGGAAATAATAAATATGCCAACATTAATCTGGGCGATAAAAAGCTTCAGGCCCTATAAATCTCCGGGACCTGATGGTATAATCCCGGCTGAGTTGCAGCAAGTGTTGGACTATATAGCCCCGTTGCTGTATAATCTATACACAGCATGCATCAACTGGTCGTATATTCCTTTAAAATGGAGGGATACCAGAGTCGTATTTATCCCGAAGGCTGGGAAAAGTTCCCACACAGCTCCGAAGGATTTCAGACCAATTAGTCTGTCTTCTTTTTTGTTAAAGACAATGGAACGAATGATAGACTCATATTTGCGTAGAGTGATTGACCCGAGGTTGCTTTCGACAAAGCAACATGCATACAGCAAGGGACGATCAACGGAAACAGCTCTTCATGAGCTCGTTGGTACCATCGAGAGATCGCTTTCGGTAAAGGAGTACACTATGGTGGCCTTTCTTGATATTGAGGGGGCTTTTAATAATGTCATTCCAGAATCGATAATATTGGCATTGTCTGGTCTGGGAGTAAAGCGTGAAATCGTTTTAATGGTGGAAAACCTACTTGCCAATAGACGTATAACGTCTGAATTGGGAGCGTCCGTCATATCTCGATTTGTCAATAGGGGCACACCACAAGGAGGTGTTCTTTCGCCGCTTCTTTGGAACCTGGCACTGAATTCAATGCTACTATCTCTAGAAGCACGTGGTTGTCATGTTATCGCATATGCTGACGATGTCGCGATAGCGGTAAAGGGGAAGCATCTGCCAACATTGCGGGACATTCTTCAGGGTTCTCTGAAAGATCTGTCTAAATGGGCAAGAGACTGTGGCCTAGGAGTTAATCCTAGTAAAACAGAGCTTGTTTTGTTTACAAGGAAAAATAAGATTCCTGCTTTTGATCCTATTTCTCTGGACGGTACTGAAATCACCTTCTCAGATGGAGCCAAGTATCTTGGAGTATTTCTAGATAGGAAGCTGAATTTCAGGCGTAATATTGAGGAACGGGTGAGAAAAGCAACGATTGCTTTGTATTCCTGTAAAAGGGCCATTGGAAAACGATGGGGTTTTAGCCCTCAAGTCGTTCATTGGATCTATACAGCAGTGGTGCGTCCAATTTTGCTGTATGGAATCATTGTCTGGTGGCCTGCTTTGGAAACAAAAGCGAACTTTGTCTTTATCACGAAGGTACAGAGAATGGCGTCAATGTGCATCACTGGTGCTCTTCGTACTACACCTACGGCTGCATTAGAAATCCTCCTTCACCTGATACCCTTGGACATATTGGGTAGGCAGTATGCGGCTGCATCGGCAATTCGACTTAATAGCACGCTGCAATGGAGGAGCAGTGATTGTGGCCATAGCGCAATCTTGAAAAAGATAACAATACCACAAAATGTGGACTGTGCTCCCTCTTTGAGCCTCTTTGAGCGCCACTTTACCACTATGATACCATCCAGGGAGTCTTGGATGGGGGATACTCCGGGTAGTGGAGCTACCATAAATTTTTACACAGATGGATCGAGGCTGCACGAACAAGTGGGCTTTGGAGTCTATTCGGAAGAGCTTGGGTTGAGCCTGGCTCGTAGATTGCCAGATCATTGCAGTGTTTACCAGGCAGAGATGCTGGCAATAAAAGAAGTGGCTGACTGGTTGAGCTGCAATGTCTTGTCTACAACCGCAGTCAACATCTATACTGACAGTCAAGCCGCGGTCAAGTCCCTGGATTCAATGTTTCTGAAAACAAGATCTGCCCTTAACTGCCGCACGTCTTTAAATGAGATGGCCAAGCAGTTTAACATACGACTCATATGGGTCCCAGGGCACAGAGACATTTCAGGGAATTGCAAAGCCGATGAGCTTGCAAGACTAGGAACTACCTTACAGGTTCCAACAGAATTGGAATGTGTTGGTACGCCTCTAGAAACTTGCAAGCAAAACCTACGGCTTTGTTCTGCGACGGAGACTAATCAAAGATGGGCAAATGGATGGACGTGTGAGACAACACGACTGATTTGGCCTTCTCTTAATCAGGGGCGCACAAGTGAGCTGATATCGCTTCCAAGAGGAGAGATTTCAACGGTGGTTTCTATAATTACCGGACACTGTCTTATAGGGAAGCACGCAGAGCGGTTAAATGTGCCGTCGAATGACTTTTGCCGAAGTTGCATGGATGAAGAGGAGTTGGAAACTATCGAACACTTTATTTGCCATTGCCCGGCACTTTCTGGTCAGCGACTTGCTTCACTGGGATCTAGGGAGCTGTACGATCTTTCAGATTTGTCGGATGTCAAAATTCAACATCTAAGGAGTTTCATAAGAAGCTCAAACTGGTTTAACGACAGGGACTAGTAGGGAAACCTATTACGATCCCGTGGTATCACAATGGACCTCAGAGTCTACGTGTGTTGACGTAAAACGTCAGCAGCCACTTACAACCTAACCTAACCTAACCTAATGTTAAGACGTAAAAATTAATGGGGGTCGGTCTTATAAATGACCCCTCTAAGACGCACCATTGAAGCAGTAGAAATGATTTTAAGATTGGAAAATTACAATAAATTTTTTGTCAAAAAATTTTAAAAAAATAGTAATAATCGTTATCCCACGATCCTCCTGGGCAAAAAATTTGTAGAATCGATAGAAGTTTTACACAAAATAATTTTAAAGAAATCGAAAAGTACAAACATCAAAAAATCTGAAAATTTACCACGAAGAAGTTTTCGAAGGGTACTAAAACTGTAAACAAATTGGGAAAATCTAAAAAAAAAATTTTCAAAGTGTCCGATTTGACATGGAATGCCCCAAAGATATCTTAAAAAAAGTTGGACAACGTTTTGTTGGTATTTAAATGTATTTTTAGAAAAAAAATATTAAAAAATTAATCGAAGTAAATATCACTTATTTTTTAACGTTTAAAAATTAAAATCGACTTTTAGAAAAAGTCCGAAACCTTAGATTTTTTTTTAAGTCTAAAAGTTGTACTCTAAATTACGCAACTTTAAAGCCATAATTCAAGATGTTATCACAATTCTTTCTATTTTTTTTTTTCAAATTTTGAAAATTGCACCTTTAATTTTTTGTATGACACATGCTAGATGCCTGGGGAAGTTGTAATAACATGGCTGATTTTCAACCGATTTTAGTTTTTAGTACCTTATTAGAAAGACATTTTACTCCACATCACAATTTTGTAACCACTTGAATTTAAACTTAAAATACCAAAAAAATGCAAAACCGAAAAAAATCATATTTTTACTTGTAATCCGTTTTTTAAACTTCAAGGACCATGCTGAACGCCTTAACCATGTCCGATCGTCCTTAATTTTTGTGAGACGTATTTTTACCTCCAAATGAACACAGAAAAAAATATCGTAAAATCAAGAGTAACAAAACAAATTGTTACCAACGAAATACTAGTTTAACAACGTTTTTAATTGTATCAACAATGTGTATTGTTAATGTGACAAAAATCCGGCTTTATTTCCAATTAAACGCATGAATTAAAATCATTGTTAAAGATTCCACAAAATTCACAATAATAACACAAACAATTTATAAACTCATTTAATCAAGCACAAATATATGCGACGATAGCACGGTGGTAGTGTGCTAAACTCTAATCATGAAGGTTTCGGGTTCGCTGCCAGTTGGCGGAACATTTTGTTTTTTTTATTTGAGATTATTTTTTTGTTATCCTATTTTTAGATTTTTTTAAATTTGTGTGATGCAACATTATTATTTATTTTTATACCCTCCACTTAGTGATAGAGGGTATATATAAGTTTGTCATTCCGTTTGTAACTCATCGAAATATCGGTCTGGGACCCCATAAAGTATATATATTCATGATGCCCGATCGATTTTAAGACATTCTAGCGATGTCCGTCTGTCCGTCTGTCCGTCTGTCCGTCTGTCCGTCTGTCTGTCTGTCTGTGGAAAATGCTGTAGCGGACAAAATATTGCACAGAGATGACTGAAACTTAACATATTTATTGGAAGTTCTCCCGAGAAGTTTGGTATTGCATTTGAGCGATATCGGTTCAGCCGATCAAAAGTTACGAGTGAAAGTTTAACGACACCTCTAAAATTTTGAAAATACAAAATGCGTTTACACAGCTTCTACTTTACAGATTCAAATAAAATTTGGTACAGAATAATATTATACCATGTAAAATGTCTTTGTAAAATTTTAGAAGAATTGGACAAAGGGGTGTGGCACCTCCCACATTAGCCTAGCATGCAAAATGCTATAACTCGGCTTCTGTTTAACAGATTCGAATAAAATTTGGTATAGAATGATATTTTAGCATGTCTGATCTCTATGTAAAATTTGGGCGGAATAGAATAAAGGGGTGTGACACCCCCCATACAAACCTAGCATGTAAAATACTATAACTCAAATTCTGATTAACGTATGTAAACAAATTTTAACATGGAGTGTAAATATGGTCTTTGTGGCCTATATAGAAAATATGAACAAATTTGGAGCAAAATTGGAACATTTAGAAGAGGATTTATCTTGGCCTTTAATAAACATATTTAAATACATTTGAAAAATGTTGTTAATATTTTATGTTTTAAGAGTTATTAGTCCAGTTTACTTAAATGCTTTTTTTTTAATTTATCTGTTTTGGTTCTCGTTCTTTTAACATACCCGCTAAATTGTAGAACTTTTAATCAGTCTGTGGTATGATGGCTAGAGTGTTGGCTTTTCATACATGGAGTCCCGGGTTGGAGTCATGTTAGGACTCAAGATATTTTTTTTTTTTTTTTTTTGTTAATATTGTTTATCATTTTATTTAAATCACCTAAATCTATACCCTTCATTATATTTATTAAGTCATTGATTTTTCTCAGTTTTTGCAAATATATTAATGTGCTGTTATTAATTATAAATTAAATGTCGTTTTGTTTTTTTTTTTGTCTTTAAAAGCGAAATTGAATTTTGTTGGAAAAATTATGGTATATTAAACCAAACTTCTTTTATACACAGCAGTAGAGGGTTTGTTGTCATTTGCTCGGTTTTGTTTATCTTTTTTAAGATAGTCGTTAATTTGCTAAGACATACAGAAACAGTCTGTGGTATGATGGCTGCACTGTTGGCTTATCAATCATATGGTCGCAGGTTTGAGTCATGGTCGGGATGAATTTTTTTTTTTTTACTTATTTTTATACCCTCCACTTAGTGATAGAGGGTATATATAAGTTTGTCATTCCGTTTGTAACTCATCGAAATATCGGTCTGGGACCCCATAAAGTATATATATTCATGATGCCCGATCGATTTTAAGACATTCTAGCGATGTCCGTCTGTCCGTCTGTCCGTCTGTCTGTCTGTCTGTGGAAAATGCTGTAGCGGACAAAATATTGCACAGAGATGACTGAAACTTAACATATTTATTGGAAGTTCTCCCGAGAAGTTTGGTATTGCATTTGAGCGAAATCGGCCCAGCCGATCAAAAGTTATGAGTGAAAGTTTAACGACACCTCTAAAACTTTGAAAATACAAAATGCGTTTACACAGCTTCTGCTTTACAGATTCAAATGAAATTTGGTACAGAATAATATTATACCATGTACAATGTCTGTGTAAAATTTTAGAAGAATTGGACAAAGGGGTGTGGCACCTCCCACATTAGCCTAGCATGCAAAATGCTATAACTCGGCTTCTGTTAAACAGATTCGAATGAAATTTGGTATAGAATGATATTTTAGCATGTCTGATCTCTATGTAAAATTTGGGCGGAATAGAAAAAAGGGGTGTAACACCCCCCATACAAACCTAGCATGTAAAATACTATAACTCAAATTCTGATTAACGTATGTAAACAAATTTTAACATGGAGTGTAAATATGGTCTTTGTGGCCTATATAGAAAATATGAGCAAATTTGGAGCAAAATTGGCACATTTAAAAGATGATTTATCTTGGCCTTTAATAAACATATTTAAATACATTTGAAAAATGTTGTTAATATTTTATTTTTTAAGAGTTATAACTCCAGTTTACTTAAATGCTTTTTTTTAATTTATCTGTTTTGGTTCTCGTTCTTTTAACATACCCGCTAAATTGTAAAACTTTTAATCAGTCTGTGGTATGATGGCTAGAGTGTAGGCTTTTCATTCATATGGTCGCAGGTTTGAGTCACGGTCGGGATGAAGTTTTTTTTTTTTTTTTTTTTTTATTTTTTAGCTTCAATATTTAGGGAACTCACATGGGTATCGTATTTGGTGTTGTATGTCCTATCTAAAAACAGGGTTGGTTAAACTTTAAATTAATAATACGACACTTACACGATATGACGATACAACATTTATACCTATGTTTTGTGTGCTATTTTCAAGTATGCTAACAAGAAGAGAATCTAAGAGAAAATTATCAAATGAGCGATAAATAATTTTTACCAACCCTGTTTTTGGATAGGACATACAACATATACAACAAATACGATACCCATGTGAATTCCCTAAAATTACAATTTATTAAAATCCCCTTAATAATTTATATTCGGCCTAACAATCTTTTGTATTCTTTGTCATTGGGTAAATGAAATAATTTTTGGAAAAAAAATTTATTTTCTACATTTTTTTTTATACCATCCACTCTTTATTTGTGTTTTGATTGTTCTTTTTTTTATAATTTCTTGGATAAGTTCAATATCAAACACATTCAATATATTTATATTTTGCGTCCAATTCTTACAAACGGACAGACGATTTCATTGACGATTTCTGGCAACACTGTTAGTAACGGTTAATTTTGTTAGCTTATAGTATATGTAGTATGATCCCTATAAAAAACTAGGAATATATTTTTAAACCTACCACTTGGCATACCTACCACTGGGTATACTTACCACTGGGTATACCTACCACTAGGTAAGTTATTTTAAGCATTGCTCTGTTATAATCAAACAAAATTGCGAATTTGACATGCATTTTTAATGCTGCCGGTGGTGTAATGGTAGTGTCGTCGGATATTAATTTGGGGGCACCAGGTTCGTCTCCCGGTTTGGCCGAGAGTATAATTTTTTTTTTTTTTTCATTTGTTGCTTTTTTTTTAATTTTACCATTAATAAGTTTTTATTTTGAGTTACTTGATTTTTTTAATTTATAAATTTGAAATAAAATAAGTTAATTAATTTTTTTTTTTAAATAAATTTTATTCATTAAGAATAAATTTTATAAATATTATTTTTACAAATCAAATCGATTTCAGTATTTTTATGTATGCCAATTGTGGGAAAACGTCAAAAATATTGTGCATAATATTGCGTCGTCTGTAGGTACCTTAATAAGCTAATTTTATCAATATTTCATCGAAAATGTGTAATATTTTATTACACATTTTCGATGCTAAATTAAATTGAGAAATTAATGGAAGTTAACATTTCGTTTCGTTTCGTTTTTTTTTTGTTTTTTTTTTGTTTTGATGAATGTTAACAAATTGGAGCGGAAAGCGTTTTTCCGCAATTGTCCTCATAACAATGGAATTGAATTAAAAACTTAAAAATTGCCTTGTCTTCCCCCTCCTTTTTACCCCCTAAAGCTAAGTACTCTGTTCGGTTTCACGGGAAAAAATCTGTCAAACTCCATATAAAAAAAAAAAAAATTGGCAACGCGAGGAATTATAGGGAAATTGTTAAAAAAGTTTTCACTCATTTTTATTATACAAGACAATTTAAATTGCCGTGAAAAAGTGACATTTCAGTTTTGTTATGATCGTTTCTTTCTTATCATTGTCAAAAGTTCTTGATTTTTAAATGTTTTATTGCAATTTGAGGCGTTTAAAGTTTAAGTGAAATTTTCACCGTAAGAAACAGAGTACTTAGCTTAAATATGAATTTGGGCCGCTAAAAAAAATATGTGTCCCTTTATTTTTTCTGATCTACAAAATAAAACCAATTCCATAAAGATCCGCGGGTGACAATAGGGAGACGTTTTAATTAATAGTTAAAAACAACAACGTAGACGTCTAAACAACAACAAATGTAGTTGTTTTAACTGTCTTTTGTAGTGGAATCTACCGTTATAATTTTTTGAGTGTAGCAACTTTGATATACATATTCATATAAATTTAAAAAAAAACACGCTATTTTAACAGAAACGGTGTTTAGAGATTTTCCAGCCCTGGTAATGGGCAAAAAAAATATTTTCTAAACACCATAGACACAGACTATATACAGACTAGACAGTAGTTGTAAAACAAAAATGGGTAAAAACTTAGCGATTTTAGAAGATACAGATCGGTTTTTAGCTGGTTTAAAGCATGGCAACACTTTCTACTAGTTAGAAGTGAGTAAAACAATAAAAGCCGTTCTACCTTTTTTTTCGTATGGCGTGTTAGAGAATAATCACAATTGGAGCGGGAAGCGGAAAAACGCAATTGTCCTCATAAAAATAGAATTGAATCTAGTTTGGCGGAAAAACTCGGCTGAATTTTGTTGTCATATAAAACGTATGTGAACAGTTGCGGAAAAACGCTTCCCGCTCCAATTGTGATTATTATCTTATATTGGTTTTCTCTCTCTAACCTAATTAGTAGAATAATTTTAAAAAAATAACCATATGGTTAAAGACTACTTTTTTGACACTTGTTATAATTGTCGAGTCTGTATTAATCTGTGCCATTGATATTAAATTTTTAAAGAACGTGCATTAGAAAATCGTATTAATTTATAAATACTGGGATACAGATGGAGGGTATTTAAAATTCGGCACGGCCGAATTTAACTTTTTTACTTGTTAAATATGTATAATGCCACATTTTTTATTATTGTTAAAAACGCAAAAAGTGTATATTGAAATCACAGACACCTTATGTACGCATTTAGTCAACTTTAAATATACATGAGGAATAGCACGGTGGTAGTGAGCTAGCTTCGAATCATGAAGGTTTCGGGTTCGCCGCCAGTTGGCTGAACTTTTTTTTTTTTTAATTTCCAATTTTAGTTTTTTTTTTATCATTCAAATTGTATACTGTTTTAAATATGACGTTTAGTCAAATACAAATATGTATAAGGATAGCACAGTGGTAGTGTGCTAGACGCGTAGCACGAAGGTTGCGGGTTCGATGCCAGATGGCGGTAGGCATTTTTTTTTCTATTTTTAGATTATTTTTTATTCTATTTTTAGATTTTACAAATTTTTCAATTAATTTCATTGTTAATGTAACAATGAATGAAGTTGATTTTTTTTTTCAAAAGTTACAAATGTCATTGTTGTATTGACAAAATCCAATGTAGGTTCAGTTTCAATTAAATGTTTAATTGTATTAACAATGAAATTAATTGTATTGACAAATTTTTTTTTTCTGTGAATATATCTAGGGTATGTTAGGGTCAGTATATACCAATTTATTTTTTTGGAGCACCATATAAAATAAATCAGAGCCAAAAAATAAAAGGTGCAATTTTAAAAATTTGAAAAAAAAATATAAATAATTGTGATCACATCTCGAATTATTGCTTAAAAGTTGCGTAATTTAGAGTATAATTTTTAGAGTTTTTTTACAAAAAAAAACGATTTTTTAAAACAGCAATTTTGTTAGTCCACCGACGAGCCTTTAAAATCAGATGTGGATGCTTTATTATGTTGGTAGTTTACACCATGCTGGAATTTTTAACACAGCCCTTATTATGGGAGTGGCAGTAAAAACTGCAAAAAATCATATTTTTGGAAATTTTGAGAAATAAAATAAGGAATTGGGGGATTTTCTGTATCAAATCTTAAAATTTCTTTTTGCTATCACAATTCTATTAGTACACCCAAAAAAAAACATAGGTATTCAATACTAAAAATTTTACTAATGAACTAATTTTTTAGTCCAAAATGATCTAGTGCAGGCGTTGGTAATCAATACTAAAATTTTTTACTAATATTATTCAAAACCAGAAAAAATTACTAATTTTAGTACTTTGAAGATACTAAAAAACTACCGTACTACTGGTAATTAGTAACTTATTAGTAGATTTTGGTACCAAATCACTTACTAATATTTTTACTGCAGAATTATTTTGAGTGTAAGAACTATTTAAATACAAAATTTCAAGTAAGTTTAGGTTTTGTTGCAATGGTGAGAAAATCGGGAATGCCATTCCACTCCTCTTTATTTAGAACTTTAAAAATCGTCAACACGAAAATCCTAGCTGATTCTGTTTTCGAGTTATTGCTAAATAATTACACTGTTCGATAACAAAACCATCCGAGTAAAATATCTAACTGATTGTTAAAGATTTTAGTTACCCTTCTGATTCCAAATCTGCCATCCAATTTTTTCTAACACTTACCGTTTTCGATATATTCGCTCTTAAAAAAGTTAAAAAACCAATCATTTCGCACTTTTGTTGGTCCACCTTTTCAAGCAAAAATCTCGAACGCTTATATCTTGAAAAAAGAATATGTTAGAAAAAATTGGATTGCAGTTTTGGAATCAGGAGGTCAAATTTTATATTAAATCACGTGCAATATGTTGGAAACAACGTAAGAATATTCAACAGTGGGCCCCCAAAAGTGCAAAATTAATGTTTTTTTGACATTTTAACAGCGAGTATCTCAAAAATGGTACGTCTTAGAACAATTTGAATGGCAGGTTTGAAATCAGGAGAGCAAAGTCTATAAGAATCAGTTGGTAATTTTAATAGGAGGTTTTTGTTGTCGACCAGTGCAATTAATCAAGCAATAACTCGAAAAGAAGATTTGATAGGATTTTCGTGATAACGATTTTTAAATGCCATTACCCGATTTTGTCACCATTTTTACAAAACCTAAACTTCCTTAAAGAAGAGTGTGGTCCATTACCTTCTAGAGAAATTGTTATTTTATGAACAACTGAGCGAATTAAACGGAAAGACCTTAAAGAACTAAAAGGAACGAACTAGGTGAAATCGTTCAGTGAATAGTTCAATTGAACTAGTTTGTTCACGAATAACAAAACTCTATAAAAAAGTGAGTCTTAATTCTGATTGGTTCACAATAAATGTAGGTTTTTTTATGATTATTCTATGTTTCCTGTTCTTATTATATTATTTGTCTTTATTACAGAAGTAAAGCACTTGTAGTTGATATTGTGTTTTTAAGTAGACTACAGGAGCAGCAACAACTAGCCGTTGTCGCATTTGCTACAGCAACAGTATATGTTTGTAATGTACACTCAAAATAATTCTACAGTAAAAAAATTAGTAAGTGCGTTGGTAACCCAAATCTACTAATAAGTTACTAATTACCAGTATTACAGTAGTTTTTTTAGTATCTTCAAAGTGCTAAAATTAGTATTTCTTACTGTTTATGAGTAATTTTTGTTGGTAGTTGAATTTACTAATTTTTTTACTATTTTTAGTTCATAAAAGTACTAATATGCAGTAATTTAATAGGTTTTTAATTTATTTTTGTTAGTAATTATTCCGTAAGGGGGCGCTTGTTTACAAGCAGAGCTACAAACTGTTTTTTTTTTTTTGCAAAATCGTTAAATTTGAATTCAGTGTTGCCATTATGTTACATTTAGGGTGCTGGTTAGTGTTTGGGAATTCCCGGACTTTTTAATTTCCCGGGAAACGGGAAAAAAATAATTTATTTCCCGGGATTCCCGGGAATCCCGGGAAATTTTCATTATTAATATAAATCATAAAAAACAATAAAATTTGACCAACTTTTTATTAAAAACAGTTTTATTACAGATAAACAAGTAATTAAAACATAAAAAATAAAAAAAAATAAAAGTTAAAAATCCTGAAATACAATAAAACAAACCAAAAAAATATTGCAACTTTTTCCCCCACAAAAAAATCGCAAAAAATAGCTAAAAATCGCAAAAAACTCAAAAACTGCGTTATTCGAGCAAAAGTTTATACAGTTGGCAGCACTTTTAATATTTGTTCTGGAAATGTAAATTCTAGGTTCATAATTTTTATATTTTTTGACAGTCTTAGCAAAATTATTATTAATCGACGTATATTTTTTGACTTTTTGAGTTTTTTCATGATATTGTCATACTTTTTACACTTGGTCAGTTTTCCTATGAATATATATTTGCATTATTCTTCCAAATAGAAAAACTACAAAAAAAAAAACAAATGTAATTGTACCTGTATGTAAAAAAAATATTACAAATTAAACTAAAATAAACATTTTTTATGTAAAATGGTTTATTTTATAAAATTCCCGGATTTCCCGGGAAAAATTAAAACAATTCCCGGGAATTCCCGTCAGTCTTTTCCCGGGAATTCCCGGGAAATCCAACCCGGGAATTCCCGGACCCCAAACACTAGTGCTGGTGCTTTGTGATCTTGCCGTTTTTTAAATACGCGTTTTTAAAAATAGGGTATTTATGGTGTTTTTCCATTTTTTCGCCATATTTTTTTTTTTTTGAAATTTGTGAATTTTATATTATCAATAGATTTTGCTGAAATTTGAAACTTAAGCACAAGACCTAATGAAATTGGGAAAAATCAGACCGTGTTTTATTTTATTTTTTTGGTTATGGAGTTGTATTTTTGTAATAATGCAATCAAAATATGTATTTTTGACAGATTTAAATAAAAAAAATTAGGGGTTATTTTCGAAAATTATGTAATAGGCAAAACGCGCAAAACAGTGATATATAATTTTTTACTGATTTTTTTTCACTAAATTAATTTATCAATTGATATAGGTAGTAATTTTATTAACTAAAATTAGCAATTTTATTAACTAAAAATAGTATTTTTTTTTTACTAAATAGGGCAAAAATTTGAAATATTTATGATTTTTTAGTAATTATATTTACTAAAATTGTAGTAAATTGCAGTAATATTTACTGTTTTGTTAGTATTTTTCATGTACTAGATATTAGTAACAAATTTTAGTATTAATTAGCAACGCCTGCACTAGATCATTTTGGACTAAAACATTAGTACTCGTAGCTAAATTTTTAGTATTGAATACCCACGTTTTTTTTTGAGTGTAGCAATATCAATAGCAACAGCTATAATAATGTTACATTATAATGATGTCACATCTGTTTGTACAAAATTTAATTCGCTTCAGTGGTAAATGTCATAAACCAGGACATTTTGCAATTGTTGTCCAATAACAATAACGAAACAAACAAAAAAAAAACATTGAACATAATTTACTATAACAACACACGTAGGGTTAAACAAATAGCGGTTTTAAAATATATCTTTTCTGCCTCATGCTACACAAATTGAAATTGACCAAAGGATGAAAGTTGAAAGAATAAATTCAATATGGAAATACAGTCAGATCTAGGGAGGTTACGTGGTGTACGAGGTTTTGAAGTCATGGGTACCGCACTTTCCCTTAACGACCTTCTAGGTCTAACTTTCAATCCTAACTTTTTTGTCGCAGGTGTCAGCAACATTTGTCATTCATTTTCCTTCAATCATTGAACAAACCATACTGAGGTTGAAGCTTGGAGACAGAACATGTATGACACACTCACTCGTAAGATCTAATGTTGTATCTTGACTATAGATGGGCGCGTGAGTTAATTTTGTCTCATGCACGCTCACGCACGATCATTTACGAATTTTTTTGTTTGCTCACGTTCACGCACGCTCACGGGAGTAGTTTTAATTTTTCTCACGCTTACGAAGACTCACGAAATTAAAATAAATAAAATTTTGGTTTTGTTTTTGTCGATTAAACAAAATGACAAACTTATTTATACCTTATTTTACTATAGCGGAGTGTAAAAAAACCCTCACAAACCAAATTTGAGTGAAATATGCTTCTTTGTGTTACCAATAAACCGCTTCAACTAAATATCAGGCTAAATTTTTACATAGGGCCTAAGTCCAAAAATGGTCCGATTATAATCAGATTTTATTGGGTTATTAAAGTACGCGTCAAAAACATACAAATTTGATCGATTTATGTGAATATCGGGAAAGTGGTTTGCATGGGGGCTTAGACTGGCATTTTTTTCTCAACTTTCGTTTTTTCCAAGTGTCCGGGCAAATTTTTATTGTCCAAGGCCTAAAACTTATGTGGTACAAATTTGAGGTCAATCGGATTAAATTAACCCGTGGCGCCCGACGGTCAAAGTTTTGGATTTAAAAAAAAAAAATAAATAAAAAATTTAAATTTCTTTCGACACATCATATTTGTTAATTTTGATGCGGTGAGCACAAATATCAAAAAAAAAATTAAAATTGGTCGAACGGTTTTTGAGATATCGCCATTTGAAATTTGCAAAAAATGGCGGGTTTTTCCTACGTTCAAGAAATTTTGTATAAAACATCACAATTTTTTCCCCTTCGGCCATTTCATAGAGCTTAAGACAATCTTTCATTTAAATCTAATTTGAGCCAAATCCGATCATTTTATCCCGTGGCGCCCTTCGGTCAAAGTTTTGGATTTTTGAAAAATTTCCACCAAAAAAAAATAGATTTTTTAAAAAATTAAAAAAAAAAATGTTTTTGATACATTATTTTAATTAATTTTGGCATGCTGAAAACGAATGTCATAAAATTTCTTGAATCGGTCTAACGGTTTTTGAGATATCCCCATTTGAAATTTTCCAAAAAATGCCCAAAATGGTGGTTTTTTTCCTACGTTCAAGAAATTTTTTAAAAAACATTTCATAGGGCTTAAGGCAATCTTTCATTTAAATCTAATTTGAGCCAAATCCGATCATTTTATTTTTTTTATTTTTTTTTTCTCGGCCATTTCATAGAGCTTAAGACAATCTTTCATTTAAATCTAATTTGAGCCAAATCCGATCATTTTATCCCGTGGAGCCCTTCGGTCAAAATTTTGGAATTTTGGTGGAAATTTTTCAAAAATCCAAAACTTTGACCGAAGGGCGCCACGGGATAAAATGATCGGATTTGGCTCAAATTAGATTTAAATGAAAGATTGTCTTAAGCTCTATGAAATGGCCGAGGAAAAAAAAATTGTGATGTTTTTTATAAAATTTCTTGAACGTACTAGGAAAAACCGCCATTTTTTGCAAAATTTCAAATGGCGATATCTCGAAAACCGTTCGACCGATTTTATTTTTTTTTTTTGATATTCGTGCTCACCGGATCAAAATTAACAAATATGATGTGTCGAAAAAATTTAAATTTTTTATTTTTATTTTTTTAAATTTTTCAATAAAACCAAAACTTTGACCGCCGTGCACCACGGGTTAATTTAATCCGATTGACCTTAAATTTGTACGTCATCCGTTTTGTCCTAGTAGAATTAAAAAAAAAATGCCCGGACTTTGAAAATTGGAAAACATTTTTTTGGCCATACAGAAAAATGCCAATATAATGGGGGCTGCATGAAGAACTGATCCGATTCCTTTAAAATTCGGAATGGAGATTTGTGAATGCAAAGCACGTTTACCTGCAAAATTTCGAAAGGGTATCTATTATAATACGGTTATTAGAGACGTATAAGCCAAGATTAAAGAGGACCTTTGTATGGGAGCTAGGTCTAAACATGGACCGATTTTCAGTTTCAATAAGCTTCGTCCTCGGGCCAAGAGAGGCTTAAGTATCAAATTAAAAGTAAATTAGTTTAAAATTGCGACCTGTACCACAGAGTGGTGTAGGGTATAAACATTTTCCGATACCGAGAGATTTTTGAAATAATACTGAGGCATTTTTTTTTAATAACTCACAGATTCTAAAAAGAGTTTTCTATAGAAAAATTCTCAGATGTTAAAGCATTTTCTTACTAAAAAACTCCCTGATTCTGGGAAAAAAAAAGAAAAAGAATTTTCAGATTCCGAAACATTTTCCTGTAATAAAATATTAGACTCCTACCTAGTGCTTTTATAAAAATGCCTGCGAATTTTGTACTCTAGCTTAGAGATGGGCAAATGCGCAGATTAGAGCGTGATTCACGTGAATTACGCGTGATCACACGTGAGTATGACTGAATTCTATTTTACTCACCTGACTGTTTGTAGAGAAAAAAAAATTGTGTGAGTGAGTGTGTGTGAGTAATACTTGTGGAGTGAGTGTGCGTGAGTCGCTTTTTTTGCGTTAGTTTGCGTGATTTAGTTTATCTTTATATTTCCTTTCGTACCAAAAAAAGCAAAAAAAAATAATGTAAAATTTCGCTAAACTATAAATTTTGCTGAAAATTTTGAATGATTTTTGAAATTATAGCTTTTAAATTTTTTTTTGTATAAACAAGAGTTTCGTGAGTGTGAGTCAACGTGAGTGTGAGTAAAGGTTGCGTGAGTGCACATGAGTGTAAGTTGTTTTAAATTTACTCACGTGATTGTGTGGGAGTGTGAGTAGAAAAAATATGCTCGTGAGTGCGCGTGATTCAAAAACTCCTGTCGTGAGAGTGAGTTAGTGTGAGTCAAAAATTACTCACGCGCCCATTTCTACTCTAGCCCAAAACATAAAATCATTTTAATATTTTGCTGAAGATTTGGGTGTACTTACCAAAGCAAAGGTTTTTTTTAGAAAAAATTTTATTTGTCATTCCATGCACAACGAATTGAAATATCGGTCAAGGACTTCATTGAGTTTATATACTATTGATCCATTTCTAAGACAATCTAGCATCCGTCCATCTGTCTGTGGAAAGCAAGTTGCAGCCTAAACCAAACTAACTGTAAATTTGGTAAATGAGTTCATTACTTAAGTGCACAAAAAGCTTTTTTACAATTTGGAGAGTATATGTAAATGATTCGGCACAGAAAAATTTAACACTCTCATTTGTTTTTTGTACATTTGCTAAACAAATGGAACATTTTTATGTTAGAATTTTAGATTTGGAGAAAAAGTAGTTTTGGTAAAAACAAAAAATAAAAGAAAAATTTTTTGATGAAAAACAAAATTTTGATGAAAAAAAAATGTTGTGATGAAAAAAAATGTTTGTGAAAAAAAAAAAAAAAATTTTTTGATGAAAATAAGGTTTTTGATGAAAAAAATTTCTCCCGAGTAAAAATTTTCTGATACGAAAAAATACGTTTTCTAGTCCCCTGGGTCAAAGAGCAGGACTATGAACTTAAAACTGTTTTTGTTAATTTGTTTAACAAATTAACAAAAATACAAAAAACAAGTAAGAGTGTTAAATTCGGCTGTGCCGAATCTTTTATACCCTCCAACATGCAAAAAAATTAAAAAAAAAATTTCAGGGGGCATTTTTTTTTGGTGGGGGGGGGGGGGTCAAAAGTGGTAATGGAGGGGGGCAAATTTCCTCTCGAATATGTGTTTAAAAATTCATTCTTAAGTTTATTGCACTAAAGAAATAAAAGTATATCATTATTAAAAAGATTTTTTTTATTCCACGCCCATAAAAGGGTGGGTCGGACCAAAAAAACGACATTTTCTAATTCTCAGGGTCCAAATGCAGGACTGTGAACTTCTAGTTGCATAAAAATGGTGCATTTGTTAAACGAAAACACAAAAAATCATGTAAAAAAATTATATTTTTCGGAGGTTGGTTTAGTTCTTCAAGGGGGAACTTTATTCCCCCTGGCCCGATTTTGCTCATTTACGAACTTAACCTGCCTAGGAAAATATGACATATTCGCGCCAAATCTTGGGAGTCTAACTCTATAATTTGGACTGTATCGTGTTAACTTCAGACGGACAGACGGACGGACATCAGTAGAATGTCTTAGTATCGATCACTGATCAATAAAATATATACCCAGACAGAAATTGATGATGGTACAAAAAATAAAGCACTTTGAAAGTACTATTTTCCAAACGCTCTAAAGACGCTTTGTTTAACCAACTCAAAAGTGCTTTTACAGCACCTTTTTACGAATTAAAAAGATGTTTTATATCTTCCACCCATAATGTAGAATACATAATAATTATACAATTCCAATAAGGGGAATGACGCACACATCCTCTCTGTTAACAAAAGAAAGCACGGGAAAACATTATGAAGTCCTCTTGTATTAACTCAATTATTATACCCTCCACTCTAGTGATAGAGGGTATATATAAGTTTGTCATTCCGTTTGTAACACCTCGAAATATTGGTCTAGGACCCCATAAAGTTTATATATTCATAATCCTCGATCGATTTGAAGACGATCTAGCGATGTCCGTCCGTCTGTCTGTCTGTTGAAAACACGCTAACTTTTGAAAGACTTTACAGAGGCTCCCGAAGTTTGGCATATATGTTGGGTATTTACCTGGTCAGGTTGGTATTGCAATCCAGCGAAATCGGTCCAGTGGTTCAAAAGTTATAAGCAAATGAGTGAATTTCGGCAAGGGTTTTTCTGGAATTTACGAGATAAAACACACGGTAACTTTCAAACGGCAATTCTGAGGGTGCTGAAGTGTGGCATGTGTGTTTGCCGTTCCTCTGGTCCGGTTCGATTTAAATTTCAGCCAAATCGATCCAGTGGTTCAAAGGTTATTAGCAAAACCGTAAATTTCAGATTAGTTTCACCTTAAATTCAAGTGTTGAAAACCCGTTAAACATGTTTTAAAAACATTGGTAAGTTACAAAAATATTTTACAAGGTATTTTTGTCACACAAAAATATTTTTACACCAAAACAACAAAAAAAACTACACTCAAAAAAAATTTTACACTCAAAAAAAAATTTACACTCGAAAAAAAATTAGTAAATTTTTTTTTTTTTTTTTTTCAAAAATTAATAAAAAAAAGTTTTTTACACAAAATAAAATATTTCTAACCAAAAATGTTATTTTTTCAC
The DNA here is from genome assembly GCA_963921195.1 of Pegoplata infirma. NCBI lineage: Eukaryota > Metazoa > Arthropoda > Insecta > Diptera > Anthomyiidae > Pegoplata > Pegoplata infirma. The sequence goes on along the minus strand of OY992540.1, from coordinate 47,166,536 downwards.
TTTAGAAAATTTACTATCATTTTTTTACTCTATTGTAAGAAAATATATACAAAATGTAATTTAAAAAATCTACAATTTCAAATAAAATTATCATAAAGCATTTTTAAACCACCTAATTTTTAGTCTTCCGAATGCTTTTAGAGCGTTTAACGACGTTATCTTTCGGACGTTTTTAAATCACTCTAAAAGTAAAAACCATGACGTTTTGGAAACGCTTGTACCACCATCTAGAGTACTTTTAAAACACTTTGATGATTGTATTTTTCTGTCTGTGTACTTTATGGGGTCCTAGACCGATATTTTGATGCGTTACACACGGAATGACAAAGTGAGTATACCCCTATACTGTAGTTGGAGGGTATAAAAATTCTAAAAAAGTTGCGTTTTCAGATTTTGGCTTTGTTCATCAAGGGTACATTTTTACACATTCACGAAACTAACCTACCTAGAACCAGTAGACATGATCCCCGACCGATATTTCGATGCGTTACACATGGAATGGTTGGTAGGTATAAAACGATTGGAGGTTATAAAAACAGTAATTATGAACAAAAATACATTTTGTTAAAAAAGGCAGAAAGGGCACTAACACGGAAGGTCATTCACAGGGCACCAGTCGATTGTCCTGAAACTTGCATATGAGTAAGAGGGGAGCAAAATAAGAGCTACCTGTTTTTTTATAGCGGCCTAATTATTTATTTAGCGGGCCAAAGGGGAGGGGGAAAAACTTTTTTTTTTTTCGTTTTTTGGGAATTTTTCCCATTTCTTCAAAAGAAACTATATAAACATTTTATTCTGGTCGAAAGGTTTTTTGAAGACCTATATAATGGTGTATCGGTCGTGTCCAAATTCGACTTCGTTAAGTTCGTTTTTGTCAAAAATATATATCTTCCCATATTAAAGTTTCAGGGCAATCGGTGGGTGCCCTGTGAAAGACCTTCCTTGTAAGACATGCATTGGCTAAGGGCACGACATGGTTAATCTGGCCCTACAAACAACGCGTTACAAAAAAAAAAATCGTTTCTCTGTTGAACTAGCAGTGTGTGAGATAAACTCCGCTCGAAAGCCTTCCGCAGTCGCCTATGATTTAGAAAAATTCAAATTAAATATCCACAAGCACTACTACCTCTTTCCTTTTCCTCATAACCTAGTTTCCAAAAATAAACGATTGCATTCTTTTATATCCTTTTAATAGCAAATAATGGTATGAATATTGTCGTAAAATTTGTTTTTAACTCAACTACATACAATCATACATTTTTGTACTGTAGGGCATGAATTGTACTTCGGGCATAGTTTCATTTAGTTTAGTTAATCTATATAGTTGTATTTTAGTTTAGTTTATTCAGCAGTTGTTGTACATGAGTTCTAATAGATGTTGTTTGTGTATGTAGTAGTAGTAGTTCTAAATGTATGTAAATATTTTTGTTTAAATTTTGTAACCGTTGAAAATATCCTTTGGTCAGATGGTTTTGGTTTGCATTAAATAGCGCTGTTAGGATATACGGTTTCTATGTATGTATTGTGTATGAAATTTATTTTTTGGAATTGGTATTAGTCAATAGCAAATAAGCCAAGCGGGTAAGCAGGCAGGCATTCATTTGGAAAGTTTGTCGTGCAATTGGCAATTATTTTGCTATGGTCATAAATCTGTCTTTCAGTAAATAAAGTCCTTGTTTTTGTCTGTCTATATGTTGATGTGTCTGTCTTTTACTAGTTTTTTGTATTTTTTGCATACTACAAAATGTTTGTAAAGTTAGTTCAAGCGTTAAATAATGGCCATTTTTATTAAGTGGATATTGTTTAATGATAAAATAATATAATAAATTAAATAATATTGATTAGAAAATTGCGATAAATAAAATTTTAAATTTATTTCAGTAAGTTGCAGTGATACTTAAAATGGCTGATAAGTAAAACTGTGTTGTCTGGAAATTGAGTAACACAGAGCGAAATCTGTTTTCAGGATACAGCTATTGTGTTTGGGAGAGGGAACCAATTTATGATCCATTTTTAGGTAATAATTTAAAGAAAATCGTTCGTACTGATTTTATCAGTACTCCAATGCTCCAATGGGAGTGAGAGGAACATATATATGAGGCATTCCACACCAACTGTTCCACTACAGAAAAACCATAGTGGTTTCAATGGGATATCATTTGCAAAGTATTTGCCCTTAGGGTACTATTAAATAACAAAAATAAAATTTTAGTTTTTTCAAAAAGTGGGCCTTGTAGGCGTGGTCAAATATTGAAAATATTTAACTTTTTTGTCTGAGTATCCTTACTTCAATATTTATGCAAATTAAATGAAATACAGCAAAGTCTTTAATATAAAAGTTTTTATAGATTTTTGTATGGGCTATCGATTAAAAAAATAAAAATTGGAAAATTTTCAGAAGAAGTTCTGAATTTTTCAAATTTAAAATTAAACTTTATATATCAAAAAACATGCCGCAATTTTATTTTTAAATTTTTTAAAAAAGTTAAAGTGTTTTTCTATCCGTTCTAAATTTTTCAGAGATGTGTTTTGCCTTGTTTTCGAGAAATCAAATGTTAAAGATTGCACTACTCTAATTTTATACAATAATGGTGTATAAAACGTGTGCGTATGAGTAATATCAACACTTAAAAAATATTTTAAATAGCGATCGGAGCGTGAGTGAGTTTTTATTTACGATCACGCACGCTAATGAAAGAAAAAAAATATTCACGCACGATATTTTACTTTACTCACGCTATTTTACTCACGCTCGTGACCGTGACTTATTTTTTTGTACTTTTTTTCTTTCATGAGCGTGAGTAATCGTTATTAAAAACTCATTCACGATCCCATCTCTATTTTAAATATTGTTTTAGTGGTTTTATTACTCATACGCACACGTTATATACACCATTACTGTATAAAATTAGCGGAGTGCAATTTTTAAAATTTGATTTCTCGAAAACAAGGCAAAACACATCTCTGAAAATTTCAGAATAGATAGAAAAAAATTTTTAATTTTTTTTTTAAATTAAAAAAAAAAATAAAATTGCGGCATGTTTTTTGATAAATAAAGTTTAAGTTTAAATTTGAAAAATTCAGAACTTCTTCTGAAAATTTTCCAATTTTTATTTTTTTAATCGATAGCGCATACAAAAATCTATAAAAAACTTTTATTATAAAGACTGTGTTTCATGAAATTTACATAAATATTAAAATAAAGATACTCAGGCCAAAAATGCTGATATTTTCAATATTTGACCATGCCTACAAAGCCCACTTTTTGAAAAAACTCAAATTTTATTTGTGTTATTTAATAGTGCCTTAAGGGCGAATACTCTGCAATTGATTTCATATTGACACGACATAACTTTTTTTTGCTGAACATTTTGTGTGGAATGCCTCATATATTGGATGCAGATCCAGCTTTTGTATTTGGGGGGGTAGGGTAATTTTGTTTTACTTAAAGAGCTTTTTCTAAGTGAGAAAAACACTAGCTCCCATTCCAGTGGTCGTTTTTGATTCCTCAGTACACTAGTTTAGGCTTCTAGTATCCACAGATAGCACATCTTCATCCCATTCTGATCTAATCGGTGTCCCAATCTCAAATTTCTTCCAAAGCGATGCCCAGATCTTATCCTCTTCGACGGCATTCCCAGGTTTTCCTAATTTCTATTGAAGAAGCGATATTGGAGTGACGGCTTATGTTCTGAAGGTCAGAGTAATCGGTATTCATCCTACGCGCAGCCGTAGATATAATAAAAATTTCGAGAGGTGTGAGACGTAAAATGGCTTTTTGGACCAATATTGAACAGATTTTCCTAGCACCCGTAATTAGTGTACAAGCCAGGCGCTGTACCTTGCCTTGTTTTTTCTTATCATGGGTCTGCATATATTTTGGCCCACCAGACTATGGCAGCGTACATCATGATCGGCATATTATAGAGTTGTGTCCCTCATGAACGAACCAATTTCAAGACCTAGTTCACTTTACTGAACTGTAAGACCAGTAAATTCATTTAGTTCATTCAGATATTTTTATACCTTCCAACCACAGTAAGGTTGTCATTCCATTTGTAACGCATCGAAATATCGGTCGGGGACCCCATAAAGTATATTTTTAATTGATCCATGATTCTAACAAACTATATGAATGTCCGTCCGCCCGTCTGCCTGTAGATGGCACGATGCAGTCCAAAATAAAAGAGTTAAACTTCTGCAGTTTAGCTCGAATATATCTTATGGTTTTAGGCAGGTAAAGTTCGTAAATGGGCAAAATCAGACCAGGGGGGGGGAAGTTACCCCTTGAAGATCTAAACCAACCTCTAAAAAACTCAATTTTTTATGTTTTATGTGTTTTTTTGTAATTTTGTTAAACAAATGACACATTTTTATGGTTAAAGAAGCTCAGACTCCTGCATTAGGACCCAGTGGATTAAAAAATCCTGTTGTTCTTTTGACACGCCCCCTTTTAAAGGCGTGGACTTAAAAAATAGTTTAAATAATGATAAAACTGTAAAAATTTAGTGCAAAAAGCATAATACATGAACTAGTTAACATTTTTCAAGAGGGATAAAAAAAATAAAAACGCTCATATATTTTTTTTTAACATGTTGGAGGGTATAAACTGTACAGCTGTTTTTCGGCACTGCCGAATTTAACACTTTCACTTGTTTTTCAGTTTTTTCGTTTATTCGTTTTTTTTTTTAAGCTTGATTTATTTACAGCTGTTTTTTGATATTACCACATCACAATTCATTCTTACTTTTGATCGAATATTGCTCAAAATGAACTACACACAGGGAAAAAATTATTTGGAACTCAGTCGAAGCTCCTCAAATTTGGTTTGGAATTATAAGTTTTAGTTACAACTACTTAAATTCAATTATCATGATTTAAAAAATAAATTTAAAACCAAATATCTGAACAAATTACCAATAAACAATCACATTTTGAAAAAATATTGGTTGCATTTATCAATTTGAAAATAATATTTGTTCGAAAACTTTCATAATAGTCCGAACCATTCATTTATATTTTGTTTTTTAATGCAATACATTTTTGATAACAAGCACAGGATATTAGTTCAGTTATATTAAAAATCAGTTACCGCAACTGATACTTGGTACAAATTGTTGTTAATTTTGAAAAATTCCAAATACATTTGAAATTAAAAATTTTAATGTAATACTATCTAAGAACAATTAAGTATTGGTAAACACAATCATATTTTAATTTTGTAAAAACGTTACTGCAACTAATTGTATGTTGCTTATACAAAAACTTAGTCATATTACTAAAACGTCATCAAAAAACAAAATAATTTTCCAGCTAATTTTTTTTTAAAAATATTAACCAAAACATCAATTAAATATGCTGTTAACAAAAAGGATAATAAACCACAAAACGTAAGTATGTTTTAAACTGTGCAAAAAACATGTGTACTATTTTAATAAATATTGGTTTCATTTGCAGAAAAAAAATTACCACTAAAAGATCAAACAAGAAATTTGGATCAATATTTCGTGCGGATTCTCCAATTCATTCTAAACATTCTAAACATACGATGAATCTCAACACTCGAACTTTATAGGAAAACATAAGTTTACGATATAGAAGAGGTAACCTGTTTGCATAAAAATATCACATAAAAAATATCACTGAATATCAGATTTTTTTTTCTATTGCAAAATGTTTGAGAGTCTGGGACTGTTTCTATATGATAAATTCGCGGATTCTGAGACATTTTTCCTATAGCAAAATTCCATAATTTGGAGACTTTTCCTATAGATAAAATTTCTCAGAATCTCAGACTTTCTATGGGAAAAATGTCTAAGAATCTGAGACTTTTTCTAAAGGAAAAATGTTTAAGAATCTGAAACTTTTTCTATAGGACAAATGTCTCAGAATCTGAGACTTTTTCTATAGAAAAATGTATCAGAATCTAACACTTTTCCAATAAAAAAATATTTCAGAATCTGAGACTTTTTCTATAGAAAAAATTTTCAGAATCTGAGATTTTTTCTATAAAAAAAATGTTTCAGAATCTGAAACTTTTTCTATAGGAAAAATGTCTCAGAATCTGAGACTTTTTCTATAGGAAAAATGTCTCAGAATCTGAGACTTTTTATATAGAAAAAATGATTTAGAATCTGAGACATTTTCTTTAGAAAAATGTTTTAGAATCTGAGACTTTTTCTATAGAAAAAATTTCTCAGAATCTGAAATTTTTTCTTTAGAACAAATGTTTCAGAATCTAAGACTTTTTCTATAGAAAAAATGTCTCAGAATCTGAGACTTTTTCTATTGAAAAAATGTTTCAGAATCTGAGACTTTTGCTATAAAAAAATTTCTCAGAATCTGAAATTTTTTCTATAGAAAAAATGTTTCAGAATCTGAGAATTTTTCAATAGAAAATGTCTCAGAATCTGAGACTTTTTCTATAGAAAAAATGTCTCAGAATTTGAGACTTTTTCTATAGAAACAATATCTCTGAATCTGAAACTTTTTCTAGAGAAAAAATGTATTAGAATCTAAGACTTTTTTTATAAAAAAAATGTCTCAGAATCTGAGACTTAATCTTTAAAAAAAAATTTCTCAGAATCTGAGACTTTTTCTGTAGAAAAAATGTCTCAGAATCTGAGACTTTTTCTATAGAAAAAATGTCTAAGAATCTGAGACATTTTCTATAGAAAAAATTTCTCAGAATCTGAGACTTTTTCTATAGAAAAAATGTCTCAGAATCTGAGACTTTTTCTATAGAAAAAATGTCTCAGAATCTGAGACTTTTTCTATAGAAAAAATGTCTCAGAATCTGAGACTTTTTCTATAGAAAAAATGTCTCAGAATCTGACATTTTCTATAGAAAAAATGTCTCAGAATCTGAGACTTTTCTATAGAAAAAATGAATTTATAGAAAAAGTCTCAGATTCTGAGACATTTTTTCTAAAGAAGAAGACTCAAAATCTGAGACTTTTTCTACAGAAAAAATGTCTCAGAATTTGAGACTTTTTCTATAGAAAAAATGTCTCAGAATCTGAGACTTTTTCTATAGAAAAAATGTCTCAGAATCTGAGTTTTTTTCTATAGAAAAAATGTCTCAGATTCTGAGTCTTCTTCTTTAGAAAAAATGTCTCCGAATCTGAGACTTTTTCTATAGAAAAAATGTCTCAGAATTTAAAACTTTTTCAATAGAAAAAATGTTTTGGAATCTAAAACCATCCTATAAAAAAAATTGCTTAAATTCTAATAATTTTTCGGTAGAAAACGTCTCAGATTTTTGGACATTTTTTCTATAGAATAAGCCTTAGATTCTGAGACATTATTTTAATAGAAAAAGTCTCAGATTCCTAGACATTGAGATTCTGAAACATTTTTTCTCCAAAAAAAATCTCTGATTCTGAGACGTTTTTTCTATAGAAACGTCTCAAATTCTGAGACGTTTTTTCTATAAAAATAGTCCCAGATTCTGAGACGTATTTTCTATTGGAAAAGTCTCTGATTCTGGGACATATTTCTTTAGAAAATGTCACAAATTCTGAGACATATGTTCTATAGAAAAAGTCTCTGGTGCCGTGACATTTTTCTCAGATTCTGAGAATTTTTCTTAAAAAAAAACTATTTTTAAAAATTGTATTAAATATCAACTTAACTTATTTAATAAATATGTTTAAAGAAAACATTATTTTTGTCTTTTTATTTAACGGTTGAATGGCCCCATTAATAAAATACTTTAGTTGTGGTGGTATTATGTCGGTCACAACAACCATTTTGTTCCTATAATTTTTCGTTGTTTCAACAGATATATTCAGTTGCTCTTACTGAAATTCGATATAAATATCAATTGACTAAATCGAAATTATTAGTAATCACAACTGATAAAAGTGATAGTTGGCTGGACTACAAAAATTTGGTTGGTTCTAAATTTGGTTGACACAACGAATCCGTTTTCTGTGTGTAGTACAAATATTTCACCTTCTTGGAGAGTTGGTCATTGTTGAGCTCCAACGCACTCGTTTTCAACCGCTCCTGAAGCTTCAATATATACCTTAAAGCACGTGTCCAGATATTGGAGTTGTATTTGATCTTCGGTCGGATATAGGCGGTATAAATAGTGGGGAGATCACACGGAGTTAGGTGATTCTTACACCGTTTTAAGAAACCAAGACCACTGAATGCTTCTTTCTACACTTGACAAAGATGTAGAACATAGAACGTCAAGAGTGTCTGATTCCCCAATAGCTATAGCAGTCATGGATACAGATGGCGCTGAAATCACAATCTCTCTGTGGGCCAACATACAACATTGAGTTATACGAGCTTTTAATGTATTCGCAAGCCCCCATTCGGAGATAGTTGAAAGGTCATGATTGAGTGTGTCATTCATGTTCTGCCATCAACATCAGTAAGACTTGGTATATGATTAAAGGAAAATGAATGGCAAATGTTACTCTCATCTGCGATGGAATAGAATGGATTGAAAGTTTGACCAGGAAAAATTTTAGGAGAAATAACAGAACCTTGCGGTACACCTGAATTTAACTGAAAGTCATTCAATAAGAACCCATCTACAACAACACTTATAGTTGTCTCTCTGAGAAAGCTCGATATAAATCGGGAAAAATCACCAAACGCAATAAGTTTCGAAACAAGTGCACAAACGATAGAACGCCTAGGAAATATCTTGAGCAACCACTTTGCATTTACCAAATTGGTGGAAAGAACAATGATCTAGATAATTTACAAGGTTGTGATTAACCATAGTCTTCATCACCTTGGATAGTGTAGAGCAAACAGCTAACTCCGCTACTCACATGAACAAACCAGTATACAATTGTGGGGTTAATAGTTGCACCATCTCAACCATTATTAGGGGTTTGGAGAGGACCGACTTGCTAAACTTGTGAGAGACCTTGGAGGGTTTACGACAACACAAAGTATTAATCGTGCCATTATCATATGGGATTATTCTCATAACATATAATTTAAACCTTTGTACATTGTCTGTGTGTCCACTTTGTCTGGACGAATTAGGAACAACGCAACACATATTGTGCGAATTTGCAGCAATTTGTAGAATTAGATGACGGTTATTAGACAGGAAATTGCTTAATTCTGATAATATAAGGTTGACTTCTTCATCATCTGTTCTAATGATCATTAGGAACATTGAACAGCGTTTGATTTAAGTTATAGATCTTGGCAAAAAAGGGGCGCAGTGCTGGATGTTAGCTCTAGATCTCCCCTTAAAAAATAAACAACACAATTTGTAAGTACAATTAAATTCTTTGTTAATAAAGCAACGTTTCAATAAACAATGAGCCAACAACACAATTTTTTACACTCTCCACTCTAGTGATAGAGGATATATATAAGTTTGTCATTCCGTTTGTAACACCTCGAAATATTGGTCTAGGACCCCATAAAGTATATATATTCATGATCCTCGATCGATTTTAAGACGATCTAGCGATGTCCGTCCGTCCGTCCGTCTGTCTGTCTGTCTGTTGAAAACACGCTAACTTTGGAAAGACTTTACGGAGGCTCCTGAAGTTTGGCATTTGTGTTGGACATTTACCTGGTCAGGTTGGTATTGCAATCCAGCAAAATCGGTCCAGTGGTTCAAAAGTTATAAGCAAATGAGTGAATTTCGGCAAGGGTTTTTCTGGAATTTACGAGATAAAACACACGGTAACTTTCGAACGGCAATTCTGAGGGTGCTGAAGTGTGGCATATATATTTACCGTTCTACTGGTCCGGTTCGTTTTAAATTTCAGCCAAATCGGTCCAGTGGTTCAAAAGTTATAAGCAAAACCGTAAATTTCAGATTAGTTTCACCTTAAATTCACGTGTTGAAACCCCGTTAAACATGTTTTAAAAACATTTGTAAGTCAGAAAAATATTTTAAAAGGTATTTTTGTTACACAAAAATATTTTTACACTAAAACAAAAACAAAAAACACTCAAAAAAAAGTTTACACTCAAAAAAAATTTTACACTCAAAAAAAATTGGTAAATTATTTTTTTTTTTTCAAAAATTAATAAAAAAGAGTTCTTTTACACTAAAACAACAACAAAAAAATACACTCAAAAAAAAAATTAGTAAATTCTTTTTTTTTTCAAAAATTAATAAAAAAAAGTTTTTTTTACAGAAAATAAAATATTTCTAACCAAAAATGTTATTTTTTTCACGTTAGAAAGTTTCTATCACTTAAAAAGGGCATTGTGGAGGGTATTCATAGATTCGGCCAAGTCGAATTTAACTTTTCTACTTGTTTTTTTTGTATAACTGAAATCTAGTACTGGCCATTATGTCTTTAAATAGGGTACACACAGAAAACGGATTCGTTGTGCCAACCAAATTTAGAACCAACCAAATTATTGTAGTCCAGCCAACTATCACTTTTATCAGTTGTAATTACTAATATTTTCGGTTTCGTTTATTGTTATATATATCGAATTTCAGTAAGAGCAACTGAATATATCTGTTGAAGCAACGAAAAATTAAAAGATCAAAATGGTTGTTGTGACCGATATAATAGCAACACGACTAAAATATTTTATTAATTGGGTCCTTCAGCCGTAAAATAAAAAGACAAAATGGGTTTTTTATAATATATTTATTAAATAAGTTAATTTTTCAAGAAGATATACAAAAGTTGATATTTAATACAATTTTTAAGCATATTTTTTTTTATAACCTGGGACTTTTTATATAGAAAATATTTCTTCGAATCTAAGACTTTTTTTATAGAAAATATGTACCAGAATCTGAGACTTTTTGTATAGAATCTGAGAATTTTTCTATAGCAAAAATATCTTACAATCTAAAACTTTCTATAGCAAAAATGTCTTAGAATCAGAGACTCAGAATCTGAGACTTTTTCCACAGAACAAAAGTATCAGAATCTGAGACTTTTTCTATAGGAAAAACGTGTCAGATTCTGAGAATTATTCTATATCAAAATCGTCTCAGAATCTGAGACATCGTAGAATCTGAGACTTTTTCTATAAAACAGATTCAGAATCTGAGACTTTTTTTATAGAAATTCCGTTTCAGAATCGGAGACTTTTTCTATAGAGAAAACCGTATCATAAAAAAAACGTCTCAGAATGTGAGACGTCTTATGTAGAAAAAATCTACGAGAATCTGGGACTTTTTCTATAGAAAAAACGTCTCAAAATCTGAGATTTTTTCTATAGAAAAAACGTTCAAAATCTGAGCCTTTTTCTATAAAAAAACGTCTCAGAATCTGTAGAAAAAAATTCTTTGTAAAAAGCAAGCTACTCGGAATCTGAGACCGTTTTATATAAAAAATGTCTCAGAATCGGAGACCCTTCTATAGAAAAAATGCCTCAGATTTTGAGATTAATGGGGCTATTCTAAAATTTTATTATTATAATAAGTGCTATTATTAGCAACCCAGAATTTTATTATAGATACCAAAAATTTCAACTCTAAAAAAAGCTTTATCAACTTTTTGTTGTTCTAAAACAATTTAATTTGAAATTTGAATTTAGACAACAAAATTTTATAAGCACAATAGCTGTATGGGTAGGTGGGTGGTTTTGATATTTTGTTATTTTTGGAGGCATGGGTTCAAATCCCACCCATTTCTAACAAATATTTTTTTTTTTGCCAATTTTTATTTTTTTTTTTATTACAAATATTATAATGCAGTTTTTTTTAATTTTTAAATTTCGCAATTTTTAAAAGATGCAAAAAAATTGATTTTTGCATCTTTTTTTTTTCTGAAATTATTATTATTGTATGGTTTTAATTGGCTATTTCTCTCGCAAAAAAACATTATAATTGTCTTTAGAGGAAAAAAAATAATATTTTTTTTTAACTACACTTTTTTGCATGCAAAAAAAATTGCAATAATTTTTGTAATAATATGTTTCTTATTTTTGACTACAATAATGCGTATTTTGACAAATTGCGAAAAAAATACGGAATTTTGACGAAAACAAAATGTTGGTTTCTTGTTATAAATGAAAAAAATATTGTTATAGATGACAAAATATTGTTATGTACTTTTCAGTCTATAACAAGTTTTGTCATCTATAACAATATTTTTTTCATTTATAACAAGAAACCAATATTTTGTTTTCGTCAAAATTCCGTATTTTTTTTCGCAATTTGTCAAAATACGCATTATTGTAGTCAAAAATAGGAAACATTATTACAAAAATTATTGCAATTTTTTTTTGCATGCAAAAAAGTGTAGTTAAAAAAAAATATTATTTTTTTCCTCTAAAGACAATTATAATGTTTTTTTGCGAGAGAAATAGCCAATTAAAACCATACAATAATAATAATTTCAGAAAAAAAGATGCAAAAATCAATTTTTTTGCATCTTTTAAAAATTGCGAAATTTAAAAATAAAAAAAAACTGCATTATAATTATTGTAATAAAAAAAAATAAAAATTGGCAAAAAAAAAATATTTGTTAGAAATGGGTGGGATTTGAACCCATGCCTCCAAAAATAACAAAATATCAAAACCACCCACCTACCCATACAGCTATTGTGCTTATAAAATTTTGTTGTCTAAATTCAAATTTCAAATTAAATTGTTTTAGAACAACAAAAAGTTGATAAAGCTTTTTTTAGAGTTGAAATTTTTGGTATCTATAATAAAATTCTGGGTTGCTAATAATAGCACTTATTATAATAATAAAATTTTAGAATAGCCCCATAAGTTTCAGATTCTGAGTTATTTTTTCTATAGAAAAAGTATCAGATTCTGAGACATTTTTTCTATAGAAAAAGTCTCAGACTCTGAGTAATTTTTTCTATAGAAAAAGTCTAATACTCTGAGACATTTTTTCTATAGAAAAAGTCTCAGATACTGCGACATTTTTTCTACAGAAATAGTCTCAGATTCTGAGACATTTTTCTATAGAAAAAGACTCAGAATCTGAGACATTTTTTCTATAGAAAAAGGCTCAGATTCTGACTTTTTTTTTATAGAAATTTCTATAGAAAAAGTCTCAGATTCTGAGATATTTTTTCTATATAAAAAGTCTCAGATTCTGAGACATTTTTTCTACAGATCTGATCTTTCTATAGAAAAAGTCTCAGATTCTGAGAATATAGAAAAAGTCTCAGATTCTGAGACATTTTTATATAGAAATAGTGTCAGATTATGAGACATTTTTTCTATAAAAAAGTCTCAGATTCTGAGACTGATTCTAAGATTCTGAGAATTTTTTTTATAGAAAAAACGTCTCAGAATCTGAGACTTTTTTATAGAAAAAATGTCTCAGAATCTGACACTATTTCTATATAAAAATGTCAGAATCTATAGAAAAAGTATCAGATGCTGAGACATTTTTTCTATAGAAAATGTCTCAGATTCTGAGATATTTTTATATAGAAATAGTGTCAGATTCTGAGACGTTTTTTCTATTAAAAAAATTCTAAGAATCTGAGACATTTCTTCAATAAAAAAAGTCTCAGATTCTGAGACATTTTTCTATAAAAAAAACTCAAGAATCTGAAAAGTTTTTTTCTATTGAAAAAGTCTCAGATTTTGAGACATTTTTTCTATAAAAAAGTCTTAGATGCTGAGACATTTTTCCTATAAAAAAAAGAAAAAGTCTAAGATTCTGAGACATTTTTCTATAGAAAAAGTCTCAGATTGAGAGACATTTTGTCCATCGAAATGTCTTAGATTCTGAGACATTTTTTCTGTTGAAAAAGTCCCAGGTTTTGAAAATTTTTTTCTAAAGAAAAAGTGTCAGATTCTGAGTCTTATATTCTGTGACACTTTTTCTATAGAAAGGCTCAGATTCTGAGACATTTTTTCTATAGAAAAAGTCTCAGATTCTAAAACATTTTTTCTATAGAAAAAGTTTCAGATTCTGAGACATTTCTTCTATATAAAAAGTCTTAGATTCTGAGTAATTTTTTCTATAGAAAAAGTATTAGATTCTGAGAAATTTTTCCTATAAAATACTTCTGAGATTCTGTGGCATTTTTCCTATAGAAGGCCTGAGATTCTGAGATATTTTATGTATAGAAAAAGTCTCAGAATTTATGAATTTGACTATGGTAAAAATATCTTGGAATCTTTGAAAAAAAGACTTATATTCTGGGATATTTTTCCTATAGAAAACGTCTTAGATTCTCAGAAATTTTTCCTAAAGAAAAATCTCATATTCTGAGATATTTTACTATAGAAAAAGTCACGGATTCTGATATATTTTTCCTAAAGAAAATGTCTCTGATTCTAAGATATTTTTCCTAAAGAAAAAGTCTCTGATTCTGAGAGATTTTTCCAATGGGAAAAGTCCCAGATTCTGAGAAATTTTTCCTATAAAATAATTTGTATATTCTGATGCATTTTTCCTATAGAAGGCCTATAGAAAAAGTCTCAGAATTTATAAATTTGGCTATGGTAAAAAAATCCCAGAATCTTTGAATTTTTCCTATAAAAAAGGTTTCAGACTCTCAGACATTTTGCAATAGAAAAATTCTGATATTCAGCGATATCATGTGTGTAGAAAATTCTAATATGGCACACAATTTTTTATGCAAACAGGTTACCTCCTAAAAATCGTCGCAATACAGCTCTTCAATAGAGATTTATATGTGAATTCAAAGCTTGAATGTTGATAAGTTAAATCAAATCCGCAGGAAGCATGGATCCAAATTTCTTGTTTGAACTTTAAGTGGTAATTTTTTTCCTGCAAATGAAACCAATCTTTATTTAAAAAAAGTACTTAAACATGTTTTTTGCACAGATTTAAACATACTTACGTTTTGTGGTTTATTTTCCTTTTTGGTAACAGCATATTTAATTCATGTTTTGGTTTATCTTTATAGAAAATATTTTTTAAAAAAATATTAGCTGTAAAACTATTTTGTTTTTTTGATGACGTTTTAATAATTTAACTAAGTTTTTGTATAAGCAACATACAATTAGTTGCAGTAACTTCTTCACAAAATTAAAAAATGATTAGAGGTATTCAGAGTCTTGTTGCCAGCCCTGGCAATGTAGCAAAAGAGTACTTCTTTCAAAAAATACATGTATTTTGAAAAGTAATTTTGAAAAGTGCTCTTTTTCCACCAGTGCCAGGGCTGGCAAGCAAGACTCTGAATACCACTATTGTGTTTACCAATACTTAATAGTTGTTAGATATTTTGAATTTTTCAAAATTTGAAACAATTTATACCACGTATCAGTTGCTGTAACTGATTTTTAATATAACTGAACTTATATTCTGTGCGTGTTACTTAAAATTTATTGCATAAAAAAACAAAATATAAATAAATGGTTCGGACAATTATGAATGTTTTTGAACTTATATTTTTTTTAAATTGATAAATGCAACTAATATTTTTTCAAAATGTGATTGTTTGTTGGTAATTTGTTAAGATTTTTGGTTTAAAAGTTAGTTTTAAAATCATGATAATTAAATTTAAGTAGTTGTAACTAAACCTTATATGCTGAAACCAAATTTGAGGAGTTTCGACTGAGTTCCAAATAATTTTTTCCCTGTGTGTAGGTTTTAAGTGTCTCCTGCCGCCTTATGTCTTTATATTCATAACCCCAATTATTTAATATTTCTTTCTTAAGATCTACTTATTTAATTTCAGAAAAAATAATTTTAATAATCTTATTGTTTAGCTAAAGTATTCATTAAAAATTAATGACTTCAATTTATTTCCCTTCAGTCATTTTTTATTTCCTTGTGTACTTTAGTAAAGAAAAGAGTTGTCTCTCAATTACAGTGGGCGTGGTTAATGGACTTGATGATTGAATTATGTTTTTTGTTTTCTTTTCTTTTGCATTTTTTTTTTGTTATTGTTGTGCAACACACAAAACACTTGTAATGGCTGACAGCGGGAAGCCTACAAAAAAGAAAAACATTGCATGTTGCATTCTACACATACTTGCTCGCATATGACCATGCACTTGCAATAATAGTCTCCCCTCTTTAAATTTTTTTTGTTCCTTTTGTTTTTGTTGAGAATGTCATACCATATTTGTAGTAACTAACAATTGTGGGTACTACTTGCGGACTGACAAACTGTATTAAGAGCAATGGCCACGCATCATCATTGTCGTCATCGTCATTATCAGTGAAGTGAATGGAATGGAGTGTATGAAGTGAATGTGTTGTATGTTGCATGTAGGTTGTACATATTTATGTACCTATAATGGTGTGACGCATAAAATAATTCATCATTTATATTGCAACGAATGAAACAATTCATATGTGGGCTCATCTTTCCGTTTTATTTTACCTTAATTTCCCAGCGAACAAATCTTTAAAATAACTTTTGTTGTGACTTTCACAAACGAAATAGTTCAATTGCACTATTCGCTTAATAGAACGATTTTTTTCCTTTGACCCAACACTCAGGGGATGCCCCTACTAATGCAATGTCTTGTGTTGATATCAGGAAAATAGGTTATGAGGAGAAGGAAAGAGGGAGTAGTGTTTGTGGATATTTGACTTGACGGAACTGGAATAGAGAACCTACTATATCTCACCACATACGAACTTGGATAGAACTTTCGAAGTTCAAATACCGACTAGGGAAGACTGGGCGGAAAATTCTGCTATAACAAAGAATGCGATCTCAATCTTTACGGACGGATCAAGCAGCGTTGCCAGGTACTTTTTTTCGTTGTCCCCAAAAATATAACAAATATCCCCAAAAATCCCAAATTAATAAAAAATTTTTAATTTTTTTTATCACACAAAAAAATGTTTCTTCAATTTTTAAAGAGAATTTATGGATGGTAATTTTATAGTTTTATTTCGTAGATTAGCAATTAATAAATTCCCAAAAATCCCCAAAAGCGTAGATAAATGATTTTTGGCAATTGGATTATTTTATTATTTTACAAATAATTTTTGAAATCCCCATAAAAATCCCCAATCCCCAAATGAGATTTCTTGTCCTTTTTACTTGCATGAAATCCCCAACTTTGGGGATAAATCCCCAAGTCTGGATGTCCTGGGATCAAGGATGGAGATTGGTACGGGCTCGGGAGTTTACTCTGAATGCCTAGAAATCAGGACCTCATTGAGAAATCCGAATAAATGTAGTATTTTCCAGGCTGATGAACTTGTAATTGATAAAGCCGCACAGGACCTTTGTCCTTCCATCATTAAAATTTTCGTGATAGTTTTGCAGCTCTGAAGGCCTTAAAACACTGTTAAATCGGGAAAAGTTAGGAATTGTATAATCAGTCAGCACGCAATCAAGCTAATCTGGGTCCCTGTACATAGTGGGGTCGCTGGGAACGAATTAGCTTATGAATGTGCGAGAAACCTAACCTAACCTAACATCTCGGTTCGTACTGTGGAATTAATGTACGATATTTAAAGTATATCTGAGAATAGAATGAAGGATAGTTGGATATCACTGACAACGTGCAAGGACAAAGTATTCTTACTTTTGGCAAACGGACGGTAAGCCTATTAGTACGAGTACTTACACTGTATAATTGGCCAAATGCCCGGGCGTATAGGAATTTCTGATAGGGAGTATTGTAGAAGTTGTGGGGAAGTGGAAGAGGAGCAGTCAGTGAAGCACTTGTTATATAAATGTCCGGATCTAATGAGAAGCCGCCTTAAGCATTTGGTGCAATGATTTTTCGATGACCTGGATTGGCTTATCTTACGTCTCTAGCAGAATACCTTTGGAAATCGGGGTGGTTTAACCCTTATCCTATGTTAGTGGGTCAAAACCAAAAAAACTACTTTTATTTTGCTTTATTTTGAAAAGTTATTAATATATTGTTCTGAAACTTCTTGACTTTTAATCATTCGAGAAAATGAATAGAATGCAAAAACAAAAATAATCCTATCTCCTAACAGAGTGTCCCCATAAAAAAAGTTGCGTATAAGGTGTAAGTGGGTCAAAATTGCCCAATACAAATTGCATGATAGTTTTTTCATTTTTGTGTGTATCTACTTGCACATAAAAACTAGAGTTATTTTAGAAATAAGAATTTTACTTTACTATGAATATTTTTTAGTCTGAATACAATTTCAGAGCGTGCGGTTGTTGTAAAAAAAATTAAAAAAATGTCTCAAATACGGGTTAAAAATTTGGGGTCTTTGCGATTCGGACACAAATTATGCATGGTCAATGCAGGTGTATACAGGTAAAGACAGAAATTGTCAGCCAGAACAAAATCAAGGATGTCGCGTAGTTTTGGATTTGGTAAAGGATTTGAAAGGCAGAAACGTCACCTGTGACAATTTTTTTACTTCCCATGAACTTGGAATTGAAGTTTTACAAAAAAACTAACAGTCGTTGGTACCGATCGAAAAAACAAAACATTCCTTCCACCTAAGTTCACCGACCTAAAAGGAAAACCACAACATTACTCGCAATTCCTTTTTGATGTAACCAACAAAACTACAATTGTGCCATATATGTCAAAAAAGAATCGTTCTGTCATTTTATTGAGTACATAACATCATAGTGCTAAATTGTTTCTGATACCAAAAAACCCGAAATAATCCATTTTTACAACAGAACGAAGTCCGGCGTAGATACACTTGATTAATTAGTCCGAAACTATACTTGCAAGCGTCGATCATACAGGTGGCCACAATCCTTATTTTACAACATGTTGGACATTTGCGCATATAACGCTTTTGTTATCTATACTGCCATTGACGCTGAATGGAACAAACAAAAACACTTTCGACGTCGTCTTTTTTTAGAAAAATTAGGTAATGCCCTTGTCCATGACGAAATATTACGTCGTTCCATAATGCCGAGAAGCAGTTTTGCCAAGTCAACTGTACGAAGTTTGCAGAAGAAAGATAAAGTGGTTGAGAAGAGCGCTCTAAAGAGGGGCCGATGCTATATATGCCCCCAACTTTCATCCAGTATAAAATATTCAAATAAATGTACTAACTGCAATAATTTTATTTGTAAAAGCCATTCAAATGTAATATTTTCATGTGAAAACTGTAAAAATGATACATAATTTAATGTTTTTTATAATAAAATACTATTGGGCAAATTTGACCCACTTACACCTTATACGTAATTTTTTTTTACACAGGATAAGGGTTAAGATCAACAACTTCGTATCATAGGAGAAGTAGGGAAATATATTTAAGGGAGTTGCAATGGGTCGTATGGCCTTCAAGTTAATTTGCCAAATGGCGAACGCCAATCCAACCTTACCCAAGAACCTGGGAAGACCTCTGCGGGGAGATTATTCCACATACGCCTAGTTCGACTGATGAACAAACCTTCTCTGTAATGCGCTGTGCGATCAAACGAATGTGATCTACTAGACTACCGAGTGTCATGAACAAAAACTCGGGCTCTATGGATAAGTTCATTTATCTCTGCCGAAAACTTTCCATGGTAATATCGATAGAACAGAGTCACATAACCCACACTCCGACGATGCTCCAATGAGTCAATAGATTTGGACACAATATTGTCATTGATAAACATTAATGCCTTCCCCTGCACACGGTCCTAAGGCTCCAAAATTGACTTTGAAATCCCAGCCCATATTCCATCTTCGCTCGGTAGGTGGTATAAATAGTAAGGAGATCGGATGAGGTGAAAATCGTCTTACACAGGTTTAAAAAACCGATACACTAGCTTCTTTCGGCCTTTTTTTTCTTTCGACACTTGAAAAACTTGCTAATTCCAACGGACATCAAGTGATTTTTAGAAATTGTCAACAGTTCTTAATTAAGTGTGTCATTCATAATCTGCCATTAGCTCTCAACCTTAACATGGCTTGGCCTACACTTAAAGGCAAATGAATGAAAAATGTTGCTGTCATCTGCAAAAGAGTAGATAGGGTTTGAAGTTTGACGTAGAAGGTCTTTAAGAAAAATAAGAAAAAGGGTAGAAGAAAGAACAGAACTTTGCGGTACCTCGGATTGAAACTGAAACTCATTTAATGAGAATACATCTAAAACAACACGTTTAGAACTAACTCTGAGGAAACACAAAATAAATCGAAAGAAGTCATACCGACACCAAAGACATTAAGCTTAGATATGCGCCCACCGTGTCAAATACAATCAAACGCCTTGGAAATGTCCAGAGCAACCACCTTACTCTCACTAAAATGGTGCATCGATCGACTCCATCGTAACGAAAGGCACGCCAACATATCCCCATTGCAACGAGCTCTCCGAAAACCATACTGTCGATCGTTTAAAAGTAAGTTAACTTCAGATACCTAAAAAGATCCCCGCACGGTACAACGAAATGAAAACGTTAGATAGTAGACGTGGTAACGCCGAAAACCACAGTTTCAGCACCGGTGCAGGTATACCATCTGTACTTGGTAATTATTTTCGTTAAGATCCGCAAGAACCCTTTTAACTGCACGAGGTCGAAAAGTATTTTGGGCATATTATTTATTACACTATCGATTTCAGGCAGTGGTTGATTGCTTTCCCTCAAGAAAGAATTTCTTGCAAAGATCCAAGCTAACAGTTTAGCATTATCAACCGGTTGAGAGAACACTTGGTCGTCTTGTAAAAGAAACGAGATAGAAGTACTACCATTCCCCTGACTCTTTTAACGAACGACCAAAAGCTTTTCCTGCCCTGAGGAGCCGAAATAACTTTAGCACGAAGTCATTGTTTGTAAAGAAGCTCTTCGCGACTAAGTACTCTTGCATACTCGGATCTCGGCCATTTGCATTGCTTCCTCCTTGGATTGGATTCCTGCAAGTTTTTTTTATTCCCTTGGATTAGTCGAAATGAGCTTTGATAGAATGAATGACTTCAGTCCAAGCACTATATTTTCTACCATTTTCGCCGCGTCATTGACTTTGTCGTCGAGGGAACAAAGTTTCCAATTGAATTCCGGACAAAGTCATTAAGCTCTGCTCAACAAGCCTTTCTCATAAGTAAATACTGAACTCTTCAACGCTGTTGTTGAAACGTTACAAAGTTTTGAGTACAAAAGGATGCGAAAATGTTCCAGTGATTCAAATTACGAAGAGGTGAAAATGTTCTTACTTCATATTTGCCAGGATGTGTGAAAGGTCGAGAGTATTCCGGTGTTCATTTCCAGTGTCCGCTTAGCGCTTTGGTTCGTTATTTAATTGCGACAGGTGGTTATGCGCGGCGAATAACTCAAAGTAATCGCCAAGAGGTGTCGAATTGTCAGAATGGAGGATCCAGGAGGAGTTGTGAACATTTGAATCGGCAGCCACAGCAATTTCACTGCTCGTACAACTCTTCAAAATCCTCGAAATGGAACTAGAAAGGGCGTCGAGACCATCTAAGGAAAACATCCTTCCATCGTTTAGACTCCTCCTCTTTTCTTCCCGTCCGGCGTATTATGATTTATTTATTTTACTAGGTGTACGAAGTAGGTTTTCTATCTCAAATAAACAAACAAGATCCCTCGAAGGAGTTTTAAAATTCTTCATTATGTTTACTTCAAAAGTGCAATATTTAAAAATTGGTCAAGAGCTCTCATCATGCGTTTAATTTTGTTTGACATGACGCTCTTGGCGATAACTTCTTTTGATTTAAATCGAGCTTACTCATTGTCAGAGAACATTGCTCGTATGAATAATTACAAACTCATTCAACTTCCGAATGCCTGGGCCTCGAGCAAGTATCTAGGCCACGTCTCATTCCTTACGAATCATTTCAATTAAATGCAAATTCGAAAATAAATTATCTGTCATTTTTCATTTTCTTTACCTTATTTCCTCTCAACAACCAAAAAAAACGTCTCTCTTCCTACAGCTAGCCTTTTTTTTTTTTTGCTGGGTATAGTTGTATTATGTTTTGTGCTCCTTTTGCAAAATTCGTTATGTTCCATTTTTTAATGCAACTGCACTCATTTTAATGGATTTCTTTAAAAAAAATTATTGTCGGCTTGGACATTTTAGTCTTTGTTTTAAAAGAAGGGTTGAATGAGTTACAGGCTGTTTTTTAGTTGTATTATGGTTGTTTTTATGGCAAATTATTGTTTTGTATCGTATTTCTCACCAATTGCATCGACTGGTAAAGTTAAATGAAATTTTTTAAAGTGTTCAAATAGTTGCAATGCATACATTCAAAACTTGCCTTATTAAACTTTTTAATGATTATTAGGGATGTCGCGAATATTCGTCACTATTCGGTATTCGGCATATTCGGCATGTTTTTTGAATATTCTGTTAAATAAATATTCGTTAACAGTTTGCCGAATATTCGGCAAATTTAAATTAGTTAAAAAAACAATTTTTATTAACGTTTGACTCTTTTTCGTAGTAATTTCAGTTTGTTTTTTATACAAAAAAACTTGAGCACTGATTAAAATTCGATTTGTTAAGGTACCAGAAAAAATAGTGTTAACAACAGCGTTGTTGTCTTTTAATCTGGTACTTTTTTTTAATGGTTTACATAGGTAAAATACAGGCGTATGAATAATTAAATTATTCGGCAAATATTCGTATTCGGTTCCAACCGAATACCGAATAGTAAATATTCGGTAAAATGCCGAATACACTATTCGCGACATCCCTAATGATTATGGTTTATATAGCCAGTGATTGATGATAAAGCTCAAACCAAAAGTCCTAGGCAAGAACAGTGTATTCCTAAGGGAATAAACAGACTTCGGTTGAAAAAAACTGTTTGGCATTTCTTCACAAGGCGGAAAAAACGAAAGTGAGGTGTGTGCAACAGCGGTAAATGTGCAACAGAAGAACAGCTTTTAAAATTGAGATTCTATAGTAAACAAATTAGAATAAAACTTAAAGAAATTAAAAAAAATTAACCATAAAAAAAATTTAGAAATTGAAAACAATATACTTCGGGTATTTTTTTTTTTTTAATTTTCTAAATTTTTTAATTTGTAAAATTTTTTGCTGTAAAATCTCAATTGTATAAGCTGTTTCACACGCCGCACAGTGTGTTGCCCCATAGACAAAAATCAAAAATTCGGGAATGAAATTTATATCACCAACAAAACCAATTTTTGGAATTTTTTTGTATACATCGTGAATCCCCTTAATTATTACCTCATTATCAACATATGAATATGTACACAGTTTAAATATGCTGATTTTTTTTTTTTTTTTTTTGGAAAATCTCGACCAGACGACCCCTTTTTCTTGTGTCTTTGACTAATATAAATCAATCAAAATAAACCCTCATACAAAACTTCTTTGTCAAATAACGGATGCCTGATGACATTTTATTTTTATTGTTTGCTTTTGGTATTGTCAAAAAAGTGTATGCTGAAACTATATTTTGCATTAATTGGCCTCTTGATTATTTCAATACACCCAGTCAGTCACTATTGTTTGTTTGCGATTTTTTTTTTGGGAGAATTTTTTCAATACTTTGAAGTTAATAAAATTTTGCCGAAATTAGGTTGAGTGGTTGGTTGTTTGCTGGTACTTCTAAACATAAACGGCATGCATCAACGTACAGTACATCAACATTTTCCTTATTGTTCATTTCATTATAATTATTTTTTTTTGGGGAGAATCTCAATTTTTAATATCCGTTAAAATTAGCTAGTATGCAGGCGTGTGCTCATTGGAGTACCTACAGTGAGTGTGGCGTCACTGGCGTGTGTTTGTATCTTTTGATAAGAATTGGGATATATTTGTTTGTGCTTCTGGTAGCAGCTAATTGTTCATTACTTGGCCACATTTTTGTTGATAATACTTATAATGACCCCGTATATGACACACGTTTCTCGTTGTTGTTGTCTGGAATTTTATTCTTTAAATAAAGAAATGTTGGTTTTCATTTTTCAATTCCTTAATTAATGGTTTTCACATTATAGAAAAAAAAAAATGTGATAAATCAAAATTCATTAATCATTTTTCAATCAAAACATTTAAAAATAGTTCTACTTATACTCTGTGTGCGTGAATAAAAAAATAAGAGGTTAATAAAAATAACAAGGTGAATAAAAATATTTAAGGTGAATAAAAAAATAATAAAAAACAAGTAAAAAAGTGAAATTCGGCCTTGCTGAAGTTATTGATACCCTCCACAATGTAAAAAAGATTATCTGCAAAAAAAAAAAAAAATTAAACAAAAATAATTTTCCGTGAAATTTGAGAAAAAACTTGATGTATGTCGAATGTCAACCAGCAGCCGAATTAAAGCCATTTGTATTCTTAGATTATGTGGAATCTTCCAAAATTTTTGAGGTGGCTTACATTTTCGTTCATAACTTTTGTATGTAATGGCCAAATTCTCGGGAAAACAAGTACAATCTATGTCATATTTCGACCGTGATTGCCATTTCAACAGACAGGTGTACAGACGGGCATCGCTAGAATGTCTTAGAACTACGTGTCAAATCGGACACTTTCATAAATTTTTTTTAGACTTTCCCAATTTTTTCCAATTTTTAGTACCCTTCGGAAAGTCCTTCGTGGTAAATTTTCAGACTTGTTTGATGACCCGTTCAAAAGATATTGAATTTATAAAAATTGGTGGTTTGTTTCTTTAATCAAACTTCTTTTACTTATAACTTCTTCAAGACTGGTCCAAATTCCATTTTTTATACCCTACACCACCCTGTGGTACAGGGTATAATGAGTTTGTGCTGATGTTTGTAACTAGCCGAAATATTGGTCCTAGACCTACATTCAAGTATACCGATCGACTCAGAATTACTTTTTGAGTCGATTTAGCGATGCCCGTCCGTCCCACAGTGGACCAAATGTTGAATCTGGTGCGCAGTTGGTCGAAAAATGAAGTTCTTACAATATTGAATTAGTATCGCATATATGATTGCACTATTTCTATCTTATACTGTATACAGACTAGCGTGATTTTAAAATCACTATGTGATTTTCCTTTGAACAAAATCACATAGTGATTACAAAATCATCTCAAATTGTACTAGCATAAAGTAAAATTGCAAAATCATCTCAACTTACCATGGTAAGTTCTTGTAGTGTGAACATGGCCTTACTTAACGCTAATAAAATTTCTTTGTTTATTGCAAAAACACCATCGTAGTAGGCAGCCAAACATGAGTAATTAGTTTTTATAATAAAATTTCTTCAAGTTCTGTGTAGACGTGTTGATTATTTAAACTCCTATTTTACGACCGTATTAAGGCAATATATCAAATTATTTGTTATATTTTAACCTCAAGGAATGTATATTTGAAGCTAATTTGTGTTGTTGTTCGTAAAAAAACGTAAATTAAAAAGAGAGTCCACAATGGAATTATTTTTCAAGCAAACTTGAATATTGTTAATGAATTTAGGTACTAATCCCGCTTCTATAGGGTTTTTACATGATTTCAAAAGAATAGATATTGAGCTCCAAAATAATAAAAAAAAATGGCTGCTGGTTTTTGCTGGTTTTTGTTTTTCAGTCGATCTAGCGATGTCCGTCCGTCTGTCTGTTTAAAACACGATAACTTTCAAACGGCAACTCTGTTGCTGCTGACGCTTGGCATATATATTTTCAATTTTCCTAGTCAGGTTGGTATTGAATATCAGCCAAATCGGTCCAGTGGTTCAGAAGTTGTAAGCAAAAACCGTGAATTTCAGATTGGTGTACCTTGAATTTACGTTAAAAAAAACACCTAAACGCTTTAAATGACATTGATGAGCCACAAAAATATTTTGCTGAGTATTTTTGACATTCTCAAACATTTTTTAACCCAATGTAAAAATTTTACAAGCAAAAAAAAATTTTAACTCAAAAAAAATTTTCACTCAAAAAAATTTTTTTTTACAGAAATCAGTAAAAAAAAATTTTTTTTACTCAAAATAAAATATTTCTTTTCTAAACTGTTTAAAAATCTATTTTACGTTAAAAAAAATTACTTTCTCTGCTTATTATTGGCTCTACTTTACCTATATTTTATTATATATAGAAGCTCATCTCATTTTCCTTGTGCATTACAAATTTCATGTTTCTAGGTGCTCTCAAAGTCGAGTTATACTCTCTTGCACGCTAGATTAAGCATTTGGTCCACTGTGCGTCCGTCTGTCCAACTATCGGTTTAAGCACGACATAGGTCGCAATTTTCAATCATTTGACTTGAAATTTAAAACTTAAGCATCTTTTGGACCAAGGAAGAAGCCTATTAAAATTGGAAAAAACCGGTCCATGTTAAGACCTAGTCCCCATACAAACCCCCCCCTTATGGATTCGGTTAAATGATTCTAATATACGTATTATAACAGATATCGTTTTGAATTTAGCAGGTAATCAAATTCATGCACTATTCCAAATTTCAAAGGAATCGGGTCAGTCTTTCTGGTAGTCCCCATACAAACCACCATCCCGATATTCACATAATTCCCTCAAAATTCATAAAAAAGGAAATATTTGATAAAAATTTTATTTTTAAACGTGTACTTTAGTAACCTTATCAAATCGGAATATAATTGAACCATTTTAAGACTTATTGTTAGTCCCCCATATAAAAATTTCAAACGATATTCAGTTAAATCGGACTATTGGCAAAAAAATACACCAATTCCTCTAAAATTTGATCTGTGTGTGTTTTCTACGCTAAATAAATATCTAACAAAAGACAGATATAATCGGTCCATGTTTGGATTTGGGACCCATTTTCCGGAAAACACTGGTGTAGGGTATCATATGGTCTTGACCGACTATAACTTACTTACTTGTTTTTTTTTTTTTTTTTGTTTTTTACGTACTTTAAAAAAAATTCTAAAAAATTCTTTAAAGTGATCTAGTATACTAAACCTAAATATATACTAAACCTAAAAATCGCATATATTTTTAGAGGTTGGTTTAAAAGGACTATATTCACTTTGTCATGTGCAATGCATCGTAATATCCATCTAACAGGCTTTAAAATATATATTATTAATCAGTGATAGATTGTAACACATTCTACAGATGTCCGGCCGATTGTTTGTGGAAGACATGATACAGTCCTAACTAAAAGAGCTAGACTGCGGAAATTTGGCAGAAATATGTCTAATGGTCTGAGGCTGGTTATGTACGGAAATGGGCCAAATCGGATCATATTTCAACATCTGAAAAAACGCAAAAGCAAATAAAATATTGCTATGTCAGAAGAAGTTCAACGTCCTGCAGTTGAATCCAGGGGACTAAAAAAAGTATTTTATGATAAAATTTAGCGGTAATATAGCCAATCTTAAAAACATGGGACTTGCGAAATGGAATGATATCTGATAATTATTATAAATACCAAAATGTTAATCCTCACAAAATTTTATCTTAATTCACTTATAAAAAAACAAAGTTTTGGGTGACGATATCTTTAATCTAAAGACCCTTACGAAATTTTAAAAACTGGTTTTCGAATAGTTCGAAAATCGGGGATGGTCGTAGTGGACATTTTTTCATGAAATGAGCCAAGGAATACGCTGGTGAAATACGGCGGGTCGTGACTGAATCACCATGTATTTCAGAAATTCGTTTACGTTTCAGAAATTACCAATTGTATTTTAGAGGTTTTCATTTCTACAAATTGTAATGCAAATGTAAGTTTCTGAAATACAAATGAAAATTTCTTAAAAGCGTTTAGAGATTTTTGGAATATCAATGAAAAATTTTGGAAAACAAATGGAATTTTTGAAAAGCATTTAGAAATTTTTGAAATACAAAAGAAAAATTTAGAAAACCAATGGAAATTTTGAAACACAAACGGAAATTTTTTAAATACAATTGAAATTTTATGAAAAGCATTTAAAAATTTTTTAAACTTCAATTGAAAGTTTTTTACTTCAAACATTTTTTATTTAAAAAAAAAAAAAATAACAAGAAAACATTAAAAAATTACTTAAAATAAAATTTTGATAGTCGACAAAAATGTTCATTAAAAATTTTTGCTAATTTTTTTTTTTATACGTAAAGATTTGCCACACCCAGAAATGATTTGCACTCAAATTTATGGATTCGGCCAAGGCGAAATTAATTTTATACCCTACACCACACTGTGGTACAGGGTATAATGAGTTTGTGCTGATGTTTGTAACTACCCGAAATATTGATCCTAGACTTACCTGTAATTTTTACTTGTTTTGCATTCATTTGGGATTTTTTTAAACACCTTTTTAATAATCAAATTACACTAAAAAATATTGAGTTTAACTGCTTTTAAAGGTTTATTTATAAAACCCAGGGTTCGACTGTAAACCAACCGGTCTAACCGGTTTTCGAAGAGTTAAGATTTTAAAAAACTCGACCGTTGCAATCCACAAAAAACCGGTTTAAACCGGTTTCGATAAACCGGTATAATCACCCTAGTAAATATACATCCTTTCAGGAGTGTCTATTGTTTTAGAAAAATATCGAAAAGTTTATTCAAGTAGAGTATTTTCAATAGCAAAACGTTTTAACAAAATTTTTTAAACAGTAAAAATCAATTTGGGAAAAAATTAAAAAAATATTCTAATTAATAGCCTTGTTTTTTGCATAAAATTAATATTGGATTAACTCTATTTTATTTAAAAAAAAATGGTTCTAATCTGGCCAAACAATTTTTTTCTGAATCTACATCCTATTAACAAAAATAAAAAGATAATTAAGCTAAGGTAAAAATTTGAAGAATAAAAAATAAATTTAGTTAAATCCTATGATTAAATTGGATATATTTATACCATTTTACATTATGGATACCGCTTAATTTCTTTCCTGTTTATATGTATTTACTAATTGTATGTAGATTTAGAATAAAAAAAATTTCTGGACTTGATTTGACACATTTTTACAATAAATAAAGTAAATCCCAATCTTAATCCGGTCTGAAAAAAAACAAGCCTAATGTTTTAGTAAAACAATAGTGGTTTGTAAGAATAATTGTGTGTTTTACTGTATAACAAAATACAAAATAAATGAAATAAACTGTATTTTTCGAACACAAAATTTTCAAGAATATTTCTTTTTTTGTTTAAATAATACGTTATTCCCCAGCAAAACTAGGTAATGTGCTGTGAAAAGTAATGACTGCCAATTACATTACTTATAACAACTACTCATTACCCACTGCATTACTTTAGTCCAAAAAGCAACTAGTGGCTTATATTGTAATATGTCAGTAGTTATTTGCAATAATATAAATAATAAGTTATTGAGAATGTTAAAAATAGATACTTATTTGCAAGTTCACTTGGGGAAATTAAGTCTTATAAAAAAAAAACAATATTTGTTTTACCTTTTTAGCTTAAAGTTTCGCGAACACGAATAATGTAATGATAAATAGTTATTTCAAACTCTGTTTGCAAATATTTATTTTATTCCTTATAAGCAGGGACAGGACCTTCATGCACTAAAAAACTATGTTTTAGGCGCCTAAAATATGCACAAAAAAATGTTGAAATATGCACTAAAAATCTTAAAATATGCAATAAAAATCATAAATACTGTAGTATCCAAAGTACAATGTAGCATCTTGCATATCTAACATCTTTAATGTAACAAACATCTGGCATCACTGTGTATGCAGCTGTCAGATATATAAAAAGCACATTGTCATTCTTTTTTCATCCATCTTATAAATTGCAACTTTAACCATTGTCATTATTAATTTTTAAGAGAATTTAGAATTAAATACATTTTTGAATTATTAAATCGTGCCTTTTATTTCAACACCAAACTTCGAAATACAGCAAATACCCACTTGTTTTTTACTTTTATTAAAAAAAAAACATAAAATTTGAATTCAGTCTGTCATTTTAAGCTTAGATATGCATATATTAAGTGTGTATAAAATGTTATTAAAAAAATAAAAATTATCTAAAAAAATTTAATAATTGCTTTAATGCAAAAAAAAAAAAATATCCAAAAAATAGCTAAAAAATCTAAAAAAATAGCTAAAAAAAAATAAAATTTATACAAAATATGACCTAAAAATATGCATTTATAGCGAAATAATAGCAAAATATGCAAAAATATGCATTTTAAGCAAAATATGCCAAAAAATATGCACTAACGAATCGATGCCATTTTAAAGCAAATACTTTGATTCGCAAAGATATCTTGTTTATGCTGTTCTATGACCAAAGGGAAAAAACATGTATTTGCATGAAAGTCCTCTCCTTGCTTATAAGTAACTACTTATTTTACTCGTTATAGGTAAGTAGTTATATATCTCCCTACTCGTAAGCTTGTATGCACTTATTATTTTTGTCACACGGCCTTTATAGAATAAGTAGTGTTTCATGCAATGAGTAAGTACATACCAATAATTATTACTAATTACTATACTCATTACCAGTAATGCAAAAATTTGCTGGGCATATATATTGTGTTACATATTATTTTATATTGCATCATATAAAAATTTTTTCTCGGGTAGCAAAAGTTTGTATGAAAGGTTTTTTTGTATAATTTATATGTATCCCAAATACATTCATTATTTCGCAGAAATTTCTTACAGAATATTTGATTTTAAAATCAAAGTTTCTTTAAAAAAAAGTTTGCTTTAGGTCAATGGAAAACTCAACCAAGCAATCTACAACCAAAAGTTTTGTATTTGATCAAGACGAACAAGAAAATAATGTTTAAAATAAAAGAAGAAAACTAATCAACCAAAGAATAAGTACTGCTATTACCACTCTGTATACGAATCTATAAAATATTTAACATACACCAATACTACTATTTTTTATATAGAGATCGTCCTTTCTTTTCCATCATGATGGTTATCGTCATCTAACTACAATCAAACTAAAACTCCAAAGGAATCTAAAACAGCTGCAAAAGTAGTAGTTTTATTTCAGGATTCATGCAGAGTACAGAGTAAATGTAGTTTTAAACTAAATTCTTATTGTTAGGATTCATTGTAAATTTATTCGATTTTAATATTCAATTTGTTCATTGAAAAAAAACCCCAAAAATGTGGAGTAAAAACAAATAATGAATGGGAAGCAAGTAAAATATGGAATAAGAGGTTAAAGTCGACTTTAGTTTAACCATCGCTGTTAAAGTCGCGAATCATGGAGTTAATGACATGTACTGCTAGTAAACATATTTACATCAGATGGTAAACATATTTAACATCTGGCACAATTTAATTTTTTTTACTGTTTTTGGAACCGGCTTGTAACAAAAAATGCCTGAGAATTTTGTATTCTACCGCAAAACATGAAATCATGATAATGTTTTGCTGAAGATTTAGAAGAAATAATTTTACTTGCCATTCCATGCAAAACGAATTGCAAATCGGTCGAGGACCCCATTAAGTTTATGTATTATTGATCCATTTCTAAAACAATCTAGCTATATTTCCATCTAACTGTGGAAAGGAAGATGCAGTCTAGACCAAAAAAGCTCAAAATTTGGTAAATGATTGCATTACTTGTGTGCAAAGAAGTATTTTTACATTTTTGAGAGTTTAAATGATTTGGCACAGAATAATTTAGTACTCTTACTTGTTTTTTGTACATTTGTTAAACAAATGGAACATTTTAAGGTAAGAATTTTAGACTTTGTAAAAAAGTAGTTTTGGTAAAAAAAATAAGAAAAAAATTAAAAGAAAAATTTTTAATGATAAAAAAAAATTTTGATGAAAAACAAAAATGATGAAAAAAAATATGAAAAAAAATTATAAAAAAAAAAAATATTGATGAAAAGAAAAAAATTATGAAAAAAAAAAAATTGTAGACCAAAATTAAATTTGATATAAAAAAAATAATGAAAAAAAATTTGATGAAAAAAAAATTATAAAAAAAATTTTATGAAAAAAAACATTTTGATGAAAAAATAAAAATTTTGTTAAAAAAATTAAATTTAATATAAAAAAATTAATGAAAAAAAATGTTGACAATTTTTTTTTTATAAAAAAAAAAAAATTTGATGGAAAAAAATTTGATGAAAAAAATAAAAATTGATTACAAAAAAACGTTGATGAAAAAAAAAATGTTGATAAAAAAAATTTAATAAAAAAAATTTAAAAAAAAAAATTTAATAAAAAAAATTGATAAAATATTAAATTTCGAAAAAAAAGTTGATGAAAACAAAAAATATTGATAAAAAAAAAATTTTGATGAAAAAAATAAAAAACAACTCTCTCTTTATTCTATCGCTCTTGTCAGAGCATAGTGACATAATAAACATAATATGTACATTCATATAAAAATAAATAATGTAAAATACAAAAAATAAAAATTCAACTACCCTATTAAATTATTATCTAAGTTACAAATCGAAGTTGCAAACCTTTTTTGATTTTTCTTTTGAAGTGGTTCGTTGTCGGTGGTGCCAATTGTGACTGGGCCCTAATTTCGTTCGTTACAAACCTCATCTTAAACGCATTGAACCTTCCTCTACAAACTCCTATAGAGTACAAAAATTTGAAAAAAGTAGAAAAAGAAAAACCAAAAAGAGTTTTGTTCTTATTACTTTTTTTTCGTAGGAAACAAACATTTACTTTACAATGTTTTATTTCTTTTTTGTTAGTCGAGTAATTTTTAATGGAACTCCACTTTTTGGATATTCTTTGAGTTTGTTCTTTGAATCTGTAATTCGTTTCGCATATTCATTCAATCATACAATTCAGATACACTGACTTATTTATATGTTCATAGTTACTACACCATTTGCAGTTATATTTTAAAAAGTAAAAAAAGTTAAATTCGGCCGAACCGAAATGCACTTCACAATGCCTTAAACCAATGGTTCCCAACCTTTGATTCTCGCCCCACTGGGGGGCAATTTGAAGGTTCCAGGGGGGCAACGAGCAAGATTTTTTTAGTCAAATTAACTACAAAAACTATTTTTTTACCAAAATTAACTACAAAAATTTGTTAATTGCTTAAAATTTTTACTAAAAACTTAGTTTTAATTCTTATTTTACAAAAACTTTGCAAAACCAGTAGTAATTTTTCATTAAAAACAGAAATTAGAAAAATTAACAAATTTTTCTTGAGTGTAGGGGGGACAAGGCTATTTTTTTAACTTAAAAGTGGGGCATGGCGTAAAAAAGGTTGGGAACCATTGCCTTAAACAGTTTAAATACAAATAAATTTAAATGAAAAGCAAATTTTTTTGTTATTAAAATTTCGATTAAAATATTTGATAATTTTTGAAAAAAAAAAAAATTTTTAATTGAAAAAAATTTTTTAATGTAATTTTTTTTTATCTTTTAGCAACACCTGCTTGCAAAATTTGTATATATAATTTAATAATATGATCAATAATTTGATAAATTTTATTTATTTCTTACATTAAGTTAAAGTATTTTTTTAATTATTTTCCTCTCGTTTTAGCGAAATCGACAATGGATTTTGGCTGGAATCGAACCCACGACGCTTGAGTGCGCTACCAACTAACCTACCGAGACCCCTAAAATTTTGTTTATGGTGTTCATTTCACTCAATCATTCATACTCCAAATTAAGCTGTTTATAGTACTTCAGTCATTTTTATTCACTCATTGATTTTATAGGGGGGTTAACTTGTTTTCACAATGTTTACTTATGAATAAGTATTTACTTTACGAAACATTTTCAAAGCATTTGCAAAAAGAATAAATATTCTACAAAAAAATCAACACACAGCAGCAGCATCCATATCAATAAGAAATTCTTAAATATGTACATACAAATATTGTTTGCATTACGTTTACAACAAAAAAAAAATCCTTCCAAAGGATGAGATTGATTTTCAATGTGAACAAATTTTCCTTTTAAAGCAATACAATTGACTTTATCAACCTTAGCAAACATTTTTGGCGCTTCCTGAAATAAAGAAACTGCTTACTTAAGATGTCCAAAAACAAAAGTATATATAAAACTTCCGGACGAATATGAACAATTTCTTTTAGTTGCAAAGTAATGTAACAATATCTCTAGTAGGGGCGTTAACTTGAAATGGGCGACTGAACAAAAACAAGTAAAAAAATTAAATTCGACTTGGTCGAATCTATGAATACCCTCCACAATGCCCTTTTTAAGAAAGGTAAATTTTCTAACGTGAAAAAAATAACAATTTTGATTACAAATATTTTATTTTGAGTAAAAAACTTTTTTTTTGTCATTTTTGTAAAAAAAAAAGGAAAAATTACTATATTTTTTTTTTAGTGTAAAATTTTTTTCGAGTGTTAATTTTTTTTAGTGTAAAAATATTTTTGAGTGACAAAAATACTTTTTAAAGTAGTTTTGTGTCTTTTCACTGGTTTTAAAGCTTGTTTTTTTAAAGGCTCGGTTTTTTTAGCACATGAATTTAAGGTTAAGCGAATCTGAACTTTACGGTTTTGCTAATAATTTTTGAGCCACTGAACCGATTTGGCTGAAATTCAATATGAATCAGCCAAAGTAAACGACAAATATATATGACAAGATTCAGCATCCTCAGAATTGCCTTTAGAAATCGTGTTATTTATCTCGTAAATTCGCGAAAAACCCTTGTCACAATTCAGTCTTTTGCTCATAACTTTTGAACCACTGGACCGATTTAGCTGGATTGCAATACCAACCTGACCAGCTAATGCCCAACAGATATGCAAAACTTCAGGAGCCTCCGTAAAGCCTTTCAAAAGTGAGCGTGTTTTCAACAGACAGATGGACAGCAGACGGACGGACATCGCTAGATCGTCTTAGAATCGAACGAGGCACAATAATATATATACTTTATGGGTTCTTAGACCAATATTTCGAGGTGTTACAAACGGATTGACAAACTTATATATGTATACTAGAGTGTCCCTTATTTTGGAAATGTTGGAAATCTTGAGACGGTACCCGCTCATTTTTTTCCTTTTGACTTAAAAATAACTCAGGAAAAATTTTACGCCCCTAGGACCACGCCTTCCCTACGCGACGGGCCCTTAAAGAGCGGGGCCTAAAAAATCATTTTTCCATACAAACCAAAAATTTTTTTTTTTGATTTTTAATTTTTTTGTTATTATTTATTATATTACTTGGTTTGCTTATTCACAACAAAAAATTTGATTTTGGTGGGATAAGTCTTTCAGCGCTAAAAAATTTTTCGCAAAAAAAAATTTTGAGCCGCCGGGGTCCTACAGTAAAAAATTTTTAAAAAATATTTTTTTTTAGTTTTGACCAGCAACGGTTTTAGCTGCTATGTTGCTTTAAATGATATATATTCATAAAAAAATATTTTTTGTATCTGTGACATCTTAATCGTGTTCTAAAAAAGGGTAAAAAATGCATTGATGATTTTTTTCGATACACGATAAAAATGTCACAAATATGAATAATATTTTTTTTGGAATATATATCATTAAAAACAACATAAAAACTAAAACCATTGCTTTTCAAAACTAAAAAAAAATATTTTTTAAAAATTTTTTACCGTAGGATTCCTACGGCTCAAAATTTTTTTTTTCGAAAAAGATAAAGATGTCACAGATATGAATAATTTTTTTTTTGGAATATATATCATTTAAAGCAACATAGCAGCTAAAACCGTTGCTGGTCAAAACTAAAAAAAAATATTTTTTAAAAATTTTTTACTGTAGGACCCCGGCCGCCCAAATTTTTTTTTTGCGAAAAATTTTTTAGCGCTGAAAGACTTATCCCTCCAAAATCAAATTTTTTGTCGTGAATAAGCAAACCAAGTAATATAATAATTAATAACAAAAAAATTAAAAATCAAAAAAAAATTTTTTTGGTTTGTATGGAAAAATGATTTTTTAGGCCCCGCTCTTTAAGGCCCCGTCGCGTAGGGAAGGCGTGGTCCTAGGGGCGTAAAATTTTTCCTGAGTTATTTTTAAGTCAAAAGGAAAAAAATGAGCGGGTACCGTCTTAAGATTTCCAACATTTCCAAAATAAGGGACACTCTAATGTATACCCTCTATAACTAGACTGGAGGGTATAAAAAATCAGGAAAACCATGTTCAATAGGATAACACGAATAATGACTTTTTTCGAATTTCGTCGATCGCCGGGCAAATTATGGTTCGTTTTGGTCTAAAAAGTTTATGTTTAAATTTTTAGCCAAATCAAACAAAATTAACCCTTGCCTTTGGTGGGTTTAAATGTATCAAAAAACAACAAAAAAATTAGTTTTTTTTAATTTTTTTTCAAATTTTGTGTGTTCCACCTTCCGACAGCCAATATTAAATATTAACCGGATAATACACGTCTGAAAGCAGAGATCAAATGGAATAAAACTGCACTTACAGTTTTTCGTTTCGTGCTCCTGTTTCCTTTTAAAATGACTTCAAAGTTTTAAAGGATACAGTTTGTAAAATATTTTTGTACTTGCACTAGGATGACACTGTTGACGTCAAATGAAAGAGGGGATCTCCCCTAATTTTTCCATTTCTCTATTTTGCCATATCAGGATAAAAGGATGTGAATAAAGTCATTTGAAAACTTTATCAAAATATTTTGTTGAAAATTTTCAATGATATTAAAGGATACATTTTTGAAAGGACGTGACTTACCTCCTTTTTCCTAATATGAGGCATTCCACACCAAATGTCCCGCTACAGAAAAACATGTGTCCCGTAAATTTCTGAATAGGTTGTTTGGATAGCCCTATATGTAACTAAGAAAATTGCGTTTTTGGTCTTTTAAATTTTCGAAAACTGGGCTTAGGAGGCGT
Source organism: Pegoplata infirma (assembly GCA_963921195.1). Taxonomy (NCBI): domain Eukaryota; kingdom Metazoa; phylum Arthropoda; class Insecta; order Diptera; family Anthomyiidae; genus Pegoplata; species Pegoplata infirma. The sequence goes on along the minus strand of OY992540.1, from coordinate 47,130,082 downwards.
GGTCAAATATTGAGAAAATGGTAAAATTTGTGGCGAGTTGCCTTGATTAAATATTTATCACATTAATACGGAATGCACCACAATCTCAAAAATTTACATTCTTATATAGTTTTGTATGGGCTATCGATTAAAATTTTTTGTTTTGGAAAATTTTCAGAACCCGTTCTGAAATTTTCCATTTTTTAAAAAAGTAAATTTATCAAAAATCCGGCCACTTTTTTTTTTTCTTTTTTATTTATTTTTTTAAAAGTTTAGATGTTTGTCCATCCACACAAAAAAAATCAGAAACACGTTCATCTTTTTTTTTCGAGAAAATCGCATTTGAACTTTAAATTTCATAACAATTATGTTATTTGCTTGTATTTCTTTGTTTTAAAGTTTCGAATGAGTAATATTAATTGCATAAATATTCGTCATACGCTCTGTTGACACAAGAAAATACAAGCAAATTACAAAATTGTTATGAAATTTAAAATTCAAATGCGATTTTCTCGAAAAAAATGAAAAATACATTTCTGATTTTTTTTGTGTGGATGGACAAACATCTAAACTTTAAAAAAAAATTTAAAAAAAAGAAAAAAAAGTGGCCGGATTTTTGATAAATAGACTTTTTTAAAAAATGGAAAATTTCAGAACGGGTTCTGAAAATTTTTCTTGGAAAAAAATTTTATTCGATAGCCCATACGAAACTATATAAGAATGTAGATTTTTAAGATTGTGGTGCATTTCGTTTTTATGTGATAAATATTTAATCAAGGCAACTCGCCACAAATTTGACCATTTTTCCAATATTTGACCACGCCTCCTAAGCCCAGTTTTTGAAAAATTGAAAAACCGAAAACGCAATTTTCTTAGTTCCATATAGGGCTATCCATACAAGCTATTCAGAAGTTTATGGTACACGTGTTTTTTTTTTCGCTGGACATTTGGTGTGGAATGCCTCATATGTTAAAATAATAAAATAGGGAAATTAGGGGAGATCCTCCTCTTTCATTTTCTGTCAATAGTGGAATCCTAGGACAAGTACAAATATTAAACAAATATTTTATAAAATTTAATCTTCCAAAACTTTGAAGTCCTTTTTAAAGGAAACGGGATCACGAAATGAAAAACTGTAAATGCAATTTTACTACATATAGTCTCTCGTTTTAAACGCATATCCAGTTCGTGTTGACAACATTAAAAAAATTTTCTTATATACATTTATTATGTTAAAATTATGACATTTTATAACATTTTTGGAAATTTGGAAGATTTTTGTTTAAAGTTTTCACTTAATGTTTAACTTTTTGGTGAATACCCTTACTAAATATAAATATCAGTTACAACAAGTTAAGTAAAAGCAACAAGCCAAAAATTTTTGTAATAAAATTCACAAAAAAAAAACAAAAAACTGAATAAAAATTCATGCTTGATTCATACTTTTAAAAATAAAAATTGCAAAGGATGAAAGTCAATTTGGGAATAATTTATTGAATTTTAAAAAGGGTTCTCCTTTTTATATTCTCAATGCAATAACCCAAGCAAATACATCTAAAAACAAATTAGAGTTTTTCTTTTTTTTCTATATAAACAAGGACCCTCTTTGCAAAAATAAAATAAAAACGAAACTGAAAATATATTCATTGTTACTTACAGAATTAGTCAGGGAGGATTTTTTTTTGAAAACTAAAAACATTTTTAAATTCCCAGCATCGCGTTTCGTTTATTGAGTTTTGATTGTAAATAAATGGATGTTGGTTGGCATTAACAAAAATGAAATAAAAAAAAAAATAATACAATAAGATGAACACCAAAAAAATGTGATTTTAAGTGCATGAGTTTCAAAAATATCCTTTTTGCAAACGGGGAAATAAAACATGCAAACACACACACACTGTGCAATCGCAGACACATTACCAAACCCTTTCACAGGGATATTTTACGACAATAAACAATTATTTATTGATAATGTGCAACACCAACTAAACAACATCATCACATATTTTTATTCACACAAACACATAGATTTTTAGACAACAATAGAACTTAATAGTAAGGCGGGTCATAGTTCAAATACACCCAGCGAAATTAAAATAAAGGCAAGTCTAGGGGATTTTTAATTACTCGTATTGGTCACCGATTTTTTTACTACTCGCTAAATGATGTATAACGATTTCTTTTTGGTACAACACTCTGAAGGAAAGACAATCGATTTTCTTATTTTTAAGAAAAATATGAACTAAAAGTAGGAATACATGACAGATCATTTTCCCATTTTTTTCTGAGTGTGCGAAAGTTTTTAAAAAATGGATTTCTTATGATTCTTGCAATTAATTAATCCAATTAATTATTATTAAGATACATTTTTTATAGCCACGCCCACAAAAGGGGGCGGGCAAACTTTTTTTATTTTGTTTTATCCACTGGGTCCATATCTAGAACTCTTAACTTCTTTGACACAAAAATGTTGCATTTGCTTAACAAAAATAGAAAAAAATACTGCTAAAAATGCGGTTTTTATAAAGTGGGTTTAGTTCTCTAAGGGGGAACTTTTTCCCATTGGTCCTATTTTGACCAGTTCCGAACTTAACCGCCCTATGACTATAAGACATACTCGTGGCAAACTTCGGAAGTCTAGCTCTTTTCTTTTGGACTGTATCCTATCCTCCACAGACGGACAGACGGTATTGAGGTTGGAGGGTATACAAATGTCTCGGAAAATATCAGATTTATTATAAAACAAGTGAGAGTGTTAAATTCGTCTGTGACGAATCTTTTATACCCTCCAACACGTTAAAAAACAGGGGCGTCTTTTTTTTTTTTTTTTTGGGGGGGGGGTTACGTTGGTGGGAGACAACCTTCCTGGATCCAACTGCAAGATTTTGAACTTTTTTTGACATAAAAATGTTTTGTTTGCTAAGCAAAAGTACACAAAATCTATAAAAAAAATGGCTTTTTTTAGGGTTTGTTTAGTTCTTAAGAGGGGAACTTTTTTCCCCCTGATCCGATTTTGCCCATGTTTGAACTTACCCAGCCCAATACCATAAGACATATTCGGCCCAAATTTCAGGAGTCTATCTCTTTTACTTTGGGCTGTATCGTGTCTTCCACAGACGGACAGACGGACGGACGGTCGGACGGACAGACGGACATCGCTAGAATGTCTTAGAATGGATTACTGATCAATAATTTATATACTTTATGGGGTCCTAGACCGATATTTCGATGCGTTACACACGGAATGACAAAGTGAGTATACCCCCATACTGTGGTTGTAGGGTATAAAAATTCTCTTGTATTGCCTTTATTCGAATATTTCCAAGTGTTTTGTGCAAAATTAAAAATATAAAAAAAGATTTATGTTTTTATACTCTATTAGTATTAGGATTTCCGTTTTTTGATTACTTTTTTTTTTTAGATTTGTTAAATTTATGATCTCATATAAGTGTCACATTATTCAGTTCAATTCAGTTTAATAAAAAAATAAATATAAATATAAATAAAAATATCTTTATTTATTTCTGTGTTAATTCTTTATTTATTTTATATAATTGCAAATAATTTATGAATAAATACTTTACTCTTTTGTACCGTTTTGAGTTATGTGTTTGTTTGTAGTATCAATTAAACTTTAAATAAATTTTATTTAAACTTTTTTTTATGAATATTTTTTTTTAATAAAACTTAAAAACCCATTTTAGTTTTGCATAAAAGCAGTTGCATTGTACAGTAAAATGAAGCAATAGTGGAAGAGAATCGATAAATACTAATGGGAAACTGCATTAAGTGAAGATGCACTCAAAACAAGAAATCTTTAAATAAGTCAGTAAAACAAAAAAATCGCAAATATCAGATTGACGATTTTTGTCTCAATAGACACAGAAAAAAAAAAAAAAAAAAAATGTAAACTTTTATTACCATTGAGTAAAAAATTACTCAGTTTTTCACGAGGAAATGATTTGATAATATTGAGTAAACTTTAAATAAAAATTTATTAAATGTAATTATTAATTTGAGTAAATTTTTAATTGACACAATTAAAACTTCACTCAAAATTTTTATTTTTTTTTTAATTAAGCATATATATTTATGAGCAAATCATAGTAAATTTAACTGGCGGATCACCAATTTTTTTACTTTTTGGTTATTTAATAGAGCTTTACAAATGATTAAAACCCATATATTTTGTATATCCTACACCACTCTGTGGTACAGGGTATAATGAGGTTGTGCTGATGTTTCTAACTACCCGAAATTAGTACTAGACCCACTTTTAAGTATAGAGCTAAAACACCTCAATTCAACCGACGAGTTGACGTCACCCCCTTCAAATTCAATGAAATTCAGTACTGGGGTTAACTTTAACAAAAAAGAGAAAATTGGCAAAATCGTATATATTTTTGGACAATACACTCAAAAAAAAAAGTTTGTAAAATGACATAAAATCCCCGTGATTTTACGGGGCAGGTTTTGTAAAATATGTACTAGCAAGAATCCCCGTAAAGTTACGGGGATAATTTGTAAATTGATTTAACAAAAGAAAATGTAAATTTACAATTTTTTTTGTAAAATATCATCTTCGAGGTGAACATTTTTTTTGTAAATTTACAAAACAAAATTGTAAACTTACAGAAAAAGGTTGTTATTTTACAAGGAAAAATGGAAAATGAAAAAAATAAATGGTTAAACTACTGTTTTTTATGCAAAAAAACTTGTATATTTACAATAAAAAGTGGTAAATTTACAATTTTTATTGTATATGTACCATTTTTCCTTATTTTTTTGCCGTAAAAACAGTAGTTTAACCATAAAATTTGTAAATTTACAATATTGTTTTTGTATTTTCTATTTCATTTTTGTAAAATTACAACTTTTTTCGTAAGTATACAATTTTGTTTTTTAAATTTTCATATTTGTTTTGTAAATTTACAAAAAAATTGGTTTATTTTAGAGTCCGACCGAATATTCGGTTTCGGTCTCGGTTTCGGCCGAATAATGGGGTTTCGGCCTCTATTCGGTATTCGGCAAAATTTTGGCCGAATATTAGCCGAAACCGAAACTTTTTGGTATTTTAAAAAATATGTAAAAAAGTCGGTGAATTTTTTGATTTCGTATTTCATTACACTTGTTTCAGTTTAATTGAAGAAAATGTTACAAGTTTATGCAATAAATGTAAAACTGTTTCAGTTCAAAAAATTATTTTCTCCTAATATACAATATATAATATACAATTTTTTTTAAGTTTTTTAAAAAACATATTTTTTTGCACTTTTTTATTTTTTTTTTTGACATTTCGTTTTTCTTAAGTAGAACACATGCGAATTGCGAAGGAGGCTACACAAGAAATTTCTTATATTTTCAGGAAAAATTAGTCAAAAAATAACAATTTTTTTTTTTTTGAATTTTTAATTATTTTCACAAGTATTTTTAAAAAATCGGAAAAAATTTTTTTGGATATTGTAGATTGGATGTTTAAGTACCAGTTAAAATAAGAAAAATTTGATTTTTCATAATTGGCAGCTTTCTATTGACATTTTAGGTACCAAATTTAAAAGAAAATTACCAAAAAAATATGGTAAAATCACCAAAAAAATGGTAAAAATACAAAAAAAAAAAAACTAGAACAATTATATAGTAGAAACACATAAAAATTGTGGTATTTTTCTTAACGCAAATTACCAAAAAAATGGTGTAAAAATTATTTATAAAAAATTATTTTTAACTAAATTTTTTACTCCAAAACGCAAAAAAAAATCTGAACTTAGAAAATTTTTGCGTGTCCTATTGTTGAATAATTAATTTTTTTTTGTAAAACAACATTAATTCTAGAAATAAAATAAGTTTTGTAAAATTATATTGGAATTTTGTACTTTTCAATACATACATTTCAAAATGAAAACCTTGTAAACGATCTTAAAAAAAAATGTTTGTAATGAAACATTTTTTTGGTAAAAAGACTAAATAACATCAAGTAAAATTATGTTGTACAATTACAGTTTTCTTGTGTAAAAAAACTAAACACCTTGTAATATTTTTTTAATTTGTAAAATAATTCACTTTTTTGTAAATTTACCTAAAAAATTTGTAAAATAAATTTACCAACATATAATAGTAAAATTACAAAGCAAACTGTAGTTTTCGTTTTATTAAATATACAACAATTTTTGTAAAAAGACAAAAATATTAGTAAAATAGAATTACAAGACCTTTTACTTGTAAATTTACAAACTTTTTTTTTTGAGTGTAGTGTTCTGAAATAAAGAATGATATTTCGAAAAGCAATAATAGTACAGGTCCCATTCTGGTTTCAAATAATAGGTAATGAGACAGCCTTTAAAATGGCGTTCACCAAGATTTTTTTGAAAAATGTCATTGGTTTTAATCTTAATTTTTGGAGAGCTATATCTCAAAAAACGATATTTTTAAAATTTATGGTTTGAATTGAGAAAGGTGTGAAAGAAAAATGTATTTTTCTAATAATTTTAGACATCCTGGTTCGTTTTTTACTAGTTTCATATAATCCAGTTATTATAATCATCAGAACAACTTTTAATGTCAAATTTATTCAGTTAATAGTCAATTATATTCTATACCCGGGTGAAAATGACCATGTATGTTCATATATGATGCATATATGGATGTCCATACAAGTGCATATCCGTAATTTGAGGGTACATGTACATTAATGATCATACATTGTCATATATGTATTTGTATGTAAATTTTTTTTTTTTTTTTTCATAAAACGTCTATTATTTGAAATTTTTTCAAATATAAATAATTTGTACTAATTTATGAAACTGATTTTTTAATAAAAACTAACGAATATTTTAAAAATATACTTTGGACTTTATGATACTTAAGGATAATCAAAGCTTCGAAGAATTAACCACTTTTCGAATGAATTCACAAATAAAATACATTCGATATTTATAGTCACTGAATACAATTATCTTTACATATCAATATTTCATGGAATGCACTCGATTTTTACCATTAAAGCGAATTCTTGTTTATGAGAATTTTTAAAAGTGAATGCATTCTTTATATCATTCATTTATTATTCATGAGACTTAAAAATCTAATTTATAAAAACTTACGCATTCAATTTCAAAGTCGAATGATTCGAATTTTAAAATCAAATGTAAATTCATTCGATAAATTGTGATTGGGGATGCAATCATTAAAGTTTAATTCAGAATACCAAATCTTATTAAGGGATGAAATTCTTCGCAGCTCTGAAGTAATACCGTCAGAGTGTTCGAATTTTCTTCTAAATTTGGTTGTTTACGTTAGTGCCGTTCATATTCGCATATAGAATACAAAAATTATAACCAATGTTGATGATGTATGATCATTATTGTCCAACCGAACGACTTTTTCAGACTGAACACATACATGAACTTCGTCCAATTTTGCAAAGTTCTGCCGAACCCAACCTTTAAAAAAATTGTTTTTAAGACATGTATGCTATGCAGATGCATAGCATATATGAAGGAGTATGACATATACCTATCTACACATAGTTGCATACATTTACATATATGGAATATTACATTACTTGTGTATGTTCATATATGCTCCCATATATGACATACATTTCCATATATTGTTCATATACTATCATACATGGAATCATGTATGAACATGTATGAACATACATGGTCATTTTCACCCGGGTATGTAAAAATTATTAACAGATCGCAGCCGCCAAGGATTGATATTTTTAAAATTTTGAAAAAAATATATGTTGTTAAGAATCACCTATACTACTTAAGTTTAAATTTTCAGGATGGAGACTTTATTGGAACTTTTGATATAAATGGAAACACAGTGACAGGAAAGAAAAAGCTGTGGATTTTCCCTTAGAAAAAAAAATATTATTTTTATCTTTGATATTCTGGTACCAAAATTCACTTTTCTAAAGGTTTTTGGCGTGCTGAGTCCAAATATGACCTTTGAACTGGCCTATCGTTATTACTTTTCAAGATATCTGCACCTAAATGTTCAAAAAACACAGCAATACCATTTTAGCAATTTTCGCACATTTATGTGCAGATATCTCGAAAACTATTAGCGACAGGCCGGTTCAAAGGTCAGGACTCAGCACGTCAAAAACATTCAGAAAAGTAAACTGTAAGTATACCAGAACATCAAAGACAAAAAAAAATATTTTTTTTCTAAGGGAGAATACACCGCTTTTTCTTTCCTGTCACTATGTTTCTATTAATAATAAAAGTTTCAGTGAAGTCTCCATCCTGAAAATTTAAACTTATGTAGTGCAGATGATTTTTAATAACATATATTTTTTTTTTAAAATTTTAAAAATATCGATTTTTGAGATATAGCTCTCCGAAAATTAAGATTAAAACCAATGACCTTTGATCTTTCTCAAAAAAAATATTGGTGAATGTCATTTTAAAAGCTGTCTCATTACCTACTATTTGAAACCTGAATGAGACCTTTATTGTTATTACTTTTCGAGAGATCTTTATTTATGTCAGAAAATTTTTTTCAAATATATACCATTTTGCCAATTTTCTAGACCCCATATCTCGGGGAGAAAAACTACCAGAAGTCCAAAATTTTGGCGCAATAATAGTTTTGTAAGGGACCAACTATATTTCAAGCTTAATAATATTCGAAAGGGGTAAGGTCAAAATCCTTCTTTTTTCGGTTGAATTGAGGTGTTTTAACTCTATATCGACTCAGAATCACTTTTTGATTCGATTTAGCGAGGTTCGTCCGTCCGTCTGTCTGTCCATGTAAACGACGAGGTCGTAATTTAGTGAAATTTAAAACTTAAGTGAAATTTAAATTTAAGCCTCTCTTGGTCAAAGGACAAATCCTATTGAAATTTTAAAAAATCGGTCCATATTCAGAACAAAGGTCCTCTTTAGTTTTGGCTCAAATGACTCTAATAACCGTACTATAATAGGTTTTTTTTTTAGAAATTTGACAGGTAAACGTGTTTTGTCCTCACAAATCACCATTCTGAAGTTTATAGGAATCGGACCAGTTCTTCTTGTAGCCCCCATGCAAACCACCTTCCCGATATTCACATAAATCTCTCAAATTACATGAAAATAGAAAATATGTATTTAATTAAAATTTTGTTGGTCTGTTAAACGCGTACTTTAATAACCTTATCAAATCTGATTGCCATCGGACCATTTTCGGACTTGTGCCCCATGCCAAAATTTCGCCCACAAAATTTTGGCAACAAATCGAAGTCTATTTCACTCAAATTTGATTTGTGAGTATTTTTACACTTATTAAAGATTTGACCAAATATAGATCTTATCGGTCCATTTTTGAACTTGGGACCCATTTTTCGGAAACCCTGGTGTAGCAGCGATGTATCCAGGAATTTCAAAGGGGGGTGGGGGCACAACTCCCAAAATTGTTTGACATCGCCTATTTTTATTTGGTTTTAACTAGAAGTACTTGAAAAGTAATTGAAAAGGGGGGCACGTGCCCCCTGTGCCCACCCCTGTATACGTCCATGTGGTGTAGGGTATTATATGGTCGGTCTTGACCGACTATAATTTTCTTACTTGTTATACCCTCCAACCACAGTATGGGGGTATACTCACTTTGTCATTCCGTGTGTAACGCATCGAAATATCGGTCTAGGACCCCATAAAGTATATATTTTACTGATCAGTGATCGATTCCCAAGACATTCTAGCGATGTCTGTCCGTCCGTCCGTCTGTAGAAGAGCTAGACTTCCGAAGTTTGGCACGAATATGTCTTATATTCCTTGGCAGGTTAAGTTCGGAAATGGGAAAAATCGGACCAAGGGAAAAAGTTCCCCCTTGGAGAACTAAACCAACCTAAGAAAAACGAATTTTTTGCAGGGTTTTTTGTACGTTTGCTATGCAAATGCAAATTTCTTATCTCAGAAATAGTTCAAAATCGCAAGGGAAGGTGCCCCCTAAAGTCAAATTTTGATAAGAAATTTTATTTTGCAAAATAAAATTTTGTTAAAAAAAATTAAAAAAAAAAAAAAATTGTGAAAATAACATTTTATTACCAGGTGATGATATTTTTTTAGTTGTTTGTGTTTTTGAATGAAAAAGAAAATTGTGTTTTCTAGAAATTGAATTAAATCTGGATTTACCGTAGGCCATGGTTTCTGTGGCCACTTCTACGTCATCAGTAGATAATTACATTAAATTGATTATTTGGGTTTATTCACCAGTTGGTGAATATAACCCAAATACTACAAAATCCAAGACACAAACCTTCTTGCTTTTTTTTTGTCGTTGCCTGTGTAGTCAAACTTAGTAAATTTTAAAATTAGACGCTATCCTAAGAACATCATTATGATTAAAGTTCCATTTTCTAAAGCTAAAAAAATTATTAAAATTTTTTCCGTATTCGCTTTTAAAAGATTTCACTGTCTATATATATTTTACTCGTTTTATGTACTTAAGTAGTATACAAATGAATGAGTGAATGATGACCTATTTATTCTATTCATCCTACTCAATTGTGGGAGTCTATAAATGGATGTTATACAAAATGCCCCAAAGCGTATATTTAAATGTTTGCCATACTTTCATTATACAACACTCCAATCAACTAAAGAATAATGAATTCTTTTCTAATTTATTAAATTGCTTTTAAATGCAATACACAAGTTCATTGCATTTTAAGTTAGACTGATTGTACATATACCACATAGAATGAAGAAATTCCACAAGGATAGAAAATATTGAGAAAAATAAGAAATTTAAAACCAAAGTTAGATTTAAGAGGAAATCGGCCGGACACTTAATTAATTAAATTTATAGTTAAAATAAATTTAAAATAATCAGGTTTTTATTAATTAAGTTTTGAAATCGATTAAAATTAAAATCCAGTTTATTAAATAGCCTACAATCCATTTTCAAACTAAAAAAAAGTAAAAAGTTTAATTTGGCCTTGCCGAATTGAATATTATCCTTTGTTAGTTCTTAATATCACTCAAGTTTTCGAGAAAATTTTAAATTACATTTTTAGATCCAATTTTTGCAAAAAGAGCTAAATCACAAAATTTAAATTTTTTATCGCAAAATTGTGATTATTAAAAAGTCTCAAAATCTAAGATTTTTATAAAAAAAGTTTGTCACCTTTAAAGTAAAAATTGTTTTTGAATTTGATATATTTTTTATAAAAAACTTTTAAGAATCTGAAAATTTTTGTATTCAAAAACTTTTCAGAATCTGAGAATTTTCTAAAACAAAAAAAATAAATATCTCAGAATCTAAGACATTAAACGGAGAAATTTTAATAAAAAAATTATTGAAAACGCATTGATCTTGTTTGAAATATATTTGTTTTAAATTCTTTCTATGTACATTGCCGGCATGAAGAGTTTCATTTTAAAACCTGTTTTCTTAAATATTAAATATAAAAACAAACAAATATATAGAACTGTTATTTTTTTATAAAATGTAAAAAAAAATTGTGAAGTATGGTAATAAATATCAATTGAAATAAAGAAGTAATAAAATATATTTTTAAAAATACTTAAAAATACATAAAATATATTTTTTCAATTATTTTTATGTTACACTACAAATACATATAAATATATAAAAATAACAACATATTTTTTATAAAGGCAAAAAGATAATAATTATTTTTCCTTATTAAAATGTAGAAGTTATTTCATCAACATATTCGAACTTATCACTTGATACCTTATGCATAAACAAATGAATATAAAAGCAAATGCACTCAGCGAAAATTAATTAGAAGCACATTAGTTTAATTTTAATAATGAAAATTTTTTTATTCGATTTTTCATATCCTCCTACTAAAATATGTTTTCTTTGTCATTCCGCGTGCAATGAATCGAAATAACGATCCAGGATCCCATATATATAGGCATTTCATGCCAAATCGGACACGTAGTTGTTCCAAAATTTACAGTTTTAAGTACTCCTAGAAAAATCCTTTTTTGTAAATTTTCGGACTTTTTTGATGACCCGTTCAAAAGATATCGAAGTAAAAAAAGCTGAGCTTGTTTCTGTACTAAAAGTTATTTTACTAATAACTTCATTAAAAATAGTTCAAATTCAATTTTTTTTGTTTCTGAATTTATTTTTTTTTACGTACTTTTTTACGTACTTTTAAATAAGTCCTAAAAAGTCTTAAAACATTTTAAGGTGCGGTATCTACACAGAAAAAAATAAAAAAAAATTTTGAGTAAATTTTTAATACTATTGAGTAAAAAATTACTCAATTTTCCACCAGTAAACGATTTAATAGTATTGAGTAAACTTTTAATAAAAATTATTAAATGCTTAATAAAAAATTTGAGTAAATTATTAATTCACACAATTAAATCTTTACTTAAAATTTTTTAATATTTTTAAGTAACTTTTTAATTGTGTCAAGTAAAAATTTACTCAAAATGTATCAAATTATTTTTTTAAAAAGTTTAAAAAGTTTCTAATTTTTTTTCCAAAAAAATTGCTTTTACAAACTTCACCAAATATACTTATGTCTTCAAGACAAAGTAAAATTTTATAAAGATGATTTCAAACTTTCATATACATATACAAAAAACAATAAACTAAATGAGAATTCAAAACACCAAGAGAAAAAAAATAAATAAAAAAAAAATATTAAATTTGTATTAAATTATTTACTCAAATTTTATTTTCAATTTTTGAGTAAATTTTTAATTGCGTCAATTAAAAAATTACTCAAATTTTTTTTAAAAAATTAAACAAGTGATTACTCAAATTTGTTTCCTCCATATTTTTTTCTGTGTAAGTTTTGAAATTTAAATCTCATATTTGGAAATGTTTGCACTGTTTGATTTTTTTGAAATTTTTTTACAGAAAATTTTGTTTTGCCCAGTAAGATCTTGGGACTATGATAATAACACAGCGCAACAACCAAATTCGAAATGGGATAAACTAAAATAAAATGAAAGTTGACATTTTTCATACGCGCTTTTGAAGTTGGCGCTTTTGAATTATAATTACTTGAAAACTATATAAGAGACGTATACTTAATTTTGTAATTGCCTTTAAATACACTGAAAAAAAGCTTCGTGAAAATAATGAAAATTTACATAAGCTTAATGAAAAACAAGTGAGAGTTTTAAATTTGGCTGTGCCGAATCTATTACAACCTTCCTGGATCCAACTTCAAGGCTTTGAAGTTCTTTTGACATAAAAATGTTTCGTTTGCTAAGCAAAAGTACAAAAAACCTATAAAAAATTGCTTTTTTTTAGAGGTTTGTTTAGTTCTTAAGAGGGGAACTTTTTTACCCCTGATCAGATTTTGCCCATGTTCGAACTTAACCAGCCCAATACCATAAGACATATTCGTGCCAAATTTCAGGAGTCTAGCTCTTTTGCTTTGGACTGTATCGTGTCTTCCACAGACGGACAGACGGACGGACGGAAATCACTAGAATGTATTAGAATGGATCACTGATCAATAATATATATACTTTATGGGATCCTAGACCAATATTTCGATGCGTTACGCACGGAATGACAAAGTGAGTATACCCCCATACTGTGGTTGGACTCACGTTTTCAACCGAGATGACAGGTTTCATACACACAAAAAAATAAAAAATGAGTTTTGATTAAAAATTGCTCATATCGATTAAAATGTTAATTAGATTTGCTCTAATTAAAAAAATGATAATAGTAATTAAAAAAAAATAATAAAAATTTAAAACTGAAAATAATTAAAAAAGTAATTAATAGTATTAAACAAATTAATAAAAATTATTGCTCAAAATCAGTACAAAATTACGCCCACTTAAAAAAAAACAAATATGAATTAAAAACAAAAATGTGTTTATTATTAACAAAATAAAAACTTATTAAATATAATAAATATTTAAAGCATCAAAAATGTGTTTGATTAGATTTTTGTGTCATTTTCCTCCGTTGTTGTTTGCCGTTTACCGTCTTCTTGTGGAGCTTCTTTGTTTTATTTTTCTACTAATATTCACTTTTTTCATTTATTTATTCAATTTCAATTGTTCTCGTTCTTTTTAAATAACAAAATTAATACCGATTCAGATACTATAAATTTGATAAAAACGCATTTTCATTAATTTAATCTTATAAAAATATATTTTCACTTTTTCTGTTTTGTATTGCATGTGTAAGAAGAAGCATGCAAAAAAAATCAGAGATGTTTACATACAAAACAATTAAACATTTTAATTATATCAAGTTTTGAATTCTATTAAAACTTTTAATTAAAAAATGTTCCTTGTTATTTTTTTCTGTGTATGATCAATGAACTGGTGTCCTTAAAGTTTCATTCAATAAAAACTTACACGAAAATAATGAAAATATTCGTAGCACTTGTTTAAAACGTTTAATGAAGTTTTTGATTAAATGTATGAAAGTATTCATTGATTAAATCCAAGGTTGGCAATCGAAACGAACAACGGTATCGATATCGGTATTGGTATCGTTTTTTTTTATTTATTTCGGTATCGGTATCGGTTACGGTATTTGAGTTGAATCGGTTACGGTATTACCGATACCGAAACGTCAATACCATTACGTACCGGTATTATTGAAAAAATGCTAAAAATATAAAAAAACATATAAAAACTTTAAAAAAATTTGTAAAAACAAGTAGAAAAGTTAAATTCGACTTGGACGAATCCATCAATGCCCACCACAATGGCCTTCTAAAGCAATAGTTAATTTTCTAACGTGAATCAAATTAACAATTTTGATTAGAAATATTTTATTTTGAGAAAAAACATTTTTTAGTCTTTTTGAAAAAAAAAAAAAAATTTACATGATTTTTTTTTTAGTGTAAATTTTTTTTCGAGTGTAAGTTTTTTTTGTTTTGGTATAAACATTTTTGTGAGTGACAAAAATACTTTGTAAAATATTTTAATGACTCATCAATTTTTTTAAAGCTTGTTTAACGGTTTTTTCAATAAGTGAATTTAAGGCGAAACCCATCTGAAATTCACGGTTTGTAAATAACTTTTGAACCACTGGACCGATTTGGCTGTAATTCAATACGAACCAGACCAGGGGAACGAAAAATATATATGCCACGCTTCACCATCCTCACCCAGCAAAAATTGACATTACTAGTAATGGGTTTTGTAATCCGAAACAGATGTTAATAATTAGTTACTTATTGAATGAAACACTAATTATTTTAACAAGGGCGTGAGACAAAAATAACTAGTGAAGAGTATGGAGATAAATAAGTAGTTACTACCTCGGATTACAAATAAGGAGTAAAAACCCATTACCAATAAGAAGTAAAATAATTAGTTAATTAAAACTTTAAAAATTTAACTTGTTTTTACACTCAAAAAAATACGTTAGTAGATTTACTAATTTTTTTTTGCTAATGCTAGTTAGCTAACTTTTAGCAAATTTTTAGTTGAGATTAGCATGTTAGCAAAAAATTCTTGTAAACTTCATTTAGCACATTAGCAATTTTAAACAAACGTTGAACTAATTTCTTTTGCTAAGACTTGAACTTGAGTTGACAACATTTTTACAGGATTTTTTGCTAACATTAGCAAAAATAAATGGTAAATTTTTTTTATTTTCAGAAAACTTAAAATGGCTCTATCTCGGAAACTAAGCCAGATAGAGCAAAATGGAGGGCATTTTTGGTTCTTAGAATCTCCATACTTTCGCGGGTCCTCTTCACATGTGTGGACCCTAATGGGCCCTAACTTTGGATCCAAAAAAGTTAGCATTCCAGAAAATTTTAAAATGCTCATATCTCGGTAAATATTGCCGGCACAACAAAAAGTCCGAAAGCATTTTTGTAGCCCTCAATACGTAGAACAAGACCGCAAAATAGTCAAAAGCTCTCCGAGTAATATTTTTGAAGTTATCGAGTTTTTTAATTCTCAAGACCCCAGTGGTCCCCTATAATCACGTATAACTAAGCAAGGTAGAGCGAAACGGACACAAATTTTGAATCAAAAACTATGACGATTTTTAAGGAACCCAACTAGGTCTAGGTCCATCGGGGTCTGGACCTATCGGGTCCGAACCCAATGGGGTCCTCAAATGTGTCAAAAAAAAAAATTTTTGTTAACTAATTATTGGCAAAACATTTTTGCTAACTTTAGCAAAAAAATTGTGGGTTCAAAATCAGCAAATTTTCTTGTAGGTTTACAAGCTTTTTTTGCTAACATTAGAGTTTTTTTTTTTGAGTGTACTAAAACTTAAAAATTGTGTAATTTTTATTAAGTTTTTAATTACTTTTTAAGTTAATTGAATTGTAAAGTTTAAAAACTGCAAGTGCAATTAGATATTATTACTTAGAGGCGCTTTTATAACATATTACTGAGAAGTAGTTACTTTCGGGCTTAAAATAATGTTAATGGTAATGGGTACTCATTATAAATAATGTACTTGGTAATGATTACTTTTCACTACTCATTACCATGTTTTTGCTGGGCAGGATTGCCTTTCGAAAGCTAGCGTGTTTTTTATCTCGAAAATTCACGAAAACCCGTTGCCGAAATTCAGTCTTTTGCTCATAACTTTTGAAGCACTGGTCCGCTTTTGCTGGACATTTTCCTATGTCTTTAGTACATAAATATAAGGCGGTATCGATTTTTACCTTTCTTTTTTGTTTGAGCTGAAAAGGTCTAAGATTCTATTGTGTGTCAAAATGACTCCATAAAATGTATTTCCCTCCCGCATCGCGGTTAAAGTAAAAACCCCAACAAATTACATATTTCATCTTATTTCTAGGCAACCAAGTTTTTTTGTTGGTGTTATCTATTTGGAAAAATAGGTATTCCCTGTCTAGACAAGATCACATTCAAAAATATTGCAAACAAGTTTTTTCGCGAATTATGGGACTTTTATGGACCATTTCTACGAGTTAAGCCACTTCAAAAAATTTTACTATACTATGGTGGAAAACCTCCTGCTAGTATTCCAAATGCCTTCCCCGAAGACCTGTAAATATCAAAAAAAATCCTTGGACACCCACATCAGGGATTAAATAAAAATCCCCAAAAAACTATACTATTCAAAAGGAGTACAGAAAGTTTCAATTGGGAGTCAAAATGAATCCATAAAAATTTCGTGAAAATCAATAATTTTCTTTTACTCTCGCATCGCAGTTGATGTATGGCTTTTTTGAAATTTTTATTTAATTCACGATGTGGGTGCCAAAAGATTTTTTTGATTTTTATGAGACTTCGGTGAGGCATTTGGAGTACGATTTTTCATTTACAAAAACCAAAAAATTTACAAACTTTCTATTAATTTTTTTTTTTGTAAAAAAAACATGGTTTTTAAGAAAAACCGTTTCAATACCGGTACGTACCGATACCGAAGGAAAAGGTTTTTGGATACCGGTATCCGATACCAAAACTGAGTTTCGGTATTGGTATTGGTATCGGTATTCAATTTAAAGGGGTTTGAAACGGATAACGGTATTGAAAAGTTATCGATTGCCAACATTGATTAAATGTGAAAATTATTCTTATTCGTTTTCCCCATACAATTTATCTGTCAATATTAAACGCCGTTTAAATTTGATATTTAAATTGAATGGGGAAAACGAAAAATTAAACAAGTTTAAATAAATGCGATTATAGTATTAGTACGAAAAAATACAACCCAAAATTTAAATTAATGAAAATGTTCATTAAGAACAATTTTTGATCACAAGGTAGAAAAAACACTTTCACATATTATTTATGGCAAACTATTTTTGTTTAATTAACAAATAATCTGCTAAAAATATGTTTAAAAATTTTAAATTCAGCAAACAAAATCAGTTAAAATGCAGTAAAGTTTCAGTTATTTTGTAAAACTAAATGACAGAGATTTTAATAAAAATGTCGATTTTAGCAGAAAAATCTGCTGAAAGCTTGCTAAATCAAATTGAAAGTCGTTTTACAGATTTTGTGAGAGAGTTTTTCTTTTGAGTGTAGCAAAAATTTGAATCAGGAGAGCAAAATCTTTGAGAACCAGTTGGATATTTGACTGGGAGGTTTTTTGTTGTAGTTATATAGCAATAAATCGAAAACGGGATCCGCAGGGATTTTCTTTTTATTGATTTTTATAGTTTTAAATAAAGAGGAAGAATGCCATTATATCTGTAAACATTGATTCTTTAAATTTAAGCATTTCTAGCCAGATCTTGGTGCTTTCTTGACTTTACGGAAGCATTTCTTTTTCTCTATAGGATTTAAGAAGAGGCTTTAATTGAATTTCACAGAATGTGTTCAGAAATATAAGTTAAATAAGAAATAAATGTTAGTTTTGTTTAATAAATTGTGTTTTGTTTGTTATTTTTTATTTTTTATTTTATTTACATCTATCTAAGGTTCATAAAGTATAGAGATTCTAAAAATTCAAGTACACACTCATGAATATTCATTAGAGTGGATAGAAAACGACAATATTTGCGACTACAGAAACGGACAGCAAAAATTGTGTTTAATTACTCAATTGTCTTAAAAAAATAAATATAAAATATTTCCAAGAAAATCTGGTATTTGGGATTATGAAGAAAAAATATATCACACAATACAAATACCCTAGTAAAAAAGTTTTGATATAATAATATATAATTTGATACAATCATATTAAAATATATATGAGTTTTTATATGTTCAGATCTAATTATATGAAAGATTTAATATGGCTCCATTTTCTTATCTGAGGTTATACATAAATATATATGACTTCATATAATTATATAAATCTACATTTATTTATATAAAATAAGATCAACTGGATTTATTTGGATGTGACCAAAATTCGGATCTAATTGTATCATTTTTTATATTTGTGTATCTAAAATAATACAATTAGATAATTATTTGATACAACTTGATACAGCCAATTTTGAGATCAAATTAGATCTTAAAAAGTTTTTTTTTTACTCGGGTAATATTAAAATAATGAAGTTTTATCAATTTTTTTCAAATTTCCAAAACTTTATTCACAACATAGATGGGACTAATTAATTAAAGAGACCAATTAATTGATGGTTTAATTACCATTTAATTGATGTCAATGGTAATTATTAAAACCACTCTAACTTTCGAAAGACAATTCTGAGGGTGCTGAAACGTGTTATATATCTTTGTCGTTCCTCAAGTCTGTTTGGTTTTGAATTTCAGCAAAATCGGTTCAGTGGTTCAAAAGTTATAAGCAAGGCTCTGAATTTCAGATTCTTTTCACCTTAAACTCGTGAAACAAGTTTTAAAAGCATGGTGAAATACCAGTTTTTTTAAAACTTGTTGTTGTTTGTTTTCTTACCGTGGGGTGCAGCTTAGTTGTTAGACAAGTAAATATTTGTTATTGTTTTGTTATTGTTAGTGTAACTGTATGTAACGGTGTATAGTAAGTATTTTTGGAAAAAAATCAAATAAATAATATGGGGTAGTTTGTTTTTGGTTTTTAAAGAAGAGGATGGTAAAATAAAAAGAGAGAAATATGTTAAATATATTTTTTTTTTTTTTGTATTACCTATGAGTATAAAACAACAAAAATATTTTAAAAAGTAATTTTGTTACTCAAAGAAATTGTACACTAAAAAATATACATATACACTCAAAAAAATGTTACACTCAAAAAAAAATGTTTTTTTTTTTTTTAATTTAATTATTTTTTTTTTAATGAAATGTCACACTCAAAAAAATGTTGACAGTCAAAAAAATTTTACACTCAAAAAAATTTGATTGATTAAAAAAAAGTTCTACTCAAAATAATATATTTCTAATAAAAAATTTGTAATGCAATTTTTTTATAAAATTACTATCAGATAACATTGTGGAGGGTATTCATAGATTCGACCAAGTTGAATTTAATTTTTCTACTTGTTTGTTATATCGTTGGCTTAGTCGGCAAACCTGTCAAGTCCAATTTTTATGCAAATTGAGTTTTTGATGTAGTATGCTAGTATAACTCAAAACACATCATTTACAAAAAACAAAATGCCGTTATGTTGTTTTTTCTTCTTGTTATGCAGTGGTAAGAAATTCTGTCAAGTCCAAAAAAAATAATAAAACATCGAAAGCCATGTGCTAAGTCCAGCTGAAAACAGCACACATTTTGTATCAACAAATTTCTTCAATAGATTTAAATTCGAGGTTTGTTTATTTTATTAAAAGGACGCAAAAAGAGAGCTCGTATGGAAATACATGATTGGGTTTTGTTTTTATACCCTCCACTTTAGTGATGGAGGGTATATATAAGTTTGTCATTCCGTTTGTAACACCTCGAAATATTGGTCTAGGACCCCATAAAGTATATATATTTATGATCCTCGATCGATTTTAAGTCGATCTAGCGATGTCCGTCCGTCCGTCCGTCCGTCCGTCTGTCTGTCTGTCTGTCTGTCCGTCCGTAGAAAACACGCTAACTTTTGAAAGACTTTACAGAGGTTACTGAAGTTTGGCATATATGTTTGTCATTTACCTGGTCAGGTTGGTATTGCAATCCAGCCAAATCGGTCCAGTGGTTCAAAAGTTATGAGCAAAAGAGTAAATTTCGGCAAGGGTATTTCGCGAATTTATGAGATAAAAAACACGATAACTTTCGAAAGACAATAATGAGACTACTGAAGCTAGGCACGTATCTTTGCCGATCCCCGGGTCTGTTTGGTTTTAAATTTCAGCTCAATCGGTCCAGTGGTTCAAAAGTTATAAGCAAAACCCTGAATTTCAGATTAGTTTCATATAAAATGCCACGTGCTTTAACAAGTTTTAAAAGCATTGGTGGTAACTAAACAATGCTTTTCAAACGTGTTCAATTTTAAAGCAATGCTTTTTAAACTTGTTTAGTTTTAAAAGCATTGGTAACTTAAAAATTACACTCGAAAAAAATTTTACACTCAAAAAAAATTTTACGCTCAAAAAAATTTTACACTCAAAAAAAAAATTACACAAAAAAAAAATTTAGTTCTTTTTTTACAAAAATGACAATATTTTGTGTACATACGTACTTGCATTCACTCAGAAATATTTCTACAGTAAAAAAAACATTACACTCGAAAAAAATTTTACACTCAAAAAATAGAATTAGTATTTTTTATTTTTTTAAATGACAAAAAAAGAATTTTTTACTCAAAATAAAATATTTCTTAACAAAATTATTAAGTTTTTCACGTTAAAAAATGTACTTCCCTTTAAAGAAAATGCATTGTGGAGGGTATTCATAGATTCGGCAAAGTCGAATTTAACTTTTCTACTTGTTTTTTTTGCAAAATATAACTTATAAAAGCAAAAATTTAAAAAAAAAAATTAGCTGATACATTTTGGTACATGATGGCATTTCCAAAGCCAGAAAAGTTACATTTTTTATATAAAAAACATTTTTTTTTTCAAAATTTCATTCAAATGGTAAAATTTAGTAAAATAAAGCGCATTAAGATCAGCATTTTTTTGGATTTTTTTATTTCACAAAATTGTTTAAAGTTGTGAATAGTTGACCTTTAGAAAGAAAAAAATTCGCTTTCTGGAGCTGTTTTTCACCTAAAAGCTTTTTTCAATACAAAATTTTTAAATTATTTTGAAAAAATTTTTTTTCCAAAAACCGCGAACTCAAACCGCTTGTAGAGGACTAAAAGTAGCCTGCAAATTTTTTTTTATAATTTTTCCCATTATCAGCTCGAAAATGCTCACCGACTTTTTGCTATTAGTTCACGAGATTCGCAAATATCCATATCATCGACCCACCCTACGATTTAGGTTATAAATAATATCTTTTTTTTTGTCAACAACAATGAAAAAGTATGTTGTAGTTGTATTTTTTATTATAAAAAACACAAATAAAATCAATAAAAATAAAAAAAAAATGCAAGAAAATCTGTTAAGTCCACAAAATGGAAAGAAAATGTGCTAAGTCCACATTTAAAATAGAAAATTATAAAGAGCAAATGTGCTAAGTCCAAAAAGAGCCCATAAGTGTTCCTTTCTTTTATTTTAGAGTTCTATGATTTTTTGGGGTTAAACAAGATGAACTTAAGAAAAAAACTGCGTTTACAGATTTAAGAAAAGTTAACCCAAAAAAAAGTTAGACAGTTTTTTGTCTCTCCTGAAAAATTAAAAAAAACGGACTTGACAGGTTTGCCGACTAAGCCAACGATATGGTGTTTTAGTTTTTCACATTTTATAAACCAAACACACGTGGGTTGCCTTTGTATAACAAAATATTTGAAATTTTTATTTGCGTGTTGTTTTTTGTCTTTAACATTTTCATATTTTTTTTGTAAAAACATCCCAGTTGGCAACGTCCTCGAGCCATCCTCAGTGACGGAGCGATGACATGTCAGAGTCACACCTGACATCCACAAGACATCTCTATGTACTGGGTTGAGGACAGTTTCATACAAATTTTCAAAATGTCCTCACTCAAAGTCAGCAGTTGTCAGGGCTGACCTTCTGGGGACATGTCACCTAAGACTTCTTTGGGGAAATGTCTGACATAGGTCATGCGAAAATACAAAAAATTTTCGTATTTCCTTTAGTTTTTATTTTTATCCATTTTCCTTTATAAATTATCTTTCTCATATTTAGAAAAAACGTTTCGCCTTTTTTAGTCCTAACTGGATTTGAACCTGGAACCTCCAGTTTATTAGTCCCACACCTAACCACTTGTTCCAAACTTTATTTTTAAAATTGTTTGTCTATTTATTACTTTTATTCTACTTGTTAGATTTTGATTTTATTTTAATTAAGTCGATAATATTGCCATCTTTTTCTTGGAAATTAAAGAGTTGCCCAGATTTAAAATTCTAATTTAATATACTGCTATTCTGAAGACATTTCCATTTAGACGTCTTAGAGGAATTGTCCACACTCTTAAAGCAAACGTTCAGTGCTGACAATGTTAGGACATGTCATCAAGGATTGCCTATGATTTGTCAGAACCTGAAGACATTTCCTCAAGGAATCACTGTGGAAATTTCCTCAGTGACACATTTTCCAACTGGGATACTATGATGTTTAAATTTTTAACTTTTCAAAAAAACAAAAATGTGCAAACCAATGGTTTTGAAACCAATTATAATTGGTGTTTTCCAACAATTGGTGCATTTCATTACCATTAGTAATTATTTTTTCAATTAAAAAAATTTAATTACCATTAAATGGTAATAAAATTTTTTCATTACCATTGATATCAACCAATGGTAATTAAATTTCAATGGTAATGAAAAATTCTCATCTATGATTCACAATGCGGAAAAGCATTCCAAAGAACCGATTTTCCCAATAAAATGGACTTCTAAACTCACAAATTTTGCGCAGATAAGGATATTTTCCGCCATCTCTAGTACAACAACACATAAAGGTCCGCCCTAGTGTTGGGGTTTTATTTGGCCACAGTAACCACTACTTGAAAAGTAATAAAGCACTACTTGTTTAATTTTTTTTCACACATCCTCATATACGAATACCAACACAAAAAATGGAGTAAGGCCAACCAAGAAAACAAGAATATTTATGGATACGGTTAACTTATTTAATTCAAACTCTTCAGAATTTTTTTCCATATTGTAATGGTGTATGTCTTGGTGGGATGAAGTGTACGTTTTTACCAAAATACATTCCACCCTCTGCAGATCCACAATATTTATTATTTTTATTGCAAAAAAAAAAAATAATAACAAAACTTTGTTTTTCTTAATATACTTGTAGTTTTCTTATATTTTTGTTAAAATTTTAAAAATTGGAAATATGAAAGAAAAATAACAAGTTGTAAATACAGGAACAAATATGATACATATTTGTAGTATATTGTATACTTTTAACCCATTAAGAAATCATTTTAAAAAAAGATTTGGAAAATTTTGTAGTGAAGGGTTAATAATATTGCACATGCACTAGGGTGAAAGAATCTCGAAAAAATACTTTCTTGAAAAGTTAAGAAAATATAAAAAAATAACCGTTGATAGTTTAAGTCCCAACAAAACAAATTATCTCTAGTAATTCGCTTAAAATCTAAAAATATGATCATTAGGGTAGCACTACGTTATAAAATTAATTCATATTCTGATTAATTTTTATTAAAAAATAAAAATTGTTTTATTCGACCTTTAAAATATTATGTTTTGAGTACGCTTTTAGCTTGAGGTCATTATATCCTTTACTAATTAAAACTATGATATTCTCATAGAACAATTTTCAAGAAAATTATTTTTCTGTTTTAAATTTATTTATGTTGGTCATTTTTTGCAAGACTTAATCGACACGTCTTTCGGAATTTGTCCGATCCCATTGTCAAGATTATTTAGCAAAAATAAAAACCCTATGCTACAAGTAGCAAAGTAAATAATCACCTCGAGCTAGAAAAAAACCTACTCAAAATATAATATTTTAAAGGTCGAATAAAGCAATTTTGAGTTTTTTATAAAAACTAATAAGAATATGAATTAATTTTATAACGTGGTGCTACCCTAATGAACATATCTTTGCAGAAATTTTGTTGAATTGGCAGCAGCTTTTGGAAAAGAATCTCGAGTCGAGGAGCTCATCAAAACCACACACAAAAAATTATTGGCTAAAAATGTTAAATTAAATCTATTGATCAAAAAAATTTAAATGAGTCAATCAATGTTTTGATTAAAATTTTTGTTATTTTCTTTAACTGTCGAATTACAAATTTTCAACATACCAGATTTCTTTCGCTTTAATTTATTTGAATATATTAATTCAAAAACATAAAAAATAATCGTGTTTTACTCTTTTATTGTTGGCAACATATTGGAAAGCAAAAATTATTAATTTTTTGATAATTTTGTCATAAGCTTACAATTCATTTGTTAAATCAATCATTATTTTGATTGACTATAAATAAAAAATTGATCAAAATTTTGATCAAAATCGAAAAAATGTTTGATTGAAAAAATTTTCATAAATAAACTACAAATTGATGATTGGTATAACAATTTTCTTAATTGGAGAAATTTCAATAAAAAAATTGATTGATTCTCCAAAGCTACATCATAGTTTAGAGCGCTAGTTGTATCATTTTGGCTATCAAAAAAAATGTTATATTACAGTCACAAAAAAAATTTTTAGAATGCGCTACTGTATACTTTAAATAGAAGCTGTGCTGCAAAATCTTGATTTATTTTTGCTGGGATGTCAATATATATTTTTTTAAAATAATTTGGTATGTATGTTTTTATAAAGATAAAGAAAAACATAAACTAAAATAATTTTTACAACAATTTTTGTTATTTTCTTTTATTTTAATTTTTTCTTTTTGTGTTAAGTAGAAAATATTTTATATATACTAGGGATACCAAACGGGATTGACATTTGCTAATACGGGGATTTGGGATTATAAAATCACAATCCAGGGATCCCGGGATTTTTCGGAATTTCGCGTTAGAAAAATGAATATAATGATTTATGTACACTCAAAATAATACATTAGTAGATTTACTAATTTTTTTTTTTTGCTAATGCTAGTAAGCTAACCTTCAGCAAACTTTTAGTTGAGATTAACATGTTACCACAAATATCTTGTAAACTTCATTTAGCGCATTAGCAATTTTAAACAAAATTTTAACTATTTTTTTTTTTGCCAAATTTAAAATTGAGTTGACCAAATTTTAACAAGCTTTTTTGCTAATATTAGCAAAAATATATTGTAATTTTTTTTTTTATTTTCAGAAAACTTAAAATGGCGGTATCTCGGAAACTAAGCCAGATAGAGCAAAATGAAGGCCATTTTAGGTTCTCGGGCTCTCCATTGCATCGCCGGTCCTCTTCACATGTGTGGACCCTAATGGGTCCTAACTTTGGATCCAAAAAGTAAGCATTCACGAAAATTTTAAAATTTTAAAATTTTTGTTATTTTACCAGTTTTTAACCAATAAAATTGGAAACTTAGAACTTTTTTGATGCTTTAATACAAGGAAATCTCCTGACTTACAAGGGAAGTCTACCTAGCGTCACCCGCGGATCTTTATGGAATTGGATTTATTTTGTAGAGCAGAAAAAATAAAGGTACACGTATTTTTTTTTTTGCGGCCCAAATTCATATTTAGGGTGTAAAAAGAAGGGGGGAAGACAAGGCAATTTTTCAGTTTTTTTCGTTTATCTCCTATATCAGCGGTTACCAACCTATTTAGTAATTTGGACATTCGTTTAAATTAACCCTTCAATGCTGGTTCCGCATCTGGCTTCCAAAGTTTCCATAACGTCAGGTTTTTAAAAAATTTGAGGTCAAAATTTACAAAAAAAAGTATTTTTGTGGAATTTAGAGAGAATTTTTTCGAAATTTTTGGATGATATTTTAAGATCCGACCACTTGTTTTCGATTAATCTTTTGATGCTGATTCCGAATATGGTTTCCAAATTTTTGTATGATGTCAGTTTTTTTGGGAAAATTTATGTCAAAGTTCTCAAAAAAACGTGTTTTTGGGCATTTTTGAGACGGGTTGTGATAGAGTGGCAATTTTAGTACCATCCCAGTTGGCAACGTCCTCAAGCCATCCTCAGTGACGGAGCGGTGACATGTCAGAGTCACTGCTGATATCCACAAGACATCTCTATATACTGGGTTGAGGACAGTTTCATACACATTTTTAAATGTCGTCACTCAGCAGTGGTCAGGGCTGATCTTCTAAGGACATGTCACCTAAGACATCTTTGGGGAATTTCGTATTTCCTTTAGTTTTTACATTTATCTATTTTCCTTTATAAATTATATTTCTCATATTTAGAAGAAATTTCTCGCCTTTTTTAGTCCCAACTGGATTTGAACCTGGAACCTCCAGTTTATTAGTCCCACACCTAACTACTTGTTCCAAACTTTATTTTGAAAATTGTTTGTGTATTTATTACTTTTATTCTACTTGTAAGATTTTGATTTTATTTTAAATAAATCGATGATATTGCCATCTTTTTCTTGGAAATTGAAGAGTTGCCCAGATTTAAAATTCTAATTTAATACACTGCTATTCTGAAGACATTTCCTTTTGGACGTCTTAGGCTGGATTACTCAATGCTCCGTTATAAAATAACTCTACGTTAAATTTAACTTTTTCATACAAATTTTGACTTAAGGCTCCGTTAAATCGGCAGTTAGCAGCTAACTTTTCATTGAGTAATCCGCCCTTAGAGGAATTGTCCACACTCTTAAAGCAAACATTCAGTGCTGACCATGTTAGGACGTGTCATCAAGGATTATTTATGATTTGTCAGAACCTGAAGACATTTCCTCAAGGAATCACTGTGGAAATTTCCTCAGCGACACATTTTCCAACTGGGATTTTGTTAAGCTCCAAAATGCCCTTTCATTGTATATAAGTGGGTGCTTCATTCCAAAAGTGACGGAATTATTGATCTGCTTGTATTAAAAAAAAAACAATAAAAAAAATTAAAAACATTGTATTTCCGCCCCCTGTGATGGGTTTTTGGAACTTTTTTTAAGTGTTCAAGAAACGTCCGTTGTTTTAAGTTTTTGATGTACACTCAGGGAAGTAATATGATTGTGGCAACCATAATTAACGAGCGTCATATTATGATTGATAATTTTATCATAATATGTTCATAGCAATCATAACATTTTTGTTTCAATCATATTAGGGTCCTAAATTATAATTTTTCGAATATCTATGATCATAACATGTTTGCTGCGAAAATGTCATGGTTGCTACAAAAAAGTTATGATACAATTTTCAATCATAATATGATGCTCTTAAATTATGGTTGCCACAATCATATCTCTTTTTTACGTGTAGAATCGACTGGTAAAATCAGATTTGCAAAATTTTTAGCTGTTTTTGCTCTGCAGAAAAATCAGCTCAAAATTCGCGTTTTCAGATGCATTGAACCACCCAAAGGAGCGAACATTTTTCCAAAAAAGATACCATTGTTTTGATCTCCCCTAAATCCTTAAAATAAATGATAATACCCGCAGATCAAAAATTTCAAAATTAACTCTAATAATTATATGTGAAGTTTTTTAACGAAAACAAAAAACTCGTTAGGGGGTACGCGGCTGATAAAATTTTAAATTAGGGGTACGCGAGTCAAAAAGCTTGGTAACCGCTGTCCTATATTATGCAAAGAAACCTAGTCATGTTACATACGAAATGAAAGGTCTTTGGAAAACCTATCTACGTGTGCTAAAAGCGTGTCCAAACATGTTCAACTTTTTGTCTTATTGAGTAAAATACCAAAATTTTAGGATTTTATTGTTTATATGTCAAAAAATATTAACTTCTTTGGCCCGTTATTAGCACCACAAGATAGGTTTTTTTAATACCTTTAATCTGATACCACACGTGCCTACATTAATTTTGTTTAAATAGGCGTAAATCGTAAAAAACCAAAAAAGGTCAATTTCTTCCCATACAAATCGACCCCCGCTAAAAATGTCGTTCTTAACAACATATCCAAATTTCATGAAGATCGGAGGGTGACACCAGGGATAACCTTTATTACAAAAACACAAATCATAGAAGTCGTAATTTCGACATTTCGCCCGAAAAAAATTTTTGGGATTTTGTTAGCTAGATTGTGTTTTTTTTTTGTAAAATTTCCTTGGAAATTTGGACATTAACGAAAAAAATTGTGAAGCTACAAACAAAAATTTTAATTTTGATCTAATTTCCTTAAAAGCAAGGAACACTGTCAAATATTGGTAAAATGGGATTACAGGACATTTTCTAGTAATTTGACAAGGTTTTTTTTTTTTGTTGAGTGTATCAACTAAAACATAATAAAATTTTTCCTATTTTCTAGATAAAATTTGCAAAAAAAATAAATTACTTTGTTTTCCTTTTATTTAAGCTAAGTACGCTGTTTTTAACGGTGAAAATTTTATTTAAATTTTAAACGCCTCAAATCGCAATAAAACATTTAAAAATAAACATCTTTTGACAATTATAAGAAAGAAACGATCATAACAAAACTGAAATGTCACTTTTTCACGGCAATTTAAATTGTCTTGTATAATAAAAATGCGTGAAAACTTTTTTAACAATTTCCGTATAATTCCTCGCATTGCAAAAATTTATTTTTTTTATATGGAGTTTGACAGATTTTTTCCCGTGAAATCGAACAGAGTACTATGCTTTAAGAAAAATATGAAATCTTAAAATTTAGTTAGTTTTCTATTTTTTACTTTTTAATTTTGAGTGTATAATTTTATTATATCTATTTCTAAGACCACAAAAAAAACCATCAACTAAATTAAATCTTGAAAAAAAAATCAATGAAAACTTTTAATTGCACTAGCACCAAAAAAAAAGGAGGGGAGTTTGGTTAATAATGAAACAATATAAATTTTGAACAACAGTAAACTGCTGGTTACTTATCGCCAAAGTGACAATAAACTTAATTCACATCCCCTTTTTCTCAGTAAACAAAAAAAAACGAAAAACTTGTATTATTTAGTATTTAAACTATGACCAGGCGTTACTTAAGCAATTATCATTACAACAGTAACAACAGGGCAGTAGAAATTGTAGCAGGAGTTACCAACAGTTAACATTACATTCCATAATAGAGAATCGAGATAATATGAAACAATAAATAGTCCTGTAGCTAAAGTAGTAGGAGACAAAAAATTAAAACAAACTTGCATGTATCCAAGGACCATACTTTGTCTCCAAAAGTAAATGAAACTCATTAGACCAGCATCGAACAACAACAGCAAATATATACAATGGACAAACATAATTCAAGGTGGAGAAAAAACTCAATAATACATGTGTAGCTAAGCATTAGTAAATGTTTAATGTTAGTCCTTAACTTCAAGAGAGTAGGGCTAAATTGAATGTGTTTTTTTTTTTTTTTGTCTATATTGGATTAAAATGAAGCAGAGGCGTAGTTACATTTTGAAAAGCTTTAGGGGCAAGTTTAACCAAATATTCTGTTTTTCAGTTCAGGTTTAGAAAATGTCATTTTGCATGCTTTCAAAAAAAATGAACTAAAAAATAGAAAAATTAACTAAATTTGAGAAAAACTATAAGTGATTTTTTATTTCGTTTTAGTTCATATTTTACTTAAAAATACGGAAAACAAAATAATAATTTTTTTTACAAATTTTTACTAGAAAATGAGCAAAATTTTATTCTACTTTAGGTCATACAAATTTGAGGTACAGACCCCATGACTCCAGAGCCCGTTAAAGGAAGCCATAGATTTTGATCCAAAACTTTGTCCGTTTCGCTCTAACTTGTTTATGTTTGAGATACGGGAATTAAGTTGCGTAATGTGGTCTGGAGAATCTGAATAATTCAAAAACTATTACCCGGAGAGCTTTCTGGCATTTGCGGTAATATTCTACGAGTCATGGACTACAAAAGTGCTCATGGACTTTTTCTCGTATCGACTGTATTACCCGAGATATGTGCATTATCCTGTCCCGAAAAATAAAATGTAAGGTAATAACAAAAAACAATGCTCTTTCGAGAGCTGATTATGGGAAAAATAATCAAAAAAAAAATTTGGAAAAAGACGAAAATGGAGATGGATCGGGAACACTCTCCGAAAACCAATTGGCAGCGTTACGAGAACCGCATTAGAATTACGAGAACCGCAAGGAAGTCGCCGCTCCGGTCGTCCAAAAAATACCTGGCGTAGAACAGTTTTAAACGAATTAACAAGCATCAACAAATCTTTTGATGAACTAAAATTAATATGTGATGATAGAATAAGTTGGAATTTCATTGTAGAAGCCCTATGTTCCCAAGTGGAATAATTAAAGGAAAAAAATCTTTGCCTCCCTACAACCGGTTAAAATTTACAATTTTTTTAAAAAAAATATTTTTGTTTTGGGCGCAACTGTTATCAAAATTTGCGGAATGTGGAATACATTAAGGGAAAAATACTTGCATGATAAAATTTTATCCACTTACTTACTTAAATGGAGATGGATCGGGCACACTCTCCGATAATCAATTGGCAGCGTTACGAGAACTGCATTAGAATGGAATCCCCAAGGAAGTCGCCGGCGTAAAACACTTTTAAACGAATTAACAAGCATCAACAAATCTTTTGATGAACTAAAATTAATATGTCATGATAGAATAAGTTGGAATTTCATTGTAGAAGCCCTATGATCCCAAGTGGAATAAATAAAGGAAAAAAAAAAATCTTTGCCTCCCTACAACCGGTTAAAATTCACAATTTTGTTAAAAAAATATTTTTCTTTTGGGCGCAACTGTTATCAAAATTTGCGGAATGTGGAATATATTAAGGGAAAAATACTTGCATGATAAAATTTTATCCACTTACTCAATTTTTGTTACAAAAATTTGCGAAAAAAATATATTTCCTCGACTTTTTATTTTAAGTGGCTTAGTACCGTTCTAAAAGAACACGGACGATTTAAAGTATCCTTTTGAACTTGCTTGAGAAACATTCGCAGTCATTATTAAATTTTAAAATTCAATATTTCCAAAAACGTAGATTTTTTTTCATAAAATGCACTGGTGGACCAAAATTATTCCATGAGAACTTTTTAAATATTTTTCCCTTAATGTACTTAGCAATCCGCGATTTTGACACCACTAGGTGTCAAAACAAAAAATATTTTGTTTTTTCACAAAATACACTGCGATTGTGAACTTTGACCGGTTGTAGGGAGGCAAAGTAAGACTCCAAATTTTCTTGCATAATTTTTCCTATTATCAGCTCTGTAATAAGCATAATTTTTTCGCTATTACCAACCGATATTTTAAAAAGAGGCAATTTTCGGGATAGGCTAATTTGCGTTAGGCTGGCAGCGAAATTATAACTTAGGATTTACACTATCTCCCGAGGGGGAATATTGTGCCACATGATTAAGTTCTATTACTATTAACTAGCTGAAGCGCCCAGCGTTGCCCAGGTTGACTAAGACATGAATATCTAAATAACTTCTCCCCGGCCACATCTATAGGGTCTGTTTTTACATACTAATTTTCTCATGGCGGAACATTCTGAAGTGCCGTAAGATTTCGCTGAAATGAATAATTTTTTATAACTTCACCCTAGCGTTATCTACCGGGTCAAAATTTTATCAGGAAACTTATTTTTGCTAAATAAATATATCTTGAGAATTTTAGCCAAATTGTACCATAAATAAAAAAATGGAATTATGACGATAACAGCGCCACCTATCAGGTCCAAATTCTATCAGGAAACTTATTTTTGTTTTAAATAAAAATGTTTTTTGTGAATTTCAGACAAATCGTACCATAAATACCAAAAATTGAAATATTGCGACAACAGCGCCACTTTTTGGGATTTAACTTAAGAGAAACCTGGTTACTGACTATACTAATATATTTTCCAAGTTTGGTGTCAATCGGTAAAGCTGTTCTTAAGTTTTAGTAACCGTACCCCGCACAAACGTTTTTATATAATAAGATAAAAAAAATTTAGTTCGACCTTTATAATAATATATTTTGAGTGGGTCTATTCTAGCTCAAGGTCATTATTTCCTTTAATAGTTACAACAATGCTGTTTTCATAGAATAATTTTCAAGAAAATTATTTTTCTGTTTTAAATTTATTTATGTTGGTAATTTTTGCAAGATTTAGCCGACGGGTATTTCGGAATTTGTTAGATTCTATTGCCAAGACTATTTAGCAAAGATAAAAATCCAATACTACAAGTTACAAAGGGAATTTTTCTTAATTCTTTTCGCGTGAAAATACAAGCAAAAGTTTAAAATCGTGAAATGTCAGATTTTTGCAAAATTTTTGCTAATCAAAATTTTAACATGCTATATCGATTTTATTATAAAAAATCAAAAAATATTTGGATCACGCGATGTGCTGGCCACTTTTAAGTAATATTCACGTTTTGTCTCTCAACCTTTGTCTAGCTAGTACTCCGCTCCTATTGAGGGCACATTCATGAGACTGGTTTTAAACTGTACACTCAAAATAATACATTAGTAGATTTACTAATTTTTTTTTGCTAATGCTGTTTAGCTAGCTTTTAGCAAATTTTTAGTTGAGATTAACATGTTAGCATAAATATCTTGTTAACTTCATTTAGCGCATTAGCAATTTTAAACAAAATTTTAACTAATTTTTTTTTGCTAAATTTAAAATTGAGTTGACCAAATTTTTACAAGCTTTTTTGCTAATATTAGCAAAAATAAATGGTAAATTTTTTTTTTTATTTTCAGAAAACTTAAAATGGCTCTATCTCGGAAACTAAGCCTGATAGAGCAAAATGGAGGCCATTTTTGTTCTCGGGCTCTCCATAATATCGCCGGTCCTCTTCACATGTGTGGGCCCTAAAGGGTCCTAAAATTTGTAAATGATCATATCTCGGTAAATATTGCCGACACAGCAAAAAGTCCAAAGGCATTTTTGTAGCTCTCAAGACATAGAACAGGACCGCAAAATAATCAAAAGCTCTCCGAGTAATTTTTTTGAAGTTGTCGAGTTTTTTAATTCTCAAAACCCCAGTGGTCACCTAAAATCACGTATTTCAAAAACTAAGCAAGGTAGAGCGAAACGGACACAAATTTTGGATCAAAAACTATGACAATTTTTAAGGAACCCAACTAGATCTAAGCCCATCAAGGTCTGGACCTATCGGGTCCGAACCCAATGGGGCCCTCAAATGTGTATGCATTAAGTTAAAAAAAAAATTCAGTTAACTAATTTTTGGCAAAACATTTTTGCTAACTTTAGCAAAAAAATTGTGGGTTCAAAATCAGCAAATTTTCTTGTAGATTTACAAGTTTTTTTTTGCTAACATTACAGTTTTTTTTTTGAGTATACTTTAACGAAAATTTTATGTCATCATTTTGACATCCAATAGAAACTTTTTTGACCCCTTTCAGCTCCAACAAAAAAATAAAAGTAAAAAATCGGTACGACCTATTAAATACAGAATGGTATTTTAAGAAGTATTTTTTTTACAAAAAAAAAAATCTGGGAAATTTTTTTTCACTAAAATTTTTTATCGCGTGTTTTTTTAATTTTTTTTTTTAATATTCTGTTTTTACACTGTTTTGGCATGTTTTATACATTCGGAAATTCCGAATAAAACTTAATCACTTGGTTTGTTTTAGATCAGGTCAATAGCAAATCCTTGTTGTCAGATTCTCTCTACGCTTTTGTTTCCAAATTGTAGGTGGTGTATGGCAGTTATTTTGTAATTGACCCATTCAAAATGGTATTTTGTGACAATTATTTACGTGTTTCGAAATTGTAATAAACGAATGAAAATAATGAAAATCTAAGGCAAAGCTCTTCTTTTTGGTTTTAATGACATTAACAAAACCAACAATTAGAACAACATTCACCCGATTCATCTTTTCTGTCTGCCTCTAGTATATACATGAGTAAAGTAATCCTACTTTGGTCTCATAAATACTAAGAAAAAAGACATAAGTTTTTCTTAATGGTCAGAAAAGCATTTTGTAATGATGCTTAAAATAGGAAAAAAATGACAACAGTAGAACTTGGGAAAGGCATTATGATTTAAAATTAGAGAATTTCAAAGTCCCACAAAAGTTTTCAAATCTTAAATTTTCACTTTAGAATCGATTAATGAAATCGGATGAACCAAGCCAAGAAACAACCCTTCTGAATCCTTCAAACTAAAATTATGATAACAGATAAACAGATCAAGTGACATGGTCTCCAAACGAACACTAATAATTATATATGAAATCATATATTTTTTTATCTCCCATATTCATATTTTTGCGATTCAATAAAGAAACATTGAAGGAGAATTTAAGACATATTTTGAAGATATAATGAAAAGTAAAAGTTTGTTTTTTATTCGACCTTTCTTTATAGAATGAGTATTTATTCATTTGATATAATGAAAAGTTTCATAACTTTTTACATGTTAATTTTGACGACGGTGTTTCATCATATTGAAGAAAAGCTTCTTCAATATTATGAAAATTGTCAACAGAGTAAAAAAGTATTTTTCTTTGATTTTCATTATAGAGACTCTACTGTCTGGCCAAATGTAAAACAAACATAAATATTAAGTAAAGTGCACAAAGCTAAAAACAGATAATAATGGTGTTAACCAGCTAAAGAAATAATACGTATACGTATTTACGTCCTTTTGTACGTAAGTTCATACCCAAAAATGGCTAAAAACCTGACCATTTTGTAGGCTTTAACAAAAGAAAGAAAGAAAGAAAAAAATTCACAAAACAATCATTAAAATGAAAGATATATGATAAAAATAAGGACTTAAGGTAATAAATTATTAAGAAATATATTTCAACATTTGCATAACTGATATGAATGTATTTTGAAGCAACACAAACATATCTTAAATCAGAAAAAAATAACTGCTCTTTGAACTTTACTGTAATATTACCTATTAAATATTGATAAAATTCAAAAAGTTTTTTACGAGGGAGGTTAAACAAAATTTCACAAACCATTAGACGAAATCACGCAGAGAAGAAATATGATTGCGACAATCATAATGGAGGGGCAACATAGTATGATTGATAACTTTATAATAACTTGATTGAAATGATTATATTATGATCTTTGCTGATCATGGTATGAAAAAACTCTTCATTTTATAATTGTTAATGATGATCATATAATGATTGTCACAATCATACATATGATCAAATTAGGTGCAACCATGTTCCAAAAAAAATTTTTCTCTCTAGATTTCTGTTAAAATAAGAAACGAACCTCGTTTAAAAAAACACCCTTATCATATTTCCAAGTTTTTATATAAAGATAAACTTAGAATAAACATAAGTATAAAATTCATTTTGAATTGTTTTTCTAATAAATATTTAATCAGTTTCATTTTACTAATATTCTTTAAGTTAAAACTAAATTTCAAACTTGTTAAGAAAAATAAACTGCAAAAATCTCTTACCACTGCAACTCTTACAATCATCTTGTTATCTTAGTTCTGCTGTTAATACCTGTCAATCCATATGAAAATCTTATGAATTAAACAAAATCAAAGAATGCTTAAGGATAAAAATGTATAGAAAATAAACTAAACGAAAAGAAATCTTGTAGATACAACGTTAAATATACATAAAAAGTAAATAAATGATTTTCCTTGAATTGAGATATACCGTTTGTATGAATAGATGAATCCAAGTTCGATGGAAGGATGTATGTTTGTGAATTTGATATCAATTGCTTAAAGAGAGAAAAGGTGGAACGGGTTTGTTATATGTATTTGAAAGTGGCTCGTATTCCTAATCTTAAAAAAAATCAAAAAAAAAAGTAAAATTCGGACTTAGTGAATGTATTGATACTTTCCACAATGTAAAAAACGATTATTGGAAAAACTTTTTTTTAAATTACTACTTTTGAGAAAAAAAAAAATTTTAAAAATTTTTACGCAAAAAAAAAAATTGGAGAAAAAATATCTACATTTTTTTTATTTATTTGTTAAAAAATATATTCGTATTTTAATTCTGTTCAAATATGTCAACCAGCGGCCGAAACAAAGCATTTTGTATTTTTAGGTTATGTTGAATGAAACGCTTAAACGATTTCACTCAAATGCAACAATAAACTTACTGGAGTGAAAACAAGTAAATATGTTAAGTTTCAGTCATATCCGTAAAATATATTGGCCGTGATCGCCATTTCAACAGGCAGACAGACGGACAGACAGACGGACATCGCTAGAATATCTTAGAATCGATCACTAATCAATAATATATACTTTATGGGGTCTTAGCACGATATTTCGATGAGTTACAAACGGCATGACAAACTTCTGTATACGTTCAAAACTAACAAGGAAGGCCTTTCACAGGGCACCCACCGATTGTCCTGAAACTTGCATATTGAAAAGAGGGGAGACAAATAAGAGTTTTTTTAGCTATCTTCCTTGTAATTGGAGGGAATAAAAAATCCAAGTAATCAAAAAATGTTTTGTCAAGATCTTTAATGAATGCAAAAAATACACAATCCCAAATTAAAGCGAAATAAGGTCATATTTGTTGCCAATAATGAATTAGTACACTCAAAAGAAAAACTCTGTCAAAAAATCTGTAAAACGACTTTCAATTTGAATTAGCAATCTTTTAGCGGATTGTTCTGCTGAGAAGGATATTTTTACTAAAATCTCTGTCATTCAGTTTAAGAAAATAACAGACATTTTACTATGTTTATACTGATTTTGTTTGCTGAATTTCATTATTTTTTCAAGAAATTTTTTTATATAAAAAAAAAAGCAGAACAGATTGTCAGCAGATTGCTCTGCTGAAATCAGCAGATTGTTCTGCTAAAATCAGCAGATTATTTTGCTGAAATCAGCAGATTGTTCTGCTGAAATCAGCAGATTTTTCTGCTAAAATCAGCAGATATTTCTGCTAAAATCAGATTTCTCTGCTGTCGAAAAACACACATGTTTAATAACTAAAACGCCAGATAAAAGTATAAGCTTCCGTAGCGTAGTGGTTAAGAAGTGTACTTTTAAATCGGAAGGTGGCGAGTTCGATGCTGGCTGGCGCCGTATGTTTTTTTTTTTTTTTCTTGTTATATTTATTCACCTCTTATGACAGATATTTAGCAAATCGTGTCTGCTAAAATCAGCAGATTTCTCATATGGCTCAAA
This sequence comes from Pegoplata infirma, assembly GCA_963921195.1. Classification (NCBI taxonomy): domain Eukaryota; kingdom Metazoa; phylum Arthropoda; class Insecta; order Diptera; family Anthomyiidae; genus Pegoplata; species Pegoplata infirma. The sequence continues at coordinate 47,092,603 of OY992540.1, read as the reverse complement.
ATGGGTGTATTTTCAGCAGATTTTTCTGCTGATTGGACAGAGAATTTATTTTGAGTGTATAAATATTATGGGTCTTATGGTCGGTAGGGCAAGTTCTTTCATGTGCATATAAAATTTAAAATATCCACTAATAATTTTAAAAAACATGCATTCAATTTGTTTTTGAGATTTTTCTATCTGAAATTTGGAAAAAATACGTTTTTTTATAGAGTCAATAAATAAAAAATAAAAACCAAACATTTTTTTATTGACTCTTTCATACAGTTTGAGACAACCTTTAATTTTAAATTAATTTAAGCCAAATCCGGTCTAAGTTTTGACTTTTTAGAAAATTTTCACCAAAAACTCGAACTTTTTGATATTCAGAAATTTTTTTTTAATATTCGTATTCAGCATCCAAAATTAATAAAAAATTTTTTAATTTATTAATTTTGATGCTCTAAACCGTAAATAAAAAAAAAATTAAAACTGATAGAAAGGTTTTCGACATAAAACTATCTGAAATTTGCAAAAAAATTAGGGGTCTAAGGTCAAGAAATTAGAAAAAAAAAATTTTAATTTTTTTCATTGACCCATTCATAAATTTTGATACAAATTTTCATTTAAAATCAATTTGAGCCAAATCCGATCAAAGTTTAGAGTGTTTTTTTTTTAATTTTCACCTAAAATCTGAATCTGATCAACGAGTGTCATAAAAAGGTCTGACTTCCCGAGTAAAAATTTTTATATGATGCAATATATGATGATATATGATACAATATATATTAATACGCAATTTGATCCGAATAATGGTGGATGTTTTAGCATTAAAAAAGATCAACTTGTATAAAATATGATTTGATTTCATCCGAGTTTTGACCAGACATTGCCTTATATTGGTGGATCTAATTAGATCTAATTGCACAAAAACATATAAAATCCTGGTGTTTTTTGGTTGGGGTTGAGACACACCACAGGTCAACGAAAAAAAATGTTTGGGTACGCTTCGAACCAGATAGGTGATATACATAACCCTAACAAGGAAATGTTTAGGAACATTTTAAAAAGTTTCTTAAAAAATTAGAAAATTTTTGGTTAATTGGAGACATATATAGTTTTATATGGAACAGAATAAGCTATATATAATTTTATGTTAAATTATACAGAAAAACAAATTTTGTATTGACCCTCATATAATTTTATATAATTATATCAACCGTACACCTTTTAATCCGAATCATGATTAAATTATATATTACTACATATGACTGCATTAAAAAAATTTAGAAAATATCTCAGGGATGTATAATTATATATAATTTATTATGTTTGTATCAAGTTATTTATTGTAATATATGTCTATTTTTACTCGGGTTGGCTTAAATTAAGTTTGAATGAATGCAGTTTGTTTTAAGTCCTACGAAATAGTTTATCCAATTTTTTGTTTTTAAAATGATAATGTTTTTAGGCTGGTGTCTAATTTTAAAAAGTTGCAGGACGCCACCTCAGTTTGACTATATTAGCTAACAATTAACGAAAAAGAAAACAAAAATTACTATTTTCATTTTCTTAATAGCAAAAATAATAATAACTAGGGTTTTTAAGTTGGATAATAATTCACCTCGTGGTGAATAAACCCGTTTTTCACCAACTGGTGAATAAAAGAAACATAATTATTTTTCAAAAAAACAATTTTTTTTTGCTTCAATTTTTTTTGTTTTTTATCAATTTTTTTTTTTTATCATTTTTTTATCAATTTTTTTTTCCATCAAATTTTTTTTTAATCAAATTTTATTTTTCATCAATTTTTTTTTTTTCATCAAATTTTTGTTTTTCATAATTTTTTTTTTTCATCAAGCATTTTTTTTCATAATTTTTTTTTTCATTAATTTTTTTTTTCATCAAATTTTTTTATCATATTTTATTCATCAATTTTTTGTCATCAAATTTTTTTACCAAATTTTTTATTATCAATTTTTTTCTCACCAAAAATTTTTTTTTTCATATTTTTTTTTTTTCATCAAAAAAATTTTTTTTATCATAAACTTTTTTTCATCAAAATTTTTCTTCACCATAAATTTTGGGTTCATTAAATTTTTTTTAACATAATTTTGTTTTTCGTGAAAAAAAAAATCATTTTTTTTTACCAAAACTATTTCACCAAGTCCAAGCTTTTCGCATAAAAATTTTCCACTTGTTTATCAAATGTACAAAAAACAAGTGAGAGTGGTATATTCTTTAGTGCCGAATCTTTTATACTCTCCAAAATGTAAAAACAATTTTTTGCACTTATTTTTGCACTCACTAACGAAATGTACAGCTCTTTTGGTTTTTTAATGGGGTCCTCGACTGATATTTCAATTCGTTTTGCATGGAATAGCAAAGTAATATAACATTATTTTTTCTAAAAAATCTTTGCTTTGGCAAGCACACCCAAATCTTCCGCAAAACATTATCATGATTTAATGTTTTGGGCAAGAGTACATAATTCGCAGGCATTTTTTAATTTTTAAACGTAGCAAAAAAGCACCATTTTTGGAAACTTTTTGAAAAATTTCAAATAATAAATTCGTATTC